>CM057343.1:119326311-119926311 GCA_030015575.1 Agapanthus africanus
TGATTGGGTATGGCACACTGGAAAACGGCATATACATACTTAATCAACCACAAATTTTCAATATTCAAAACACGCGTAAAAGAAAGGCTCCAGATACGAATCAAGCCTTCCTATGGCATTGTAGACTTGGTCATATAAATGAAACAAGGTTGACTAAGTTACATAATGATGGATATCTAGATCCGTTTGAATATTCATCATATGCAACTTGTCAATCATGTATCAAAGGAAAAATGACCAAATCTCCGTTCACCGGACACGGAGAAAGAGCCACTGAACTCCTGGGACTAGTACACAGTGATGTATGTGGTCCGATGTCTATACATGCACGAAGTGGTCACTCCTACTTCATCACTTTTACTGATGACTTCTCTAGGTATGGACATGTGTTCTTAATAAAACATAAATCCGAGGCTTTTGAGAAGTTTAAGGAGTATAAAAATGAAGTAGAGAAACAAACTGGTAAAAGCATCAAGACACTTCGATCTGATCGAGGTGGAGAATACTTAAGTACCAGTTTCCTTGAATACTTGAAAGCAAATGGAATACTCTCTCAGCTTACTCCACCTTATACACCTCAGCATAATGGTGTATCAGAAAGAAGGAATCGCACGCTATTAGATATGGTGCGATCAATGATGAGTAGTGCTGAGTTACCACTTTCCTTCTGGGGATTTGCTCTAGAATCAGCCGCATATCTATTAAATAGAGTTCCAACTAAATCTGTACCTACCACTCCATATGAAATGTGGTGTGGGAAGAGACCATATCTCAAGTATATCAAGATATGAGGGTGTCCGGTATATGTTAAAAAGCATAATCCGGACAAGCTCGAAGCACGATCGGTTTTATGCAAGTTTGTAGGATACCCCAAGCATTCAAGGGGGTACATGGTCTACCACACTGAAGAACAAAAGGTGTTTGTCGCTCGTCACATTGTCTTCTTAGAAAGCGAATTTCTTGCAAAAGAAATTAGTGGGAGCGCGGTAGAACTGGAAGAAATTCCAGAACCTCAAACTGCAACCGAGGACTTAGAAGAATCTCAGATTTCAATAGAACATGACGAACCAATGCCACTCCGCAGATCTAGTAGGCTTTCTCATCCTCCTGAAAGATACTATGGTTTTCTTCTTGATGGGGATCGAGAGGATTGCATCATCGATGATGATGAGCCTACTAGTTTTAAGCAGGCTATCACAAGTAGCGACTAAGTAAAGTGGCTAAATGCAATGAGATCCGAAATGGAATCCATGTATACCAATAAAGTATGGACTTTAGAAGTTGCTCCTCCTGGGGTTGAATCAGTTGGGTGCAAATGGATCTTCAAAAAGAAGATTGGTACATTTGGACAAGTGGAAACCTACAAAGCTAGACTAGTAGCAAAAGGTTTTCGTCAAAGACCAGGATTGGACTATGATGAAACTTTTTCACCAGTAGCTATGCTTAAATCCATTCGGATCATGCTTGCCATTGCTGCCTTCCATGACTATGAAATCTGGCAAATGGATGTAAAAACAGCTTTTCTAAATGGACATCTAGAAGAGAGTGTTTACATGGATCAACCAGAAGGTTTCTTAGACAGTGGGAGCAGCGGAAGAGTGTGCAAATTGCTTAAATCCATTTATGGGTTAAAGCAAGCATCGCGGAGTTGGAACATCTGTTTTGATGAAACAGTCAAGGAATTTGACTTTATCAAAAATATAGATGAACCATGTATTTATAGGAAGATTGTAGAAGGAACAGTAGTCTTCCTCGTTTTATACGTCGACGACATACTACTGATAGGGAATGCTATCCCTATACTACAATCAGTAAAGCTCTTCTTGTCACAGAAATTCTCTATGAAAGACTTGGGAGATGCATCATACATTCTGGGCATTAAGATCTATCGAGATAGATCTAATAGAATATTGGGACTTTCACAGTCCAGGTATATAGACACTATACTAAAGAGATTTAGTATGGAAGATTCCAAGCGCGGCAATATGCCCGCTTGTCACGGAATCACCCTCTCCAAAGAGATGTCTCCAAAGACTGATGAAGAGAGGGCTCGCATGAGCATTATACCCTACGCTTCGGCGGTAGGATCAATAATGTATGCGATGTTATGTACCAGACCAGATGTAGCTTACGCACTTAGTGTGGTAAACAGGTATCAATCGGACCCAGGTGAGAAACATTGGATAGCGGTGAAGAACATTCTCAAGTACCTGAGAAGGACTAAGGAGATGTTCTTGATTTACGGTAATGGGGACCTCCAGGTAGAGGCTTTTACCGACTCCGGCTTCCAAAGTGATAAGGATGATTCTAAATCCATTTCGGGTTTTGTGTTTACCCTCAATGGAGGAGCGGTATGTTGGAAGAGTTCCAAACAAGATACCGTCGCAGACTCAACTATGGAGGCTGAGTATATAGCTGCTAGTGAAGCCGCAAAAGAGGCTGTCTGGATAAGGAAGTTCATTTCTGAACTTCAGGTGGTTCCGTCCATTGCCAATCCAATTCCTTTGTATTGCGATAACAATGGCGCTGTAGCTTTAGCGAAGGAACCAAGGTCCCATCAGAAATCCAGGCATATCTTAAGGCGGTTTCACCTGATCAGGGAGATCGTGGATCGTCGGGAGATCGAGATACGGAGAGTAGACACAAAAGACAACACGGCAGATCCATTCACCAAGGCCATTCCTCAAGTACAGTTCGAGAGGCTTTTTGAGAAGTTGGGCATGCGGTACGCAAGCAACTGGATCTGGTAGAGACAGTGGGTACTCATTGCGCCAATTATAGGCCTTAGTGCAAGTGAGAGATTGTTGGATATATATGCCCTAGAGGCCTACATTGTATAGGATGCTTGGGATATGTATGTACATGACAGTCTTGCTTGATATGATAGTACGCTATTTGGTTTGACTTTGTCTTAACGTATAATATATTTTACTTGGTATTTATATATATATGTTGATAAAGCCCATAGGGTGTTTGTCTGACTACCGGCGTTGTGATGGCAGTCATACTAGTGGGAGCTGGATAGTCAATAGGCACACCCTTAGATGTCCCTGGTCGCAGGAGTATCGAGATTGGGCATCGATACTCCGGAGTAGACTAGTGTATACATATCTAGACCCTGACGAGGGGCGATGGATTGGTCCTGCAACCATTGGTGGTGTTTACCTAAGATTGTATACAGATGCTCACTGGGTGTGAGTACACCGGACAGGACTCGCCGAGAACTGACTGGATGGTATTATACCTAACGTCAGATAGCAGTTCTCAGGTGACATGTGTGCAAATAGTCCGTTGACTTAAGGTCATCATTTGTCTCGTGTGAGTTCCCACTGTGCTTTGATTGTTACCCTACCACGGCTCAAAGGAGTCGTGCAAACAGGTTTCAGTTGGGCACAGTCCCGAGCCACATGGAGGCAGTGAGCGACTGTTAGGGATTCGTCTCTCCCGATATAGGGAGTTGATATCGCACTGTGGTCGTTTGGTCATTACCATAAGTCCCTGGCCAGGGCTGATTGAGAATTACTGATGGAAGGATCAGTAGATTCTCGGGTGGTCTTGAACCATACCGACACGACTTGTACGGTTATTAGGGGTCTGACGTCCACCACCTCCCTAGACCATACATGCGATACTCTCAGACGAACAGACCGGACTGCGCGGATATTGTCACAGACAGGCTCAGTAGGATTTCAGATGGGTTACCTCATCAGCTTTCTTATCGACAACTACGTGGGGACCGTTACGTACAGCTAGTGCCGCTTGCGGTCTGTGGTTAAACCCACTGCCAGCGTAGTAGTTGAGTCTTTAGAGTCCCACACAGAGATTTCCCAAACCCAGGCGAAAAGATATAGAGGTCGTATGGTTTTACGACAAAGGTTCGGACGCATACGTGTTTGAACGCACGTACGACATTCGGACAGTTTTTACTAGCCGGCTTTGGTTTAAGCCAGATTCTAGTATCAGGTCATTGGATTTATACAGTCTAAAGTTTTTCCGTGTTTTTACGGATGAGAGGGACGTTCTCGTAATTTTCCGAGAAGCTTCTAGAAGGATGTGACATGGAGGGAGAGGTGGCATTTTCATTTAATGAATTAGTGACTCATTGTGAGTGATTCATCATATCATTAATGCATTATTAAATGCTTAATGACTCACATAATGAATCACCCACTTGCATTAATGAAACATGATGAATAATCTCTTATTATTCTTTTCTTTCTTATTCATTATGTTTCATATATCAAGTGAGAAGCTTTTTTATTATCATATAATTTTCATTATCATCTTCTCACTCTCTCTCTTCAAGTTCTCTCTCCTTCACCAAGCCTAATCCTACCCCTCATGAGTTGAGAACAAGGATTAGGAAAGACTAATTACTCCATAACCTATCTCTACATCACCTTAGCTACTCTATTTAGCAACTAGAGAAACTAAGTAACCTCAAGTTTAGAGGTTATAGCTTGGATTAGGGTTCTCGGGTGGATCGTCTATCACGGAAGAAAGCCGAAGAGGACGTGGAGATCCAAAGAGGCCGTAGATAACATTAAGACGAAGGACTAGAACCGTTTGGTATAATCTCTTAACATAGTAGTTTAGAACTCTATAGCTTTTGTTAAAACTTGTTTAGCAAACGATTCATACGGTTAATCGATGTTTGATCATAGAACAAGATTGTTATTCATATTTCCGCCTCCCCACAAGTATTGGGGTGTTGAACATCGACTTACAGCAAATTTGTATGAATTTCGAACGGAAAAAACGAAACCGGAAAACCCCGAAATCACAAGTTTCTGTCGATTTTTAAATGAAGTCCAAAAATTTTTCAGGGATGTTCAGAAAGCTTGAAAAGACAGTAGAAGAACACCGAAGAAAATTGGGCCCCTGAATCGCCTAAAGCGCCGCGGAACCGCGGCGGATCCCACCGATCCGCCGCGCTTCCGCCGCCGAGTTGGCGATTCAGGAACCCAATTTTCCTGTGTTGCTTCTCTGTGATATTTGGTATTTTCTGGAATATTTTATTTTTGCTCAGGTTTCAGATTTACAGAGAAGTATTGGAGCAAAATTAAAAGTGTTTAATCGATCGAAATTATACAGTATTTGCTTGTTGGATTATATCTGTGTTTGTATAATGTGTTCGTAAACCTCCCCTAACTGCTAGTATGTCGGTTGGCAGGGGGTTGCACATTTCTGTAATGGTTTTTTACTGTTTGTGGATATGAACTGTGTTGGACTGTTGTGATGTTTAGCCGGGGTTATGTGATGGGTTATTATTTAATTCATTTGATGTAAATGTAATTTGTTGTAATATTATTTTGCGGGGCACATCCAGGTTGCGGTTGTAGCCACCGTTGTATTATTTCATTTTACTGTTTTTGCTCCTAGGACAGACCCAAGGTGGGGTGCACAAACTGCCGGGCGGGTAGTTTGCCGTACCCGTTGGGGTCTTGGGTGGGGTAATGGCTATTCATCACAACTGTGTAATCCGTCTTTTGTTGCAGGCTCAAAACAAACACGGATTGCTTGCAAATCCAATAAAGTTCATCTGTGATCTGGAATGCCTATTATTGCGTCTGACGAATGTACAATATCTATATATGATAGCTATTTAGACGTCACTTATGTTTTCACCCGCGCTAGCCCAGCCCCCGCTCTGTCGTTAGTTAAGTAACCTAACGGGTGATGACGGGACCCCGTGGCGAATGCGGATGGCATAAGAGGACGTTGTATTTTCGTTGTTTTCTGCAATGATAGGTTAATGATGGGACGCATTATTTATAATGCAAAGAAAATAAACCAAAAAGTTTAATCGTTGGAACAATTTAAAAGAAACCACTCGGTTAATTTTAAAAACAGATATTTTTAAATACGGAGCTTTAACCACTCCTTTTAAAAGCTATCAGGTTCCTTCGGTTATATCAAGTTCACTACGTTCACGGTTTCGCCAAAACCATTCGTAGCCCTCCGTCATTTCATCTGGGTATTCAGTAGTATTCAAGCTATGTATTTTGACCTAACGCCAAGGCATAGTGTTCGGTAGCTACTGGGTATTCATTTGTTGCATAGATAGATGAGTTAGTTTGGGACAGTCGTATTATCATTTTGGCCGAACGTCAAGGATATATACGGATGGGTTCAAATTGACAAGATAATGATGGGTAGAACTTGACATGTGACTTATGACATTTTGACCTAATGCCAAGGTCATAAGAGCATGGGGCAGAAAAATATTTATCGGGAATTTCTAAAGAAACTGAAATTTGCAAAGAGTTGCATACCATTTGGAGTTTGATGAATGTTGGTAGAATTCCTTCAACATTATCATACAATGATATTTGGATCCCGATCCTACTGTGAGTATATGCTACTTATCAGGAGATTCGTCACTTAACGATCAATGCTATAAACCAAGTAGGTGTCCAGAAAGGTGTCAGCGGGGTTACGCCCCCAGAGAAAAGAGATTATTTAATTAAGGAACTTCGCGAAAGCGTTGGAAAACCTCCCTCGAAGTATCGACACTAGCCTGGCTGAACGGTTAAGCAAGAATTGTACAGTGAGAATAGTCCTGGCTAATTCTTCTTTTATGGTTTGAGGAAGGATTCGAGAAACAGTGGGAGCCATCCAGTTTAGATAAATTAAATACCACTCTAAACTTGCAAGAGCATCATGCTAAAGAGTTTTCTTCTCTCTCTCCTAATTGCAGCGACCCTGAAAATGACTGGACTTAAGTTACTTTTAGAGAAAAATATACTGACAGGGCCAAACTATAAAGATTGGCTGCGGAATGTCAAAATGGCTTTGACCTATGACAAATTGGGGTACGTCCTCACCGCTGGCACCTGCTGTCCCTGGTCCCAAATCCAGCAATGCGGATAAGGAAATCCGCAAAACCTGGGATTTAGATTGCGTGAAAGCCAAGTGCATCGTGCTTGCCTCAATGAACAATGAACATCAGAGGAGGCACGAGGATATGGACCTTGATGGCATATTTCTCCATACAAAGGAACTTTATGGAGAGCAATCTCGTATAGCAAGATACGAGACCTCTAAGAACTTGTTTCGAGCGAGGTTGGCTGTCGGGTCATCGGTAGGAGAACATGTTCTAAAGATGATCGGCTATAATGAAGAGCTCGCAGACCTTGGGACGACTTTGGATAATGAGCTCTATACAGACCTTATTCTCCAGTCCCTTCCTCACACCTACGCCCAGTTTATCCTGAACTTCAACATTCAAAGAAAAGAACTTGAACTTCCGGAACTCCTGAACTTGTTAAGGAGTGCAGAGGGCACCTTGCAGAAGACAAGGGAAACACCCGCTATGTTTGTTAGCGGTACATCTTCTTCCGGGTCCAAGGCAAAGGCCAAAGGAAGGAAGAAGAAGGCCGCCACCAAACCTAGAGGAGGTGTTAGTAAGGTGGGAGGGAAGGGAAAGAAAAAGTTTGCGGTACCGGTAGTTGGCCAGGATGAGTGCTTCCATTGTCACAGGAAAGGGCACTGGAAGAAGGATTGCAAGGCGTGGAACGCCAAGAACCAGGAACCGAAGCAAGCTGTGGCTTCGACTTCAGGTGTGTTTGTAATTGAGAATTTTCTGTCGATCAACTCTACTTCCTGGGTATTGGATACCGGATCAGGATCTCATATTTGCAATTCATTGCAGGCACTGAGAAACCGTAGAGTGCTGAAGGAAGGTGATATGACCCTAAAGGTTGCTAACGGAGCTAGCGTGGGAGCTGCGTCCGTCGGGGATTATCACCTAGGATTGACAAGTGGACACATGTTGGTTTTACATAACTGTTTTTTTGTACCAAGCTTAACGTGTAATATCATATCAGTTTCCTTGTTATCAAATAAAGGTTATGATTTCACGTTTGTAAGAGATGTTGTTAACATCCACCTTAATCATGGTTTGATTGGGTCCGGTACACTAAATAACGGTATATATGTTTTAAACCAACTCCAAATTTTCAATGTTCAGAACACACTTAAAAGAAAGTCTCCAGATTTAAATAAAGCTTTCTTATGGCATTGTAGACTGGGTCACATCAATGAGAGAAGGTTGACTAAGTTGCATAGAGAAGGATATTTGGACTCGTTCGAATATCAAACTTATGACACTTGTCAATCTTGTCTCAAAGGAAAGATGACAAAGACTCCATTTACTGGACATGGAGTAAGAGCGAGCGAGCTCTTAGGACTCATACACAGCGATGTATGCGGTCCAATGTCTACACATGCAAGAGGTGGTTTTTCCTATTTCATTACTTTCACGGATGATTACTCAAGATACGGATTCATTTATCTGATGAAACATAAATCCGAGGCTTTTGAGAAATTCCGAGAGTATAAGAATGAAGTAGAAAACCAAACCGGCAAAAGTATCAAGACACTTAGATCTGATCGAGGTGGTGAATACTTGAGTGCCGAGTTCCTAGGTTACCTAAAAGAGAAAGGAATTCTCTCTCAGCTTACTCCTCCATACACTCCACAGCATAACGGTGTATCGGAGAGACGGAATCGAACCCTATTGGATATGGTACGATCCATGATGAGTAATGCTGAGTTACCGCGATCTTTCTGGGGTTATGCGCTAGAATCAGCGGCATATCTTTTGAACATGGTTCCTACCAAGACTGTGCCTACCACTCCATATCAGATGTGGAGCGGGAAGAAACCCCATCTACAGTATATGAAGATTTGGGGATGTCCAGCTTTTGTTAAAAAGCAGCATGTGGACAAGCTCGAGGCACGATCAGTAAAATGTAAGTTTGTGGGATATCCAAAGAACTCCAGGGGATATCTATTCTATTACGCAGAGGAACAAAAGGTATTTGTTTCTCGTAATGCCCATTTTCTAGAACATCAGTTTTTAGAAAAGGAATCAAGTGGGAGCGAAATAGAACTGGAAGAAATTCCAGAACCACAAACTAATACTAAAAGTTTGGTAGAACCGGTAGTTCAATAAGAACAGGACATTCCCGCACCCCTCCGCAGGTGTAGTAGGCCGTCTCATCCGCCTGAGAGATACTACGGTTTTCTCATAGATGGGGATAGAGAGGATTGCATCATAGATGATGATGAACCTACTGACTTCCAGCAGGCCATCCAGAGCGGCGACTCGGTACGATGGCTAGATGCAATGCGGACCGAAATGGAGTCCATGTACACCAACAAAGTATGGACTTTGGACTTTGCTCCAGATGGGGTAAAACCCATAGGATGCAAATGGATCTTCAAGAAAAAGATTGGTGTAGATGGACAGGTGGAAACCTATAAGGCTAGACTTGTTGCAAAGGGTTTTCGTCAAAGACCTGGTTTGGACTATGACGAAACTTTTTCTCTAGTGGCTATGCTCAAATCCATTCGGGTCCTTCTTGGTATTGCTCCCTTCCATGATTATGAAATCCGTAAAGACGGCTTTTCTAAATGGAAATTTAGAAGAGTGCATATGGATCAACCAGAGGGTTTCAATCAGAGTGGGAGCAGCGGGAAAGTATGCAAGCTGCTTAAGTCCATTTATGGACTAAAGCAGGCATCGCGGAGTTGGAACATCTGTTTTGATGAAACAGTCAAAGAATATGACTTTATCAAAAATCCAGATGAACCGTGCATATATAGTAAAGTTATAGCCAGAAGTGTCGTATTCCTCGTCTTGTACGTGGATGACATTCTATTGATAGGAAATGACATTCCTATGCTACAATCTGTCAAAGGATTCTTGTCACACAAGTTCTCCATGAAAGACCTGGGTGATGCCTTTTACATTCTGGGGATCCGGATCTATCGTGATAGATCCAAGAGGATGTTGGGACTTTCGCAGTCCAGGTATATCGACACTGTACTGAAAAGATTCAGTATGGAAGATTCTAAGCGCGGTAATCTACCAGCTTGTCACGGAATCACCCTCTCCAAAGAGATGTCTCCCAAGACTGATTTGGAAAGGGAACGCATGTCTATTATACCCTACGCTTCTGCGGTAGACTCTATAATGTATGCGATGTTGTGCACCAGACCAGATGTAGCTTACGCACTGAGCGTGGTAAGCAGGTATCAGTCAGACCCAAGGGAGAAGCACTGGATAGCAGTAAAGAACATTCTTAAGTACCTAAGAAGGACTAAGGAGATGTTCTTGGTTTACGGCGGAAAAGACCTCAGGTTGGAGGCCTTTGCTGATTCCGGCTTCCAGAGTGATAAGGACGATTCCAAGTCCATGTTGGGTTATGTCTTTACCCTCAATGGAGGGGCGGTGTGCTGGAAGAGCTCCAAGCAGGACACCGTTGCTGACTCGACGATGGAAGCGGAGTATATAGCTGCTTGCGATGCCGCAAAAGAAGCAGTCTGGATGAAGAAGTTCCTAACAGAACTTCAGGTGGTTCCTACCATAGTTGATCCAATACCTCTGTATTGCGACAACAACGGAGCTATAGCTTTAGCAAAGGAACCAAGGTCCCATCAGAAGTCCAGACACATCTTAAGGCGGTATCACCTGATCAGGGAGATCATTGATCGTCAGGAGATCGAGGTTCGGAGAGTTGCTTCTGAAGAGAACATTGCTGATCCATTCACAAAGGCCCTACCTCAGATTCAGTTCGAGAAGCTACTCGAGATCATCGGTCTTCGATATGCCAGTACATGGCCCCTGTGCAAGTGGGAGATTGTTAGTGTATATGCCCTAGGGGGCATTATTGTATCATACTAGTTTGTATATTACTTAATGGAAGCTTGGGATATTCACATGTATATAACAGTCTTGCTAAACATGGTAGTATGCTACTTGGTTTTTTCTATCTTAATATGTGAGTATACGTATTGATAGAGCTCTTAGGATCTTGCTTGACTACCAGCGTTGTGATGGCAGTCACACTAGTGGGGGCTGGGTAGTCTACAAGCACATCCTTATTCGGGTCCCTAGTCGTTGGATTATCGAGACAGGGCATCGATACTCCGGAGTAGACTAGTGTATACGCTTCTCATCCCAGTTGGGGAGATGGTCTGTCCTACAGCTGTCAGTACGTCGTACTGGAGATAGTATGCAGGTGCTCGTTAGGTTACGGGTACACCGGACAGGACTCACAGGGAACTGTTGGATGGTTTTATACCAGTCGTCAGTGAACAGTTCCCAGGTGACATGAGTACAGCATAGTCCGCAGACTTGACACTGCTACTTCGCCTCGAGTGTGTCCCACTGTTCTTAGATTACTACCCTACCACGGCTCAAAGGAGTCGTGCAAACAGGTAGCAGTTGGGTGCAGTCCCGAGCACTTGGAGGCAGTGGCGGTTAGACAGGATTCGTCTCTCCTGGTATTGGGAGTTGATATCGCGCTGTGTCAGAGAGCCATTACGCAAAGTCCCTGGCCAGGGCAAGCGAGATTTGCTGGTAGGTTCCAGTAGTTTCTCAGGGTGTAATGGGCTTCCCTCCGACACGACTTATACCGCTATTAGGGGACTGACGCTTGCCGCCCCCCTAGGCCTGATATGCGATAGTCTTAGACAAACGGACCGGGCTGTACGGAGATTGTCACATCAGACTCAGTAGGAGTTCGGATGGGTTTCCTCATCGGCCTTCTTATCGACATCTACCTGGGGACCGTTACGTACAGCTAGTGCCGCTTGCGGTCTGTGGTTAAACCCACTGCCAGCGTAGTAGTCGAGTCTCTAGAGTCCCACACAGAGAGTTTCCCTACTCCAGGCGAAACGATATAGAGGTCGTATGGTTTTACGACATGGGTTCGGACGCATACGTGTGTTTACGCACGTACGACTTTCGGACAATTTTTACCAGTCGGCTTTGGTTTAAGCCGGTTACTGATATCTGGTTATTGGATTTATACAGTCTAAAGTTTTTTCCGTATTTTTGCGGAAAGGAGGGGCGTTCTCGTAATTGCGCGAGAAGCTTCTAGAAGGTGGTGACTAAGGAGGTTTAAGTGGCATATACAATGAATGTGATTAGTGAGTCATATGGATGATTCATCCATGTCATTAATGCATGATAAATGCTTAATGACTCATGGAGTGAATCATCACTAGATATTATCAAGCATGGTTGCTAAATTGTTTTATTTTCTTTTCTTGATAAAAAGAAATGCTTGATATATATTATCATAACTCATTATTCTCACTTCATTATTATTATCATCTTCTCTCTCCTCAAGCTCTCCCTCTTCAAACCCTAATCCTCCCCTCTCATGTGTTGAGTACAAGGATTAGTTAGACTAACTAAATCATAATCCTCACTCTATATCACCTAGCTTCTTTGATTAGCACTTAAAGAAGGTTAGTTGCCTCAAGTTTAGAGGCTAAGCTTGGAGTAAAGCTCTCGGATGGATCGTCTACTACTTCGAGAAGGCCGAGGAGGAGGAGGAGTTCGCAAAGACGAAGGACACGATTCGTTAGGTATAATCCCTAAATATAGTAGTATAGAACTTCTATGTTTCTTATTAGTTATCGTTTAGCTTCGATTCATGCGGTTAGTCGATGTTTAAGTAAAGAACAAGATCGTGTTTCAAATTTCCGCCTCCCCGCTAGTCGTGGGGTGTTGTACATCGACTTACAAAAAGTTCGATGGAGAATCGTCTATCGAAGTGGGTGTGGTCATGGATAAAGAAAAAGTAGATGTAGAAATATCGACTTTGGAGTCGATAGGAGGAACGCGGACAAGACGGGCACTAGAATCCCGTATCCAGCCGAGCATGCACTAAATGGTTTAGCACAAGTGGCAGCGTTGTGATAATTAAGGAAAAGATGAGATTGGTGTTTGTTTTTGAAAAAAATACGGATTTTTGAAAACTGCACACAAACAATGCACAAGCAACCCTAAATCTAATGGTCACCTAGGTCAAGGCTCTAGACCGCTCCTAGACTTCCAGAAGACAAGACGCAAGATAGATCCTCTACTACTTCTTTGCCTCTCCTGTGGCCAGGTAAGTGCCAGGTAAGTGCGAGGTTCTCCACTACGTAAGTAGTGGGCCTAATTAAGTAACCACTTGCCTTAGACACCACAAAAGAAATGCGGATAAGCAAAAGATTACCAACGACTTCCTTCTGTCCTAAATGAGCGCGACGGTCCTTAGAGTCTTGTCTAGATATTTTTTAGTTAATGAGGGTGATGCGGATGCAAGTTTATGATTTTTGGAGCCTAGGACGGGTAATGAAATCCCGACCTAATCTAAATTTGGTCTTTGCCCTTTAATTTCCATGTTAAAAATGCAAACAACCAAGATCAAACACGCAACAATTTTTCTTTTTGCGGCGCTGCGAATTTTTGCAAAGAAAACCTGCAGAAATTGGTTATTGGAGCAGATCAGAGAGGAGATAAGAAAGACAGAGATTCACCTAGCAAAAGTGAAACAGAGAAACCCTAGCTTCACCGCGGAACCGCCGCGATATGGCCTCCAATGCCGCGCTTCCGCCGCAGTTCAGAGGGATCCCTGCACAAAATTTTCTCCTGAGTCTTTTGTTCACTCCCTGAGCTCTCTGTGATGCTCTGAATATTTTTCCTCTCACTCCACAGATTCCAGATCTCCTTGCAACAAATCACAACAAATCGTTAAGCGCTTGTTACGAATTTTGATCTAAAAAACTGATGGAATAATAAATTTTCCAACTCAAATTACAAAAACGAACAAATTAGCTCACTATCCCCGGCAACGGCGCCATTTGATTGGTTCTTTTCCGTGTCGTGTTTAGAATGATGTTTCACAACCAAAGAAATTTATACTGCAATCAATTAACGGTGTCGATGTAGCGCGTTAATGAATACGGATCGTCCACTGAGAAAGTGTGATTTGCTCGTTATTGTTTTAGTTGAGTCGAAAATTAAAAAATAAAAGAAATTGCAATAAAATTGATTCAAGATTTATGAGTTTTTATTTTAAGAAACTTAAAGAAAATAAAGATCTAGAATCAAGAATCGATAAGTGTCCCAAATTGTTTGAATTATCAAGATTTGAAGAAAGGCTTGTCGGAATCAATTGAATCGATAGTGATAATTGATGCTTAGAATTTCAAATTCTTATCTGTTGAAGATTTGATGCTAGATCGATGTCAATCAACGAGGTTTAGGGATCTTTTTGAAGAAACTAGGGTTTCTTCATCCTCATCCCTTGTCCTTTCATTAACTAGCATTAAAATTCTAGCCTCTAGGAAATTCAGTCATCGATTGTTGATCTCTAATTTAGAGCAAAAATATTAAAGAAAGCATTTCGCTCAAAACTAGGTCATCTTTGATTCAATTACCTAGGGTTTATAAAACTCATAAGACTTAAGAATCATTCAAGAATTCATCAATATCATTCTATCTATTCTTTCGATTCTGATGCAAGCGGAGTTTACTAACGCATCATTATAAAGAAATCAAGAATGAAGAATATCATAATGCGATAATGAAATGAAAACAAGAATCAAGATCTTCTCCTTTTATTATTCGATGTTTCGTTACAATACACTCAAGAACTACAAGATTTGAGGAGGAACTAAAATCATCGAACTAGCTTCGCATCGTCTTCCTGAGTCGTGGATCGTCCTGGATCTCTTGCTCGGATGAAGATCGGCATTGCTTTAAAAGGATCATTGGATGCTTGCTCGATTTGGAACTCGATGAATCTTGATTTGGCTTTTTGAGATGGATTTGGGGCTAGGGTTTTGAAATGCAAGTTGTGTCACTCAACTTGTGGAAATTTGGCTCAATATTCAATCACCCTAATTGTGTATGTTTCAACAACCCTTTTAATGAAGCCTTGGGTTCTGTTATATAGTTCTCTCCTTTAGCTTTCCCTAGAAGCTTGATTTAGCTTCCTTTAGAAGCTAAGCTAGGTTTAGCTTCCCTTGTAAGCTTGGTAGTTATGAAGGAAGATTCTAGATTGAGGTAGTTAGCTAGCTTTCTTGAGAAGCTTGGTAGGTATTAGGCTTGTACAAGAAACTTGGCTGTTAGAAGAGAAGCTTCTGGAGATCTCTGGAAACTGAAGCATCTTGGATAAGTTTTGTCATTGAAGAAGAAGCAACGGACAAAGTGTCTGCCCCCAATGAGTCATCGCGGTCGTAGATCCGCGGTGGATCGACCAACTCGGCCGCGGATCCACGGCCGTTTGGTGTAATTGCTGCATGAAACTTCTAGGGTATTGCTGTGTTGGCTTTATGGCACTTTTCTGATATCTAATATATTTTTATACTTTCTTGTTCACTGCCAGATCACAAGTCTTGGACTTGGCGTATTTTTATCAGCACTTTTATGATTCCGGCTCTTTTACCTGGAATTTCCTGCACACAATCTCGAGACAAGTGTTGCGATATACAAAGATCATGCATGCAATAATAAACACTCAATTTTCCTCAAAATGCCGGTGATAATGTATAACATATGTTATTTGATATTTTACAGACGAATTGCTAATATATGCTATATTCATACCGAACACCTTTAGATGATTGCAAAGAGTAGGGAAATTGATGTGTTAAAAATGCAATATTTTTGGCTGATCAGCATTCGTCTCAGAACATATCAAGTGATCACATCACAGAATATCAGCAGCAGAAGAAACACATATGAAATATTGGATACACTAGGAATTCCGTGTTTTATTTAAGCCAGTAAAAATGCGGATTCCACGGTCATGATGAATAGCCAAACCCACATCCCTAGACCCCTCCGAGAGCGTCAAGCAACCCTACCAATTCTAGAGTTAGGTGACCCGGTCTCAACTCTTTGAGATGGTCTCCCACTGGACCCTAGAACCCGGTTACTTGTGCACCCCACCTTGGGTCTATCCTAATGCGGAAAAGTAAATAATATACATCAATGGTGACATCATCCTCAACCCGGAAGTGCCCCAATAAAAGAATACTACATACATGCTTTTACATAAATGAAAATGAAAAACTCTCATCTCACATAAAAACCTTCGCCTATTAAGAACACGACGATCCAATACAACATATCACATCAACAGATAACATCATATGTCATCAACGTAAGTAAATATGCGTATCCGAATTGTCGTTGACATATAGCACTGAAACCGGCGATACACCACATATTACACTTACGCTCGCAGAAAATAAAGTGAAAAACTACAACAATTGGAATCCGCAACCACCTTAGACATCATAAACCCAACGTATCACATATATTGGATTTCATGCCTAACCAAATGAATTCCTTAGACATCGCATGCCTGACAATTATAAACCCTGCATTTTAGTCTAGATATTGAAAACACATTCCAATGGCCTTTCGGGTAATTCAACAAGATTCCCGATATCCTGATCGAATGCTCGTCGGAAACTTTATTAGACGGCCGCACCCCCGATGCCGTTGACGAAGTGCACTAAAGCGGAACACCGCGGCCTCGAGCACCCGAACGGATGCTTTTTGGCGACGGGGCTCTCCTACTGTCACCTGGTCGGGGCTATAGGGTATGGCTATCTAGTAAGGTTATCCAGCGAGTATCCGTGTACATTACGTGATTGCGACGGACTTTTGATCAACATCAAAATCCTGTGGCAACCGATCAATAAGACTAAACCGCTAGATTTACAAAATTCAAACTAGTTATCACATAACTAATTATAGTGGATTCCAAATATTGTATCACAATCACAGAAATGTTAGGCGACGTTAAATATTTCGATCGAATCAACGAATTCCCAAAATTCCCAGAAAGCTCAACACTTGAGCAGAATTGAAAATGCCCAAAAGCATGCCCCAGTACCTACGGACCAACAGCTGAAGGGCCCGACCCAAGCCTCTTAAGTGGCGCCGCGAATCCGCCGCCAAAACCACGTTTTAGCCGCGGATCCGCGGTCACTTAGACGAGTTAGGGTTTCGTTCTTCAGGTGTGTCCATAGAATTCCCTGCATGATTTTCTGAATATTTTTAACTTGGAAAAATCCAACTTTTGGAAAAAATTCCAGAAAAGGGGTTGCTTCGGGCTTTCGGGGTTCGATCGGAATTCTAACTTCGCCTATGCAATGCCAAATGCTCCAGCTAGGCTCTGATACCACTGATGGGTTCTTTAGCACCCTCACGGTGTTTACTAAGGCATAGAACATGCCATTTTAAAATTTTCTAGAGAGCTAAAGAACCCAAATGAGGATCGAACTAGAGACTTAGGGTTTTCTAGATTGTAAACACTTTACAAACTAAAGAGAAGAAGGAATACAACCTTTGTAGACCAGTCCTTCACTTCAATAGCTCCATGTAGTAGTCCCTTCGCTGCGATCACGAACTCATGGACTCTAGAGGGGCTCCACAAGATGTACGGAACAAGCTTGCTTGAGGTCTTCGAGGCCGAAGATGATCTACGTCGAGGAGACACTAGCTCATGGTATCTTTTCACTAATTATGTAGATTAGTGAAGAAAACAACCTAAACTAAATGGTAGGTAGTAGAGGATGATGAAGTAGGAAGTGGGCTCTCTTTAGTTTTATTTTTCTCACAATAAATCATCACTTAGAAAAAGCTAACAAGCTTTTTCTCTTAAGGAAGAAAAAGAAGTGATGAAGCAAATGAATGAGAGAGTGAGCTTAGAATTGCAACCATGGGTGAGTTAGTGTCATAGCTAACTCATGTAGAGAATAAACCATAGCTATGAGTTAAGGGTTGGGTTAAGAAATATCTTAAGCATGACAAAGGAGTGGACTAAGTCAATGAAGACCACAAGCTTCTACAAGCTTTGAACCATGACAAATATCTCCACAATTTTGAATTTGCTTGAAATAAATATAAACCCTAACATAACCCTAGCATGGTGTGAGTCTCATATAAACATGTTGCAAGTGTACCTAGCATGACACAACAATATATATCACATATATATTTTGTGTGCAAAAAGAAAACAATACATTTAACATATATCACATATATATCAATATATCATAAGTGAGAAAAATAATTACTTAAGTGAGCTAATATTAGTTAATGTAATTTAATATATCAAATATATAATTCTACATTAAATTATTAAATCAACACTTGATTTAGTAATACGGCTATATTACATATAACCGACTAATATCAAATGTAACAACTTATCGAATCAACACTTGATCCGATAACTTGGCTATATCACATATAACTGATAATGTCACAAGTCACGAGAATAGAATGCGGTATCACATACTCGCATTAATCTCGGTCCCCCACATATCACATATGTGCTCCTACTTCGTTTCGCATGAACCAGGAAACCTCTGTGTAGGACTCTAAAGACTCGTCAATACGCCGGCAGTAGGTTATGATCATATCAAACACCCACAAGCCGCAAGCGGTCTGCTAAATGTAATGGCCACCCGGGTATTGAGCGATCAGAAGATCAACAAGCAAGCCTGCTTGTACTCCTGCGAATCCAATCAGTAATATTACCGTACAATCCGGTCTTTTCGTCTGATATACCGCATATCACATCCTGGGGGTGGTATAACGTCAAACCCCAATACCCTGATAAGTCATGCCAATGCAAGGTCCATAACGGTTCGAGAAACTACTGGTAACACTTACCAATAAATCTCAACAACCCTGGCCAGGGATTTCCTGTTATGGCCAATCGAGTATAGCGCAACATCAACTCCCAATACCGGCAGAGACGAAACCCCTCCTATCGATCATTGCCTCCATGTGACTCGGGACTGTACCCAAAAACCATCTTTTTGCACGATCTCTTGACCGTGGTATGGTGGAAATCAAAGCACAGTAGGAATCATATAAGACTCTATGACGATCTCGGGTGTACAGACTAACCTGTACCAGTGTCACAAGAGAATTGCTATCCGATGATAGGTATAATACCATCTAGGAGTTCTCGGTGAGTCCGTCCAGTGTATCCAGTCTCCACTGAGCACCCGTATACCTTCTCTGATGTCAAACACCAATGCATATGGGATCATCCATCGCCCATCACATGAGTCGAGAAGCGTATACTCTATTCTACTCTGGAGTATCGATGCCCTATCTCGATACTCCCACGACTAGGAACATTTGAAGGATGTACTTATCAACTACCCTTTCCCCACTAGTATGATCTGCATCATAATCCTTGTAGTCAAGTACACATCCTAAGGGCATTATCAACATGTAATAGAGAGACAATAAGTGTACATGTTAAGATAAAGTGCAACCAGATAGCATACTATCATATCGAGCAAGAAAGTCCTCCCTATATATATCCAAGCATCCACTATAATAGATATCGCATGTACAGTAATGGCCTCTAGGGCATACATATAACTAACACTATTTATATTATTATGTTGTATCGGGTTATACAAAATGCAAAGGAGGTGCTGTCAAATTTCAAAACGTCATGGATGATTTTCAAACATACCTAGTTAAATTTAAATGTTATTTAATCTGATTCCATCTGATGACTATTTTAAACTCACCTTCAATATTTTTCAAAAAGGGTTTAGATTCCGGGTTTCGGGTTACTTGAACCGCGTCGGCGTCTTTAGATGTCACGTGATTTAAGTGTCGGTCACGTGCCACATTTGAGTCATGACACTAACAGACCGCCCCTCCGTTGAGGGTAATCACATAACCTGAGACCGATTGCAGCATAGAAATATCATTTCCTATCAGGAGAATGCCATCGACTTACAAAACGAGGAATACGACAGCTCCCCTACAATCTTCTTATATGTACAAGGCTCATCCCCGTTCTTGATGAAGTCAAATTCCCTGTCTCATCAAAACAGATATTCCAACTCCGTGATACCTGCTTTAATCCATAAATGGATTTAAGTAACTTGCACACCATTCCACTGCTCCCACTGTTTATAAATCCCTCTAGCTGATCCATATAAATGCACTCTTCTAAACTTCCATTTAGAAAATCCATTTTAACGCCCATCTACCAGATATCATAGTCATGGAAGGCAGCAATGGCAAGTAGGATTCGAATCGATTTGAGCATAGCCACTGGAGAAACGGTTTCATCATAGTCCGTACCTGGTCTTTGACGAAAACCTTTTACAACAAGTCTAGTCTTATAGGTTTCCATCTGTCCATCTACACCAATCTTCTTCTTGATGATCCACTTTCATCCAATGGGTTTTACCCCTGGAGGAGCAACATCCAAAGTCCAAACTTTGTTAGTGTACATGGACTCCATTTCGAAACACATAGCATCCAGCCATTTCTCAGAGTCCCTACTGGTAATGACCTGCTCGAAACTAGTAGGATCATCTTCTTCTAAGATGCAATCATCTCTATCCCCATCCATAAGAACCATATAATCTCTTGGGCAAATGAGAAATCCTCCTAGATCTGCGGAGTGGCTGAAATTCGTCTGGAACTATCGAATCCTGCGTTTCTACCAAATCTTCAGCTGTATTTTGTGCTTCTGGAATTTTTTCCAATTCTACCGTGCTCTCACTGATTTCTTTGGCAAGAATTTTTTTTCTAAAACGGCGTGACGAGCAACAAACACCTTTCAATCCTCGGTGTGGTAGAACATATATCCTGAAAGTGTGTCTTAGCACCACCACTAGGTTTCCACATGCATCAAGTATGCAATTTTAAAAAATCTAGAGGCCTAAGCTGCACTAACCTAGAATCGAACTAGAGAATTAGGGTTTTTAAGCATGTAAAAAACTTTACACCAAGTGAATATGGAATATAGCCTTTGCAGACTGGTCCTTCACTTCTAAAGCTCCAAGTAGTAGTCCCTTAGCTCCAAGTAGTTATCCATAGAACTCTTCTTAGGCTCCACTTGGTGAAACGAACGAGCTTGCTTTTTCTTCTTCGAGGCCGATGATGATCCACCTTGAAGTTACTCTAACTCAAGCTACCTTTTCACTAATCAAGAACTAGTGATGGAAACAATCTAATCTTATGGGCTAGATGAGAGTTGGTTGATGAAGTCGGAATTTTGCTCACATTAGAAATTAATTTCTCTTTTTCTTTCTCACCTTATGAAAAGCTAGAGAGCAAATATGAGATGTAGAAGATTAACTAGGGTGAGGGAAATATCTCAAGAGATAATGTAGAGAGTTAACCATGAGCTAAAGATAATGGTTGAGTTATAAAATATCTAGAGTAAAACAAAATTAGTGGAATGAGTCATGGCTTCTACATGTTTCTACAAGCATCTTAAGCCATGCTCATTTCCACCTCATTTTGTATTTACTCTTAATAATTAATTATCCAATAATTTTTTGTCTTGGTGTGAGTCTCATACACATATTCTATCTATCAGCCACCATGACAGAATATATTAATACATATATTAATATACATCATATATATATTAAATGTATTTTAAAGAGAAGAATTTTTTTTAGTGAGCATAATATTAGTTAATATATATTAATATATCAAATTATTAAATCAACATTTGATTCAATAATCCGGTTATAACAAATATAACCGACTAATATCATTTATATGTATATCACATTATCGAATCAACACTTGATTCAATAACCCGGTTATATCACATATAACCGACAACTTTCAATACTACATTAAATCAATACTTGATTCAATAATCCAGTTATATGACATATAACCAGCCAGTATCAAATATATATACATATAACATATCATTGAATCAACACTTGATTCAACAATCCGGTTATATCACATATAACCTAACCGATATCATATATCGCGAGATTAGAATACGGTATCACATACTCTTATTTAATCAAGCTCCCGCACATATCAGCGTATGTGCCCTATTTCGTTTCTTTTGAGCTAGGAAATCTCTGTGTGGGACTCTAAAGACTCGTCAATACGCCAGCAGTTGGTAATGATTGTTAGTGATATATGCCCTAGAGGCCATTATTGTATCATACTGGATTGTATATTACATATTGGAAGCTTAGAATATTTCATAATTATAATAATAGTCTTGCTCGATATGGTAGTATGCTACCTGGTTTGATTCTACCTTAATATGTGCATGCGTTTCTTTTAGCATATCGCTTATATATATTGGTAGAGCCCTTAGGATCTTTGCTTGACTACCAGCGTTGTGATAGCAGTCACACTCGTGGGGGCTGGATAGTCTATAAGCACATCCTTATACAGGTCCCTAGTCGTTGGATTATTGAGACGGGGCATCGATACTCCGGAGTAGACTAGTGTATACGCTTCTCATCCCAGCAGGAGATATGGTCTGTCCCACAGCCATTAGTATGACGTACTGGAGATGGTATGCAGGTGCTCATTAGGTTATGAGTTACAATGGACAGGACTCGCCGAGAACTGCTGGTTAGTATTATACATACCGTCAGGTAGCAGTTCCCAGGTGGCATGAGTACAGCTTAGCCCGTTGACTTGCCATTGCTACTTCGTCTCGAGTGTGTTCCCACTGCACTTAGATTACTACCCTACTACGGCTCAGAGGAGTTGTGCAAACAGGTAGTAGTTGGGTGTAGTCTCGAAGCACTTAGAGGCAGTAGCGGTCAGATAGGATTCGTCTCCCCCGGTATATGGGGTTGATATCGCGCAGTGTTCGGAAAGCCATTACATAAAGTCCCAAGCTAGGACAGTCGAGAAATACTGGTAAGGTACTCCAGTAGTTTCTCAGGGTGTATTGGGCTTTCCTCCGGCACGACTTATTGCACTGTTAGGGGTCTAAAGTTTACCATCCCCCTAGGCTGATATGCGAGTATCTTAGATGAACAGACCGGACTGATGGAAATTTTCATAAATAGGCTCAGTAGGAGTTTGGATGAGCTTGCTCATCGTCCTTCATATCGACATATACCTGGGTAGCCGTTACGTGCAGCTAGTACCGCTGATGTGATTGTGGTTAAACCCACGTCCAGCGTACTGTCGAGTCTTTAGAGTCCCACACAGAGGGTTTCCCTGCTGCTTGCAATTGATGTAGACGCCGTATGGTTTTACGGAAGGGCTTCGATCACATATGTGTACTTGTATACAGATGCTGAGTAGGCAGACAATACTAGTGGGCTTTAGTTTAAGCCGGATCCTAGTATTGTATTATTGGATTGTTATCATCTCAGTGTATCTGTGTTTTTCAAAATATGGATACGAGTATGTATATACGGTGATGGGCATTCTTGTAATTTGGCAAGGCATGTTTCTAGAAGGAGACACTTCATTATTTGTATTATCCATTTTGCTTAATGGATTAATGAGGTGGATATTGGAGGAGACATCCATGGCATGGTGAGAGGAATGGCTCATATATTATTATATTATTCTTGACTCACTATTCAAGCATGGGAGGTATATTTTATTAGGAAATATTGCATGCTTGAATTATTGAGTAGAAGATATTAGCCATTCTCCTCACACTTATTCATTCTACTTTCTTAAGATTTCTCTTGAGTTGCTGTCACGACCCGATGGTACGGAACGTGGCTGGCACTTAAACTACGAAACCTCTCAAGGCGCAACGTAATCTAAGTAAGCCAAAACCCAGAAAACTAAACCGTTTGACAATTAGAGTGAAGGAAAACTTGTTTTAAAGCAAGTGGTTTTAACAAAATATGTGGCATTAAACATTTAAAAGCAACATCATATTTTCCTAAAAATTTCGGCAGAGTCTCCTTTGTAAATACTGGCCTCCAAACGGGTACAACACATGAAAATACAAATAAATGATGAATAAAGGCATCCCCAAGCGGGAGCTAGCTCTTCGCCCATGGCGGAATCATAACCACATACAATATGTATATCAAAAGTGCACAATAAGCATCTGAAAGCAAGAAATAAGAAAATACCACGTCGGCTCAAGTGAGCATCGACACCAAACACAACAATTACAAGTCTCACGAATCTCACTGTCTAGTGCAATATACAAGGGTAGATGGAGTATACTAGATACAAATAAAATACATGATGGGATAACATATCCTCGCAACCCACCTACGAGCAATGCCGCAAATCCAAGCAAAAGGAAGAAAATAAAGAAGTGCGCCCGCCGCTACTATGCTGATAGGTCGTACCTACAAGATACTGTGGCACAACGGGGGTGAAATGCCAACTCGTGAGTACCAAGTAACATCTAATAAGGCTATCGTAAGCATGCACGCAAATGCGTCTCAACCTACGCATATCGATATGATACGATGTACTAACATGAATGCAACATGAATGCATAATCAAAACAAAACCTGAATAAGTCTGGTATGAGAAAATCTTTGTTCTTATCTTAGAAAAACCTCTGTGTAATAACTAAAGTATCATCAATGAAATCAACAGAAAATCCGTGTCAAGCATCGACACAAAATATATATCCCAATATCTCAATGTCTCAATATCTCAATATCTCAATGTCTCAATATCTCAATGCTCAATATCTCAATATCTCGAGCTCCGTCAGTCCGTATCGGCCCATATCATCAAATCTCACGACTACGTCGGTATCCTTCGGATATCCGCCGCGCCACAAATAACCAGTCGGTAGTGCTCCCCTGCCGGGCTCAACACCATCATCTGCGACCATCTTGCCCCGAGGTACCGTATCGGGTCCACCATGCACCCGCAGATGGTTCATCCTCCTACTCGAATCGGGTGTATGATACCGCTCAAGAACCGAGAAAAACCATGGTGGACACCACGCACATCATATCGCGAGAAAACCGCAACTTACATTTTTAAATGGTAATACGTTTTTAAAATCCTTGCGGTTTCTCCAAAATCCATAAATCTCATAAATACTGAAATCCTCCAGAAGAATCACAATATGTAAACATGTCGGTGATGATGGATGTATATGATACGATAGTATATACCATGCGAAGTACGGCCAGAAGCTATGCATAAATCATGATGCAATGAGGTATGTATATATGACTAACAATCCTACGCATCCATCCTGATGAAATAACTATAAGGTATAGGTTTACAGATCATATATGATGCAATGCACAGATACCGATTCTAAGCAAGTTCTATAGTGTTCATGACATAGAAATTACCATAGGCGTGTGTGTTTGCATGAATAGTGCAAGTGGCATGAACCAATGGTAATAGTGCAAGTGTCCTATGAGATAATATCATGTATATTTGTGATGATGCAATGCAAAGAGGTGAATGACTAGAAGACTACGCATATAAATATAAGCACTACTAGAAATCCTGACTATCGGGCGCCTCGCGCTATCCAGACGATTCCCCTGTAGATGTGTACATCTACTCACCAGGATGCCTTGGCTAATCTGATCCGATTTCTGCTCTGCAATTTCCTCGCCACATCCGACGTCTCTGCACCCGATCCTAGAAACGTACAGAAGTAAATAAGAGAATAAATATATAAATAGTCGCGGACACAAACGATACAAGTCAACCATGCGCACTAACTAAACGCGCACGCACTTGGTGCACAAAACGCGCTTGCGACAACGCCACAGACCACAACGAGGGTCATTATACGTAGCAACTACCAAACCAAAAAGCTATTCGCACCAATCGCGCGTTCACAACACACTAAATTTTATATGAAATAGGTTGTATATCAACAAAACGTCAATCTTAATTAAAATCGATTTATTCGAAAAACCTAGTAAGCATCAATTTACCATTTTAGTTCAAAACTAGATATTTTAACAAAACTAGTGGCCACAATAATCACTTAATAACTTAATTGAGCCACAAAAACCTTTACTAGATTTTAATTTCACCTAATTACACACTAATTAAAAACTTAGTTTGCTAAATTATATAATTAAGACAATTTAAAAATAACAATTTGCAAATTAACAACTAGACTAGATTTTGCGAGTCTTAAGATGGTGACCAACACTTAGTTAACTTGATTCTTTGATAATAACCCTGGCTTAAACTCAAATCCCTTTCTATAAAATTCTAACATTCAATTAAACCATAATAATACCTAAATAATCTTGATCTAAAATAATTAAAAAACAAAATACCTATAGGGTTAAGATTTATACCTCACAAATTTTGAGATCAAACATGCATCATGGCCTCCCAAAATGCTAACTTTTGCTCCAAGATCCATGCTAGTTTGGCAAAAGAAAATTGGTTAATGGTTAAATGAAGAATTTGTGAGACTTTGCATTGATTTTTGATGAATTTTTGAAGAGTTTTGATGTGGAATGAGATGGGGAATTGGGGGGAAAGCTGCAGCCTAGGGCTCGGCCAGAAAATGGGAGAGAGGACACAGAGTGAGGTGTGTGTTGTGATCAATTCAAGAAAATCCCCATGCCTCAAGTCACAAGCTCCTACTTCTTTTTTTATTATTTCCTTTTTATTTTTCTTTTCTTTTAAGATGAAGAAATGAAGTTGAATGGAGAGGGGGGGCTGTTGGCTGCTGGCCGAGCTTGATGGAAGGGTGAAGGTGTGTGTGTGTGAATGAGAGTTGAAACCCAGTAACATGCATCCATACCCCATGTCAACAAGCCCAAACCTCATTACTATTTAATTTATTTTCACAATTTAAGCCTTTTTCTTTTATATTTTCTAAAACCATCTTGACAACTTCTTTTTGTTTCAAAAACAACATATTACATTTTGGTTTAATGTGTTATGAAGGAAAAAACTTGTATTAACCCATTCTAATTTGTAATTATCACTAATTAAATGTATTAGTAAAAGCTTAAAATAATATTAAAAATAATTAATTAAGGAAAATATTTAAGTAAACTTACAATTTATAAAGGACTAATTAAATATCAATACTAGACATTACATAGCTAAAATAGGTATATTTAAGTCTATGTTGAAAAATAATTATATCTTGGTTTTTACGGAAAACACCAGTTATTTTACCGATTATCGGAAATTTCACCTAAACGAATTTTCAGAATATTACAATCTTCCCGCCTTAAAGAAATTCGGTCCCCGAATTTAAAATTTAACTACGCGTACCCTCGAAGAGATGGGAATATTTCTTCCGCATCTCGTCCTCGGTTTTCCACGTGACCCTTTTCGCCGTTCGGACCACGTCAAAGAACTCACATGGACGGTATGACCTCGGATCTCAGTTTCTTCACCTGCCAATCTAGAATAACTATTGGCTGCTCGGTGAAAGAAAGATCGCGCTACAGCTGGATCATCTGATGCTGTATCACACGAGAGGGGTCATGAAGGTACTTGCGGAGCCTTGATACATGAAACACGGGATGAATATATGGAAAGCTGGGTGGAAAAGCCAAACTATAAGCAACTGCACCGACACGCCCTTTATCGGAGAAACCTTCAAGAAAACATGATCTACAACGACGAACTCAAGTCTGCACCGACGTCGGTCTGCATAAGATTTCTGCCTACACTGGGCCGCTCTCATCCTATCCCAAATCATCTGAATCATTCGGTCATCTCCTGCACAATCTATGGCCCCAAAATACTGCTCTTACCGAGCTCTGTCCAACAAACCGGTGACCGATATTTCCTCCTATATAATATCTCGAAGGGTTCCATCTGAATCATTCTCCTGGATGCTGTTATTATAAGAAAACACTATCAAGGGCAAGTGGCGATCCCAACTGCCACCAAAATCTAGAACGTAAGCTCGGAGTATATCCTCAAGAGTTTGAATGGTCCGCTCCGATTGACCGTCGGTCCGCGGATAGAAAACTGCACTGAAACTCAATCGGGTGTCCAAAGTCTCTTAAAACTTCTACAATAGTCGGCTGGTGAACTGGGTGCCTCTGTCGAACACAATACAAGTCGGAACTCTATGTAGTCGCACAATCTCATCAACATATATCTGAGCATACGGAACGAATTCGAAAGTGGTCTTGACTGGCAGAAGGTGAGCTACTTTCTTCATTTGGTCTACGATCACTCAAATAAAGCCATCCTCTCGACTGATCCTAGGTAGACCCATAATAAATTCCATTGAAATCTGCTCTTATTTTTACTCCGGAATGGGCAAAGGTTGTAATTCTCCTGCTGGCCACTGATGCTCAGTTTGACTTTGCTGACAAGTCAGCATCCCGAAACAAAATCTGTGACATCTCTCTTCATCCCTTAATACTAGTAGACTTCTCTCAAATCGTAATATATCTTAGTGAAACCCGGATGAACACTATTGTCACGACCCGAAATAGCACGTGACTGGCACTTGAATCATGTGAAGTCTATACGACCCCACCAAATTCAAGTAAGCCAAAAGCCCAGAAATCTAAACTATTTTAAAGGAGAAGTGAAGGAAAACTTGTTTTAAATCAAGTGGTTTAAATAAAATAAGTGGCATTAAACATTTAAAAACAACATCATATTTTCGCGAAAATTTCGGCAGTGACTCCTTTGTAAATACTGGCCCCAAACAGGTACAAACAGGTTCATACAAGTAATGAATAAAGGTATCCCCAAGCGGGAGCTAGCTCAACCACATAAGCAAAATAATATACAACGCCGAAGGGCGAGGATCAAAACTCAGAAAGAAAATCAACACCCTCAAGAAAACCAGAGAAGCATCATAGTAATACAAGCGCGACTCTAAGGTCAAAAGAATATACAACTAGTCTTCTAAGTCTATCAATTATACAAGTCTGTTTGATGGAGTTTACTAGATACAACTGAATATAAATAAGTACAATGGTGGTCAAGATGCGAGTGAACCCACCTACCAAAGCAATCACCCAGAAGGAAGCAGTGTGCCAGCAAGCCGCAACGAAATTTGTACGGCAAAACCTGCAAGAAACTGTGGCACTACGGGGGTGAGTTTCCAACTCGTGAGTAGAAAACATCACCGAGAAGAAATCGCATGTATGACTCTCTCCTAGGTCATACAATAATAATATCCTTAATATATAACCTGAAGTATCTAATAATGGCAAGGGTAAACATCTATACATAAGTGTAAAACCAAGTGCTCGTGTCAGTGCCTCAGGTAGAAACATATCACATATATGATGTACGAATGTATTAAGAACGAAAGCAGAATACATCAGAATGAGAAAACTGTTTTCTTCTCTTAGTGAGATTTTGTATAAAAATCAAAGTATCATCAATGAAATCTACAGAGAATCCGTGTCAAGCATCGACACAAAACATATATCTCAATGTCTCAATATCTCGGGCTCCGCATGAATAGGATCGGCCTATATCATCAAATCTCAATATCTCAATATCTCGGGCTAAGCATGAACAGGATCGGCCAATATTATCTAATCTCAATATCTCGGGCTCTGCAGGAACAGGATCGGCCCATGGGCGCCGCATGATCAGGATCGGCCCATATCATCAAATCTCAAATCACGAGAAAACCGCAAATTTCTATTTTTAAAAATGATAATGAGTTTATAAAATCTTTTCGGTTTCTCCAAATCAAGAAATCTCATCGAAATCCGAAAGCCGAAAATCGTGAGTTAATAACTGTGAAATACCGGCATAAAGCCCCATAATATTGCATGACAAATGAATATATATATATATATATGCATAAGTATTTAAGTAAAGAATGCAATATCTAAACTAGCACAGTAATGATATATCGGAACTATCAGCTAGCAAGTGATATCACTGAAATAATATTCTCTAAAGTGTACGTGATATGGCAATTACCGATGATGAGGTTGTGTGAGCCGGCAAGAAAGTGTTCGTAGACATACGCATCATCGGTAATGGTCCTGGTGTCCTGACAACATGGGTTCATATAACAAAAGACAACACATGTATAAGCATGCAATACGATAAGAACAACATGAATAAAATGGAGAATGGATAGTAACGCAACATATAAGGATATACATTTATATAAATACGAGTCATACAATTTTGGCATTTGGAATAGCATGAATCGTGGTTTTAGAAAATAGGGGCTACGGTGTTTTTTGAGAAAAGATACGTCCTTGAAAGATCCGTAATATCCCCCGGCCTGTCTTTAAAATATACTCACGATTCGTTAGTTTTGAAAATAAGTATGACTCGAGCCCAGTCTAACATCTACCAAAGAAACTACAGGACACCACCTAAATCCGAGTCGATATATCTAGTAGTCGGTGATCCCGCCTCAATAGCGTCACGTACGATAAAATATATAATACGACATCCTTGAATCAAGAGTGCGGATCAATCATCATATTTATACATCGTACGGTAAAAATACTTCGTACGGCATCCCAAATCGTGATACGGGCCAAATATCACATATACCCCATTATTTATCTGGTATCATTATTTTCATATTCTGAATTAAGGATACAGATCTAAAGTCTAGTACATTCCAATACCATCAATATATATCTGCGTGTGTATGAAAACACATCGCCATCGATCCACTATAATATCATGTCATATCTCATAACACGATAAAATTCACATAACCGATCTCACGACATCATGCCCGATCATATCGACTCATTTCCAAGTGCAATATACTATGCTCATCATCCGTGTATATGTATGTATATATATATATATATATATATATATATATCAACACATCCATACACACACACACAAACACACACATATATATACATATAAACATATACACCAAAACATATCACGTGTGTGCATGTGTGTGTGTGTGTCAACTTTACTATAGGGTTTCGCGGCTAAGAAACTACACTAAAAGAACTATCTTCAAATTCACCCAAAACTAACCTATAATCTACTAAGACCTCCCTTACTAATTATCCAAGTCTCACAACACACACACACACACACACACACACACACATTTATATAATATTTGCATGCTACAATACGAAACTGCGGGGGTTCTATACTCCATCCACCCGACTTCCCCTGTAAATAAACATCTACTCACCTGGACGCCTCGGCTAATCTGATCTGATCTCCGTCTTGTCTTTTCCATGCCGCATCCAACGCCTCTGCACCCGATCCTAAAATCGCACATAAGCAATTAAAAGGATAAATAAATGATAGTCGCAGCAACAAACGATACAAGATAACCATGCGCACTAACTAGACGCGCACACACTTGGTGCACGAAACGCACCGTGACAACGCCACAAAATACAACTAGGATCACTATAAGTGAAAATGCCCAAACTTAAAATCTAAACATACCAATCGTGGTTTAACAACACACTATATATTATATGAAATAAGTTGTAACTCATCAAAATCTCAAAATTAATCAAATCGATTTATTTCCAAGAACCTAGTAATCCTCTTTTAACCATTTTGTTACAAATCTTGATGTTTAAACAAATTTAGTAGCCAAAATTATCATTTTACATCATAATTAGGCTACTCAATTATTAACTAGATTTTTAATCTCACATTTCATCATAAATCCTAAAATCTAGTTTGCAAAATAGCTTACTTTGGACAATTTAAATGTTACAATTAGCAATATAGCAACAAGATTAAATTTTGCATGCCTTAAGATGTTAAACTACATCTCACAACCATAATCAAAACATCAAAACCCCTAACTTGATCCAAACCCTAATCTTGAATTCAAAAACCCCCACTTGAATTTCCAAACTTGCAATTGAAACCAATTAAATACTTATTTAAGTTGACTCAAAATAATTTAGCAACAATTTAAACATGGGTTTAGGATTTTTACCTCACAAATCAAGAGATCAACCTAGAAACTTAGCCTCCAAAGATGGCTTCTTGCATCAAGATCCTTGCTTGAATGGCCAAGGAATAATGGGTAAAGCATGGATTTGGAGTTTTTGAGGTTTTACTTTGATTTTTGATGAATTTGTGAAGATTTTTTTGAAGAGAATGAGTTGGGGATTTGGCGAGGGGCTGCTGCAGGAATGGGGAGGCTCGGCCAAGCATGATGGAATGGGGAGAGAGAGTGAGGTGTGTGGGTTTGAAGTCAACAAAAAGGTCCATACCTCATTATCTACACCATACTTCTTTCATTACTCTTTTTTCCATTTCATTTTCTTTTCTTTTCTTTAATTTGAGTGGGCATTTGGGGAGGTTGCTGGTGTGGGAGGCTCGACCACAATGAGGATGGGTGTGTGTGGGGGTGTGTGTAATTTTCCCAAGTCAAGAAAAATCCCTCAAGCCTCAATAATGCACCCTACATCAATATTCTATTTTTTATTTTATTTTATTATAAAGCTTTGACTAGAAAAAAATCTAGAACCCATGAGAACAAAATTTAAAAAGAATCATGTTACACAACTAGGATTTAAGTTGTCATGGTTCAATAAACTTGTATTAACCCAATTTAATTTGTAATTATCACTAATTAAAAGTATTAGTGAAAGCTTATAATAATATTTAAAATAATTAATTACGAAAAATATTTTAGTAAACTAGAAATTTTATAAGTGACCCATTAAATACCAAATACTAGCCATTACATTGCTAGAATAGGTATATTTAAGTGTATGTGGAAAAATAATTATTTCCTGGTTTTTACGGAAAACACCAGTTATCTTACCGATAATCCGAAATTTCACCTAAACAATTTTCAAAACGTTATAATCTTCCCCCCTTAAAGAAATTCGGTCCCCGAATTTAAATTAAAACTCCCATAAATACTAAAACATTTCAGTAAAGCACTCAAATCGGCGGTGTTCCGAAATCTAAAATACTTAAGACACATCTCAGCGCCATGCATGCGCATGAAAACGAGTATATAACTCAAAATCAAAACTCCGTCAAGTATCACGCAATCATCGAAGTCATGGTGAAGAGACCAATATCAAAGTCCAATACGAGAACCAACATGATATACATCAAAACTATAACATGTATATAGTACGTATCGTTGTAAACTCATCAAAACATCCGAAAGAAATGCATGCTAAACTTTTTTCAAGTCGCTGTGCGACGCGCGTATTACAGCACAAGTAGCGGATGTTTATCGTAGAAAAATAACTATATATATACATATATATATCCTTTGTTTAACATACACGTCCTGCCATTTTGAAAATAATTTAGAAGGGTTTTCCTTGTAAAATGTTTCGTGTCATCTCGGACACACAGGAAATTTTTTTGAGACTATAGCTTCTTTTTGGAAATCCCTTCGGTAACTATTAATGCATGTAAAATCACCTAGGTACGATTCTCAGAACAGTCCTTCTCGGTTACCAGACCAAATAGTAAATATCAAAAAAACGTACTTCTCAAAGTAAATCATACTCAATAGTACATATAATAATGCCACGTGCGTCTGGTGCGCACAGAAATCAAAATCAATGAATGTGCCATACATGTGCACAGAAGCAAAATCTAAGTGCAACGGGTGTGTACGAAAACACCTGTCAAGGGCAACGGGTGTGCCTGACAACAATATCAGGTGCATCTGATATGCACAAAGAATTCCGATTTAGTGCATTTGGTGTGCATCAAAATCGCATCAAGCGCGCCACGTAAGCGCAAGAATCCAAATTAAGTGCACAAGGTGCACGCAAACAAATATTGAATATCACAATTGAAATCGACGGTATACAACATACCTTAATCCAAATCAGGTATATCGTGGTATATAATTCACAACTAAGTGCATCAGCGTGCACAAAATCGAATCAAGGTACTAAAAGTACATGAACACTACCTCAAAGACACAAGTCAAAACACATATATACCATAGGCATAAAATCAAAATCAAACATCTCAAACGACATCAAATCAAAGTCAAGTGCAAGTGTGGAGCACTAAATCTCAATCATGCATATAAACTGCCCAAAATACCGAAATCCAAAACGACGGACACGTGATATTTGAATCACCAAATTGCAAATCATAAACACTATCGTCGATATGTCCTTCCATAAAGGCGAGAAGGTGTCAGTGCATCCAAAGCTAGCAGATCAAGAAATCTACTTGTCTCCTGTTCATGGTCTGGTGCCTTGTGCCCTTAGGCTCTCGTCTCTCCCTACGGATTTGCCAGTTACGTAACTCCTCAGCTCAACGGCCCAATATGGAAATGATGACGGAAACAGTTCCACCATAGCACATCCTCTAAATATTTCTGGCCAACTATCATGATCACTCGTAACATGTCTCGTCGATGATGCCGAACTCTGGACTACTGGGTATCCATAATATGACCGATCCTGGGTCCAAATCTTCTCATGTAGTATACCAGAAAGATTCTGTCGGGGTTTCTACCAAATCTCATTTCTGCCGAACTGCCCGGAAGTTATCACCCTTTACTAAATCCGTTTTTTTTGTTCCGGAACAGCTGCATACTCATCACGACTTCTTCTAAAAGGTATATCCATATTCAATGCTTCTACATGCGCATCACGTCTCTGACGTTAACGGAGTGGAATGCCATCTCGTCAAAATCTCATACGAACCGCTTACTCCACTTTTTTCTAATGTCGACTGATTGAGACTCATCTCTTCGTAGCTGTATGGACTGCGCTAAAAACAGCTATACTTATATCTAGAGTCTCCCTTCTGAAACTACGAACATTGACAACTCAATATCTTATGGTAGGTATCTGGCCAACTACGCCCTCGGAAACTCTTCAAATTCGTCGGAGGAATACTCTTCATTCGTCCGTTTTCTATCGACTCTCAATGTGCCTGTGTGAAGTCTTCTCTAGCTGAAATCAATCAATCTGATGATCTCACATTGGGGTATGCAAACGAACCACATGTCCTAGTCATTCATCCATGGGTGACTAGCGATCTTCTATCATATCCCTAAGTACAAACTCATGCTTCAATATCTTCAAACATCTGGGGTGATATCTTGTCAGTCGCAGCAACAACTGGCTCATTCGTCTGCATGCTAAATAATGCCTCAATCCTCAAGAATAGACGATACATTAACGATCATCACATTCTAGCCGGCCTCTAGCAGTGGCCCAATCCTCTGGTGCTGATTTGCACATTCGAGAAATCTTAGTAAAAACAATCCATCAAGTCGCTCGTGTCATGAAAACATAATAAAACGACGCATCTATGCAATCGCGTGTCACCGGAATTATGCCCTGGTCAGTCCTCATCTAAGACGAGCTCATGCTGACCGCAACTCTAGCCGCAGCTCCCTCTGCTCGTGCAACCATGGTAACAGAAACCACAAACTGATAACGATGAGGATAGATCATAAGAATGAAAAGAATACTGTGCAAAGAAATGTACATCCTAAGACTTCTTAAGCGGAGTAGCGTATCGTAAGTATGCCGCGGAACATACACACGGTACGTCACTCTACTTAAGTCACCTACTCCATCAACCAAGGTCCACGTATACGATGAAAGTTCGGGTCTAATACCTCCTCGACCAAGTCTAAGTTCCGTAAGGTCAAGCCTATGTTACGGATATATATATATATATATATATGCCCTAGACTCCGCATAGTCAAACCTAGATTCGAACCAAGGTTAAACCTAGCATTCTGATACCAACTTTGTCACGACCCGAAATAGCACGTAACTGGCACTTGAATCATGTGAAGTCTATAGTACCCCACCTAATTCAAGTAAGCCAAAAGCCCAGAAATCTAAACCATTTTAAAGAAGAAGTGAAGGAAAACTTGTTTTAAAGCAAGCGGTTTTAATAAAATAAGTGGTGTTAAACATTTAAAAGAAATATCATATTTTCCCGAAAATTTCGGTAGAGTCTCCTTTGTAAATACTGGCCCCAAACGGGTACATACAGGAACATACAAGTAATGAATAAAGGCATCCCCAAGCGGGAGCTAGCTCTTCGCCAATTGGCGGAAACAACCACGCAAGCAATATAATATACAACGCCGAAGGGCAAGGATCCAAACTCAGAAAGAAAATCAACACCCTCAAGAAAACCAGTGAAGCATCATAGTAATACAAGCGCGCGACCCTAAAGTTGAAAGAATATACAACCGGTCTTCTAAGTCTATCAATTATACAAGTCTAGTTGATGGAGTTTACTAGATACAACTGAATATAAATAAGTACAGTGGTGGTCACGTTGTGAGTGAACCCACCTACCAAAGCAATCACCCGGAACGAAGTAGTGTGCCAGCAAGCCGCAACGAAACCTGTACGGCAAAACCTGCAAGAAACTGTGGCACAACGGGGGTGAGTTGCCAACTCATGAGTAAAAAACATCACCGAGAAGAAATCGCATGTATGACTCTCTCCTAGGTCATACAATAATAATATCCTCAATATATAACCTGAAACATCTAATAATGACAAGGGTAAATATCTATACATAAGTGTAATACCAAGTGCTCGTATCAGTGCCTCAGGTAGCAACATATCACATATATGATGTACGAATGCATTAAGAATGAAAGCAGAATACATCAGAATGAGAAAACTGTTTTCTTATCTCAATGAGATTTTGTATAAAAATCAAAGTATCATCAATGAAATCAACAGAGAATTCATGTCAAACATTGACACAAAACATATATCTCAATGTCTCAATATCTCGGGCTCCGCATGAACAGGATCGGCCTATATCATCAAATCTCAATATCTCAATATCTCGGGCTCCGCATGAACAGGATTGGCCCATATCATCAAATCTCAATATCTCAATATCTCAGGATCCGCATGAACAGGATCGGCCCATAGGCTCCGCATGATCAGGATCGGTCCATATCATTAAATCTCAAATCACGAGAAAACCGCAAATTTCTATTTTTAGAAATGATAATGAGTTTATAAAATATTTGCGGTTTCTCCAAATCCAGAAATCTCATAGAAATCCGAAAGCCGAAAATCGAGAGTCAATAACAGTGAAATACCGGCATAAAGCCCCATAATATTGCATGACAAATGAATATATATATGCATGGGTACTTAAGTAAAGAATGCAATATCTAAACTAGCACAGTAATGATATATCGGAACTATCAACTAGCAAGCAATATCAATGAAATAATATTCCATAAAGTCTCCGTGACATGGCAATTACCGATGATGATGTGTGTGAGCCGGCAATCAAGTGTTCGTAGACATACGCATCATCAGTAATGGTGCTGGTGTCCTGATAACATGGGTTCATAATTACAAAAGACAAAACCTTTATAAGCATGCAATACGATAAGAACACCATGAATAAAATGGAGAATGGATAGTAACGCAACATATATGGATATACATTTATATAAATACGAGTCATACAATTTTGGCATTTGGAATAGCATGAATCATGATTTTAGAAAATAGGTCCTACGGTGTTTTTTGAGAAAAGATACGTCCTTTGAAAGATCCGTAGTATCCCCCGGCGTGTCTTTAAAATATACTCACGGCTCGTTAGTTTTGAAAATAAGTATGACTCGAGCCCAGTCTAACATCTACCAAAGAAACTAAAGGACTAAATTAACAGACTAATCGAAAGGGTAAGGAAAACCACCTAAGTCCGAGTCGATATATCCAGTAGTCGGTGTTCCTGCCTCAATAGCGTTACGTACGATAAAATATATAATACGACATCCTCGAATCAAGAGTGCGGATCAATCATCATATTTATATATCGTACGGTAAAAATACATTGTACGGCATCCCAAATCGAGGTACGGGTCAAATATCACATATACCCCATTATTTATCTGGTATCATTATTATCATATCCTGAATTAAGGGTGCCGATCTAATGTCTAGTCCATTCCAATACAATCAATATATATCCGCATGTGTATGAAAACACATCACCATCGGTCCACTATAATATCATGTCGTATCTCATAACACGACCCAATTTACATAACCGATCTCACGACATCATACTCGATCATATTTACTCATCTCCAAGTACAATATACTATCATCATTCATCCGTGTGTGTGTATATATATATATATATATATATATATATATATATCAACACATCAACACACACACACACACATACATATAAACATATACACCAAAACATATCATGTGTGTGTGTCAACTTTACTCTAGGGTTTCGCGACTAAAAAACTACACTAAAAGCACTATCTTCAAATTCACCCAAACCAAACCCATGATCTGCTAAAACCTCCTGTACTAATTATCTATGTCTCACAATACACATAGTTATATATATATATATATATATATATATATATATATATAATATATGCATGCTACACTATGAAACTGCGGGGGTGCTATACGCTATCCACCCGACTTCCCCCGTAGATATTCATCTACTCACCTGGACGCCTTGGCTAATCTGATCCGATCTCCGGCTTGTCTTTTTCCGCGCCACATCCGACACCTCTGCACCCGATCCTAGAATCATACACAAGCAATTAAAATGATAAATAAATGATAGTCGCGGAAACAAACGATAAGATAACCACACGCACTAACTAGACACACGCACACTTGGTGCACGAAACGCGCCGCGACAACGCCTCAAACTATAACTAGGGTCACTATATGTGAAAATCCCCATACTTAAAACCCAAACATACCAATCGTGGTTTAAAAACACACTATATATTATATGAAATAAGTTGTAACTAATCAAAACCTCAAAATTAATCAAATTGATTTATTTCCAAAATCCTAGTAAGCCTCTTTTAACCATTTTGTTACAAATCTAGATGTTTAAACAAATCTAGTGGCCACAATGATCATTTTACATCATAATTAGGCTAACTAGATTTTTAATCTCACATTTCATCATAAATCCTAAAATCTAGTTTGCAAAATAGCTTACTTTGGACAATTTAAATGTTACAATTAGCAATATAGCAACAAGATTAAGTTTTGCATGCCTTAAGATATTAAACTACATCTCACAACCATAATCAAAAGATCAAAACCCCTAACTGTATCCAAACCCTAATCTTGAATTCAAAAACCCTCACTTGAATTTCCAAACTTGCAATTGAAACCAATTAGATACTTATTTAAGTTGACTTAAAGTAATTTAGCAACAATTTAAATATGGGGTTAGGATTTGTACCTCACAAATCGAGAGATCAACCTAGAAACTTAACCTCCAAAGATGGCTTCTTGCATCAAGATCCATGCTTGAATGGCCAAGGAATAATGGGTAAAGCTTGGATTTGGAGTTTGTGAGGTTTTACTTTGATTTTTAATGAATTTGTGAGGATTTGAGGTGGGGATTTGGAGAGGGGCTGCTGAAGGAATGGGGAGGCTCGGCCATGCATGAGGGAGTGGAGAGAGAGAGTGAGGTGTGAGGGTTTGGAGTGAGGTGTGAGGGTTTGAAGTCAACAAAAAGGTCCATACCTCATTATCTACACCATACTTCTTTCATTACTCTTTTTTCCATTTCATTTTCTTTTCTTTTCTTTAATTTGAGTGGGCATTTGGGGAGGCTGCTGGTGTAGGAGGCTCGGCCACAATGAGGATGGGGGTGTGTAGGCGTGTGTGTAATTTTCCCAAGTCAAGAAAAACCCCTCAAGCCTCAATAATGCAACCTACATCAATATTCTATTTTTTATTTTATTTTATTATAATGCTTTAACTAGAAAAAAATCTAGAACCCATGATAACAAAATTTAAAAAGAAACATATTACACAACTAGGATTTAAGTTGTCATGGTTCACTAAACTTGTATTAACCCAATTTAATTTGTAATTATCACTAATTAAAAGTATTAGTAAAAGCTTTTAATAATATTTAAAATAATTAATTATGGAAAATATTCAGGTAAACTAGAAATTTTATAAGTGACCCATTAAATACCAAATATTAGCCATTACATAGCCAGAATAGGTATATTTAAGTGTATGTGGAAAAATAATCATTTCTTGGTTTTTACGGAAAACACCAGTTATTTTACCGATAATCGGAAATTTCACTTAAATGATTTTCAAAACGTTACAACTATATACTGACTGAAACGCCTCCTCTAAGATCTCACGTCTCAATCTCTCGAAATCTGGCACACATAGTCGAGTCCCAAATCATAGTACTCCTTGATCGTAAATCACGAATTCTGAATCTCTGCCCTATCGAACCTGCTCCATGATCTCTGACAAACGAACGTCATCGGACTATGCCTCACGGATATGATCAAATAACCATGGATGTGCATGGACACGGACATGGACAAGTTATCCCCCGGTCGATGTAAACTCGAATTGTACTCGGCTGTCACAAAGAATCTGCTGAACTGTACTCGGCTGTCTCTGAACTGTGCTCAAACAAGAAAAGCTACCTCCGGACTTCTGACTCAAGGCATCTTCCACAACATTCTTTTTGCCCAGATGATAAAGAATCTCGCAGTCATAGTCTTTCACTAGCTCTATCCATCTGTGCTATCTCAAATTCAGATCTCGCTGCTGAAAAAAATGTACATTAAACTCTTGTGGTCCGTGATTATCTGGCACGACTAGTCGTATAAGTAATGTCTCCAAATTTTAAGTGTAAAAACCACCGCAGCCATCTCTAAGTCATGTGTGGAATAGTTCTGCTCGTGCTTCTTCAACTGCCGAGAAGCATCGCAATAAAGAACAAAACCGCCTGATCCTTAAGACAAAAAAAATAATGGCACCAAAATCAAACAGGTCTTCAACTGCTGAAAGCTGTGCTCGCATTCCTCACCCCAAAGAAAAGGATCTCTCTTCCGGGTCAACCCGGTCAATGTTGCAGCTATCTGTGAAAAATCCTGTACGAAATATCAATAGCATCCGTCCAAACCCAAAATGCTGCGAACCTCCATCACTGATACAGGTCTGGGCAAGTGCTGAACGGCCTCGATCTTTTTCGGTTCCATATTTATCATTTCTCGTAACTACGTGACCCAAAAAGTCAACATCATCCAACCAGAAAACACACTTGGATAATTTAGCAAATAGCTGGTGCTCCCACAAAGTCTGCAGCGAAATCCTCAATTACTGCCCAGGCCCCACTCTGCTCCAAAAGTGTGCAAAAAGTCATCAACGAACACGATAGTAGCTGATCAATAATGGCCTGAATATGCGGTTCGTCAACTCCATAATCGCTGCTGGGGCATTGGTGAGCTTGAACGACATCACCAAAACTCATAACGCCCGTAACGTATGAAAAGAGGTCTTCGGAATATCATCCTCTCGAACCCGCAATTAATGGTAACCTGATCATAAGTCAATCTTTGAGAAATATACCGCGCCATGGAGCTAATCAAATAAATCATCGATACAAGGTAAGGGATATCTATTCCGCACAATAACACGATTCAACTGACAAAAATCGATGCACAAACACAACTTCCGTCTTTCTTCTTGACGAACTGAACAGGAGCTCCCCAAAGTGACGCACTCGGACGAATAAGCCCTTTATCCAACAAATCTTGCAACTGATCCTTCAGTTCTTTAAGCTCCGCCGGATCCATCCGATATTGCGGAATAGAAGAAAAGCTCCGTGCCGGAAATCAAGTCAAAACAGAACTCAATATCGTGCTCTGGCGACAAACCAAGCAACTCTTTAGGAAAACATCCGGAAACTCTCTCCCAATCGGGACCTGGTCCAACGGGACCTCTGCGGCACTAACGTCACAAACATACGCCAATAATTCCTGACATCCTTTTCTCAAAAGATTGTAGGGTTACTAGGCACACGCACAAGGGTCTACGAGGTATCAACCATGCCCGATTTAAAAAATTAGCCGTGCCGAACAACCCTTAACAAGATCTTTAAACTAGAGTTTAGGCGAAAACAAGCATGTTAAACACTTCAACACTTAGTGAGAGGTATTAAAACCTTTGTAGATCCGGTCCTTCACTTCTTAAGATCCGTGTTGAGGTCCCTTCGCTGCGATCATCGTGTTACGGACTCTAGAGAGGCTCCACGAAGAGAAAGATGCAGTCTTGCTTTCGATCTTCGATAACAAAGATGATCTACCTTGAAGTTTCATTAACACAAGCTAACACTCACTAAATGAAGTGAACACCCTCATCTAAATGGCAAGGATAGATGACGATGATGAAGTAGGATTTTTAGCTTTCATTTATAATCTTTTTCTCACACATAATCATCACTTAGAAAAAACTAGAAATCTTTTTCCATGAAGAACTCAAGGAAGAAGATGAATAATCTCATTTGTGATGAATAATGAAATGTTGATAATGATGAATAATGCAACCATGGTTAACTAAACCTTTGTAGAGATTTAACTAGGGCTAGGGTTTGGGTTGAGTTAAAGATGAGTCGCTTTAAAATATCTAAGCACAAAACAAAAAGAAAACCTTCTAGAAGGTTCCTGAAACAACTAACTCAATTCAAACCCTAACCTTGTTTAATCTCCACTAATCATGTTGCATTAGTAATCATATCATGTTATAATATTATATATCACATATATAATATTTATTGTAACAAAACAAAATAATACAATTAACATATATCGCATATATATCAATGTATTACCCGAGTGAGAAAAAGAATCTTTTAGTGAGCTAATATTAGTTAATGTAATTTAATATATCATATATATTATTATACATTAAATTATCGAATCAACACTTGATCCGACAATCCGGCTATATCGCATATAACCGACTAATATATCATTTACCGATTCACCGAATCAACACTTGATCCGATGACCCGGCTAATATCAAATATCGCGAGAATATAATACGGTATCACATATCGCATTATCCTCGGTCCCGCATATATCACATATGTGCTCCTACTCCGTTTTTCCTGAGTCAAGAAACCTCTGTGTAGGACTCTAAAGAATCGTCAATACACCGGCAATAGGTGATGATCATATCAAACACCCACAAGCTGCAAGCGGTCAGCTAAACGTAACAGCCACCCAGGTATTGAGCGCTCAGAAGATCAACAAGTAAGCCTGTACATTCTCCTGTGAATCCAATCAGTAACACACCCGTACAGTCCGGTCGCGTCGTCTGATATGTCGCATATCTCGCCTAGGGGTGGTATACGTCAGACCCCAGTAGCTTGATAAGTCGTGTCGATTTGAGGTCTATAACAGTTCGAGAAACTACTGATAACACTTACCAGTAAATCTCTGCAACCCTGGCCATGGATTTCCAGCTATAGCCAATCGAACACAGCACAACATCAACTCCCTATACCGGGAGAGGCAAATCCCCTCCTATCGCTCATTGCCTCCATGTGATTCGGGACTGTACCCAAAAGCCACCTTTTTGCACGCCCTCTTGGATGTGGTATGATGGAAATCAAAGCACAGTGGGAATCACACAAGACTCTATGACGATCTCGGGTCAACAGACTACTCTGTACCAGTGTCACCGGAGAACTGCCATCTGACGTGAGGTATAAAACCATCTGGGAGTTCTCGGTGAGTCCGTCCCGTGTACCCAGTCTTTACTGAGCACCCGTACACCATCCTTGATGTCAAACACCGATGGATATGGGATCATCCATCGCCCATCATATGGGTTAAGATGCGTATACGCTAGTCTACTCTGGTGTATCGATGCCCTGTCTTGATACACCCTCAACTAGGAACAGTTATAGGATGTACTCGCCGACTACCATGGCCCCACTAGTATGATCTCATCATAGTCCCGGTAGTCGAGTACATATCCTAAGGGCTTTATCAACATGTAACATATAGACAACCAGAGTATATGTAAAGATAAAGTACAACCAGATAGCATACTATCGTGTCGAGCAAGAAAGTCCTCCCTATATATGTCCAAGCATCCATTACAATATACATCATATGTACAGTAATGGCCTTTAGGGCATACATATAACTAACAATCTCCCACTTGCACTATGGCCATCTGTTGTTGTATCACATACCCAACAATTAGCTTTGGTTGAAGTATCTCATACTCAACCATCCCATAAAAGTCTCTACTGGGAAAAAGGCCTTTGTGAGTGGATCCGCGCTGTTGTCCTCTGTGTCTACTCTCCTAACATTGATCTCCCTGGAGATCAACCATCTCCATGATCAGGTGATACTTCCTAAGAATTATATCTATATTTCAGATAGGACGGGGGGTTCCTTGGCAAAAGCCACAACTCTATTGTCATACAATGGGAGGAACGAGGTTCATCTCATGAACTTGTATATCCAGACTGCCTCTTTGGTAGCATCCTTGGTAATGATGTATCTGTCTTTTAATTGTCTAGTAAGTCACGGTATCTAGCTTGGAACTCTTCCAGCATACCATCCTTCCACTGAGGGTAAAGACAATGCCTGCGACTGACATTCAGTCGTCCTTATCACCCTGGAACATTTCCAGTTATTCTCCCTAGGATCGATTGATACCATCTCACTACAACTAGTGAGTATCCTAACATCCAATTAGATCTATCTCATAGATCCAAAACCCAAGATTTAGGTGGTATCATCTTGATCCTATAAGGAGAATCCTTGTAATAAGCAGAGATTAACCGAGAGTAGTATAGGAAACTCCTTCCCTATCAAGAATATGTCATCCACGTACTCTATGAGGATCATCACCATACTCCCAACTACCTTTTTGTATGTACAAGGTTCATCTACCATTTTGATGAAGTCAAACTCTTTGACTACCATATCAAAACAGACGTTCCAACTCCGCGATGCCTGCTTTATCACATAAAACATATTGCATACGTTTCCGCTGCTCCCACTGTCTACGAAGCCCTCTGGCTGTGTACTTATAGACGCTCTCTTCTAAAACATCATTTAGAAAAGCAGTCATGACACCCAACCACCAGATATCGTAGTCATGGTATGTAGCAGTAGCAAGTAGGATCTGTATGGACTTAAGCATAAAGTCTCAACTTTTCCATGTATACCAAGTAATCTTCTCAAGATATACTTGCTCTTGATGGGGATTTAACCCTTCAGATAAAGCAACCAAAGTCCATACTTTTTTGGTGTATAAGGATTCCATCTCAGATCGATAAGCATCTAGCCATTCTTACAGAGTTCTACTCTTGATGGCCAGCTCGAAACTAGTTGGGTCATCATCTCATTATGCAATCCTCGCTCCCACTGTCATAGAGAAACCGAAGTATCTCTCAGGTGGGTGAGGATCCCTACTAGATCGGCGGAGAGGCTGAGGTTCATTGGAAACTATTGAATCCTTTGGTTCTACCAAATCATCTACTGCAGTTTGTATAGCTGGAACTCCTTCCAGTTCTACCTCATGACCACTAATTTCTTAACAAGAAATTCCCTTTCACAAAGGTGGCATGCTGAGAAACAAAACATTTTTGTTCCTCGGTTAGGTAGAAGATATTCCCTTGCGTATACTTGGGATATCCAACAAACTTCCACAGATTTGACTTTGCCTCGAGCTTGTCCGGATTTTGCTTTTAGACATAGGCCGGACAACCCCAAATCTTAACAAACTTAAGATATGGGCTCTTCTCATTCCATATCACATATGAAGTGGTAGGCAACTGATTTGATTTAAACCCTATTCAATAGGTATGCAGCTTCTCAAGTGCATAGCTCCCAAAAGGAAATAGGAAACTCAGTAGTACTCATCATAGAGCACACCATATCACATAGGGTGCTATTGCTCTGCCCCGATATACCATCGTGCTATAGTGTATATGGAGGAGTAATGCTGAGAGAGAATCTCATTCTCCTTTAGAATAGTCCAGAAATTCCGTGCTCAAGTATTCTCCTCCTTGATCTCATCAAAGGACATAATAATTTTACCCATTTTTGGTTCTCTACTTCTAACTTATATTCTGTGAATATCTCAAAAGGTTCAGACTTATGTTTCAACAGGAACATATATCCGAATCTTGAGAGATAAACAGTGAATGTAATGAAGTATAAAGAACCTGTCTTGGCATGTGTAGACTGGGGACCTTACATACATCATCACGTATCAATCCCAAAAGTTCATAAACTCTTTCTCCGTTTCCAATAAACAGAGTTGTGGTCATCTTATTTTTGTGACATGACCGGCAAGTTTCACAAGATGTAAATTCAAACAGATTTAAATATGCATCAAAATGTAACTTAGCTAGTCGGGTCGCATTGATATGACCTAGTCTACAATGCCTCAAGAAGGATTCGTTCATTTCTGAACTCTTCCCCTTGTGTGTTCCGTATACTAAGAACTGTAGTTTGATTTAGAACGTCAATGCTTTTAGATAACGTGCCTGAACCGATCAACTCTTGATATAGGAAATGTTCAAAACATTATCCAACAATACAAAATTATATCCTTCTTTATCTAAATAAAGAGACTGATATGATTTTGTATACCAGGTTCGGTATCTAATAACATTCGTTCAGAATCAATGTATTCTGATAATACAGGGTGATAACTACCAACAGACTTGGCTGCAACATTTGCACCGTTTCTATCTCATGAAACTTATCACCCGTTCTCAGTTCTGTACCTATCTGTAGCCCATGTAACAGATTACATATACGGGATCCTGATCCGGTAACTCATACCCAGGATGCAAAGGATACTGAGAAATAGTTCTCTGTAATGAACACAACCGAAAATGATGCATCAACATGCACTTTCTTCTTTTGGGCGGCACGGGAAATCTGGTCTTCCCCAATTTCCTGCTCTGTCTTATAACAATTATAAGTTAGAGCGGGACCAACGTTCCATAGCGCAGTATAACAAGCGGGTTCGGTCAATACATCCGTATTATTATCTTGATTAATGTGTGATATGGTCGCTACCTGGAGAGAGAGAGAAGAAAACACTCAGCGTGCGCTTTTACAAGATTAGATTTGTTATCAATTTATCTAATCGGGATGTCCCCCACTGTTTTGGTCAAATCTTCCTTCAAACTGTAGGGTTCCTAGGCACACTAATGAAGTCTCACAAGTGATCAAACATGGCTAATTCAAATTTTACATGTACCTACAAACCCTAATACGGATCGTTAACTAGATTTATAGGCTATGCGATGCAAGTTAACGACTTAAATGCTAAAGGAAAGGAGCTACAACCTTTGTAGATCCGGTCCACCGCTTCCTAAGCTCCACGACGATGTCCCTCCACTGTCCAAATCGGATCCCGGACTCTAGCATCGGCTCCATCGAAGAAATGGGCGGGCTTGGTCGTCGGCTTCGATGCCGAAGATGATCTACGTCGAGGCATCACAAGATCAAGCTCCCACTTCACCAAGTCATGAAACTTGTGAAGAAAACATCCTATACTACTTGGCAAGAGGTAGAGGATGAAGAAATAGGAGGTGGGTTCACTTTAGAATTGGATTTCTCACTCATTTTCACTAGTTTCCATTGATGGTAGCTAGGTTTTCTTTCTTGCTCAAGATGAAGAAGAAGAAGAAAAGATATGATAAGTGTTATTAAAAATAGCAAATAAAAACAACACTTATCATTTACTAACCTTGGTTGAGTTTAAATAATAGACCATGGTTAGTTTTAATGGTTAGGGTTAAGAATGAGACAAGAATGGTGGATTTGGTCAAAGCTTCATGAAGCTTCAACTAGCAAACAAAAACCCCACCATTCTTTCTATATCTTTTCCAAAAGAATGATAAATAAATAAATAGATAATAAGTGAATAAACAAAACCCTAATCATTAGTTTAACCATGGTTTAATTCTTTACACTTAACCAAGTAAACATGTATCATAACCAAGTAAACATGTATCATCAAACATGATACAATCAAGTGCACAAAAGTATATCACATATACAACTTGCACAATTCAAGTGAGAAAATCCATTTAAAGTGAACCAATACTAGTTAATGCAAAGTAATATATCAAATATATAATTCTACATTAAATCATTAAATCAACACTTGATTTAACGATCTGGTCATATCACATATAACCGACTAGAATCCTATGTATCGGCTTATCGAATCAATCCTTGATTCGATAACTAGGTTATATCGCATATAACCAATCGATACATTGATCGCGAGAATGGAATACGATATCATATACACGAATTATTCTCGGTCCTGCACATATCTCATATGCGCTCCTATTTCGTTTCGCTTGAGCCAGGAAACCTCTGTGTAGGACTCTAAAGACTCGTCAATACGCCGGCAGCAGATGATGATCATATCAAGCAACCACAAGCCGCAAGCGGTCTGCTAAACGTAACGGCCACCCGGGTATTGAGCGATCAGAAGATCGACGAGTAAGCCCGCTCACACTCCTGTGAATCCAACCAGTAACACTTACCGTACAGTCCGGTCTGTTCGTCTGATATGTCGCATATCTCGCCTAGGGGTGGTAAACGTCAGACCCCAGTAGCTCGATAAGTCATGCCGACGTGAAGTCCATGACATGTGTGAAACTACCGATAACACTTACCAGTAGGTCACTGCAACCCTGGCCAGGGATTTCCTGTTATGGCCAGTCGAGCATAGCGCAACATCAACCCCCAATACCGGGAGAGACGAATCCCCTCCTATCGCTCATTGCCTCCATGTGAATCGGGACTGTACCCAAAAACCACCTGTTTACACGACTCAGTAGAGCCGTGGTAGGGTGGAAATCAAAGCACAGTGGGAGACACACAAGACTCTATGACGATCTCGGGTCAACAGACTAAGCTGTACCAGTGTCACCAGAGAACTGCCATCTGACGTGAGGTATAATACCATCTGGGAGTTCTCGGCGAGTCCTTTCAGTGTACCCAGTCTCCACTGAGCACCCGTATACCATCTCTGATGTCAAACACCAATGGATATGGGATCATCCATCGCCCATCGCATGGGTCGAGAAGATATACGCTAGTCTACTCTGGAATATCGATGCCCCGTCTCGATATTCCCACGACTAGGAACATTGAAGGATGTACTCATGGAGTACCCAGGCCCCACTAGTATGATCTGCATCATAGTCCTGGAAGTCGAGTACACATCCTAAGGGCTTTATCAACATGTAATCAGAGAGACAGAAAGTATACATGTTAAGATAAAGAGCAACCAGATAGCGTACTATCATGTCGAGCAAGAAAGTCCTTCCTATATATGACCCAGCATCCACTACAATATACATCCAATGTATAGTAATGGCCTCTAGGGCATACATATAACTAACAATCTCCCACTTGCACTAGGGCCATCTGTAGCAGTAGTTGTAGTATCTAATACTCAACCATCCCCTAAAAGTCTCTCTTTGGGAAAAGGCCTTCTTGAGTGGATCCGCCGTGTTGTCCTCTGAGTCTACTCTCCTATCCTCGATCATCCTGGAGATCATCTATCTCCATGATCAGGTGATACTGCCTCAGAATATGTCTGGGTCACTGATGGGATCGGGGTTCATTGGCCAAAGCCACACTTCCATTGTCATACAATGGTAGGAACCTAGTTCATCTTATGAACCAATATACACCCAAACTTCCTCTTTGGTAGTATCTTTAATAGCAATGTTACCGGCCTTTATCGTCTAGTTTGCCACGGTATCTAGCTTGGAACTCTTCCAACATACCGTTCCTCTACTGAGGATAAAGACAATGCCTGTGACTGACATTCAGTCATCCTTATCACCCTGGAACACTTCCAGTGATTCTCCCCAGGATCGATTGATACCATCTCACTACATTTAGTGAGAATCCTAGCATCCAATTACATCTATCTCATAGATGAAAACTCAGGATTTAGGAGGTATCACTTTGATCCTATTGGAGAATCCTTGTGACAAACGGAGATTGATCGTGCGTAGCATAGGAAACCCTTTTCCTATCAAGAGTATGTTGTCTACGTACAATACGAGGATGACCACCTTACTCTCTACTACCGTTTTGTATATACAAGGATCATCTACCATTTTGATGAAGTCAAACACTTTGACTACCACATCAAAACAGACGTTCCAACTCCGCGATGCCTGCTTTATTCTATAAAGCAACTTGCACACGTTTCCGCTGCTCCCACTGTTCACGAAGCCCTCTGGCTGTGTTCTTATAGACGTTCTCTTCTAAATCATTATTTAGAAAAGTAGTCATGGCACCCAACCACCAGATATCGTAGTCATGGTATGTAGCAATGGCAAGTAGGATCTGGATGGACTTAAGCATAGTCCCTAGAAAAAGTTTCATCATTATCCACACCTGGTTGATGACTAAAACCTTTAACAAGTCTAGCTTTGAAAGTCTCAACTTTTCCATCTACACCAAGTAATCTTTTCAAGATTTACTTGCTCCTTATGGGGATTTAACCCTTCAGATATAGTAACCAAAGTCCATACTTTGTTGGTGTATATGGATTCCATCTCAGATCGCTAAGCATCCAGCCATTCTTACAGAGTCCCTACTCTTGATGACCTGCTCGAAACTAGTTGGGTCATCATCTCATGATGCAATCCTCGCTCCTACTGTCATCGAGAAACCGAAGTATCTCTCAAGCGGATGAGGAACCCTGCTAGTTCGGCGGAGAGGCTGAGGTTCGTCAGGGACTATAGAATCCTTTGGTCCAGTCAAATCAGCTTCAGTTTTATATAGCTGGAACTTTTCCATTTCTACAGAACTGACCTTGCCTCGATTTTTTCCGGATTTTGCTTTTGACATAGGCCGGACAATCCTAAATCTTAACTTATTTAAGAGATAGGCTCTTCCCATACCATATCTTATATGGAGTGGTAGGCACTGATTTGATTCGAACCCTATTCAATAGGTATGCAACTTCATAAGTGCATAACTCCCTAAAAGGAAATAGGAAACTCAGTAGTACTCATCATGGAGCACACCATATCTAATATTGTGCGATTGCTCCACCCCGATACACCGTTGTGCTGTGGTGTATTCAGAGAAGTAACACTGAGAGAGAATCTCATTCTCCTTTAGAATAGTCCAGGAATGCCATGCACAAGTATTCTCCTCCCTGATCTTCTTATAGAACATAATACTTATACCCGGTTTTTGGTTCTCTACTTCTAACTTATATTCTGTGAATATCTCAAAAGGTTCGGACTTGTGTTTCAACAGGAACATATGTCTGAATCTTGAGAGATTATCAGAGAACGTAATAAAGTACAAAGAACCGGTCCTGGCATTTGTAGACAGGAGACTTTACATACATCATCATGTATTAGTCCCAAGAGTTTACTAACTCTTTCTCTGTTTCCAGTAAACGGAGCTATGGTCATCTTATCTTTGTGACATGACTGGCGAGTTTCATAAGATGTAAATTCAAACTAATTTAAATATGCATCTTTATGTAACTCTAGTTAGTCGGGTCACATTGATCTGACCTCATCTACAATACCTCAAGAAGGAATCGTTCAATTCTGAACTCTTCCTCTTGTGTGTGTTCCGTATACTAGGAACTGTAATTTGATTTAGAACGTCAATGCTTTAGATAACGTGCCTGAACCGATCAACTTTTGATATAGGAAATGTTCAAAACATTATCCATCAATACAAAATTTTATCATTTCTTTACTAATAAAGAGACTGATATGATTTTGTATATCAGGTTCGGTATCTAATAGCATTTGTTCAGAATCAATGTACTGGTAATACAGGGTGACAGTGACCAACAGACTTGGCTGCAACACTTGCCCCGTTTTCTGTCTCATGAAACTTATCACCCGTTCTCAGTTTTTCTACCCTTTTGTAGCCTTATGTAACAGATTATATATCTGGGATCCTGATCCGGTATCAAATACCCAGGATGCAGAGGATACTGAGATAACAGTTCTTTGTAATGAACACACCCGAAGGAGATGCATCATATGCACTTTCTTCGTTTGGGCGGCATAGGAATTCTGGTATTCCCCTAATTCCTGCTCGGTCTTATAACTATTATAAGATGGAGCGGGACCAACGTTCCCCAGCTCAGTATAACAAGCGGGTTCGGTCAAAACATCCATATTATTATCTTGATTAAGGCATGATATGGTCGCTATCTGGAGAGAGAGAGAAGAAAACACTCTGCGTGCGCTCTTGCAAGATCAGATTGGTTATTATTTTATCTAATCAGGATGGCTCCCACTGTTTTTATCAAATCTTCCTTCAAACCTTAAAAGGAAAGACTAGCCGGGATTAATTACACTCTACAAGTTCGCCAATCTTTCAGCCAGGCCAGTGTCGGTACTTTGAGGGAGGTTCCCCGTGCTTTCGCACGGACCTAATTACAGTAAACCTCGTTTTCCCAGAGGCGTAACCCCGTTGACACCTTTCTAGACACCTACTTGATCGGCTAATTGTAAAGTGCAAAACTCTCCCAGGAGTGACAATTACTCGCAGTGGGTATCGAGATCCAACTATGATATAGAAGGTATGCAATCTCATTGCAAATTTCAACACTTGAAACTCCCGATAATGGTTTTTACCCCTAGCACCTATGACCTTGGCTAAGGTCAACAAATCATAGGTACTAGTCAAGTTCTACCCGTCATTTCGTGATTAATTAGACCCACCCATATGACCCTTGGCTAAGGTCAACAAAGCCACATGACTGTTCTAACTAATCACATCATATGCTGTGTAGGAAGACATCACTTAGCTACCGCACACTACGCCTCGGCTATGGTCGACAAACGTAGCACGAATACTAAGTACTCTACTTCCTAAATGACGGAGGGTTGCGAATGGTTTTTAATGAAACCTTTAACGCTTTGAACTTGATCTCGTTGCGGAATCAAACGGTTTTTAAATGGAATGTTTTTGAAGCTTTTCTAGTTTTGCTAAAGGGGTCACTCCCGGTGAGGGGATCGTCGGCCCTTTTCTCATCGAATGAGGTGCGGTATATATCATATATATCACTGTGCAAAGCAGAAACTATAGAAGCAATCGAAAAACAAACCGAGTGTGTAGCATCTGCCAGTTATTGCTAAAGGAGTCACTCCCGGTGAAGGGATCTCGGTCCTTTCCTCATCGAATAAGGTGCAGGATGTTCTACAAAGAACACCGCGATGCAAAGCAAGAACTGTAGCTACCTGTTTTTTATTTTGAAATTCGATTCCACAACATCAATTAGGTTTATTTTCTTTCATTAATCTCATTAATGAATATCCCATCATTTAAGTCTACCTAAACATCATAGATAAATATAACGTACGCTTATGCCATCTGCATTCGCCTCGATGTCCTGTCTGCACCGTTAGGTTAGGTAACTAACGGCAGAGCGAGGCAGGGCTAGCGCGGGTGTAAAACATAAGCAACGTCTATATAATATATAATATATACTATATAAAGTATCCATCACAGGACATATCACATGATCACATCACAGAAATCGCAGCAGAAAATATCATATGAAATATTGGATATACTAGGACGTCCGTGCTTTTAATACGAGCTAGTATAAAACACGGATTCCACGGTCGTGATGAATAACCAATCCCACACCCCTAGACCCCTACGAGAGCGGCAAGCAACCCTACCAATTCTAGGGTTAGGAGACCCGGACTCGACTCCTCGAGATGGTCTCCCTCTGGACCCCAGAACCCGGTTACTTGTGCTCCCCTCCTTGGGTCTATCCTAATGCAGAAAAGTAAATAATATACATATGGTGACATCATCCGCAACCTGGAAGTGCCCCAATAAAAGAATATTACATACAAGTTTTTACATGAATGAAAAAGAAAAACACTCTTCTCACATAAAAAACCCCCGGCTATTCAAACACGACGATCCAATATAACATATCCAGCAACACATAACATCACATGTCATCAACGTAAGTAAATATGCGCATCCCAATTGTCGTTGACATATAGCAACGAAACCGGCGATATCACATATTACACTTACGGTCACAGAAAAGAAAGTGTAAAACTACAGCAGTTGGAATCCGCAATCTCTTTAGACATCACATGCCTAATCAAATGAATTCTTTAGACATCGCATGCCTAACAATTATAAACCCCGCATTTCAGTCTCATTATCGAAAACACTTTTCAATACCAAGTCGGGCAATTCAACAAGATTCCCGACATCCTGATTGAATGCTCGTCGCAAACTTTAGTAGGCGGCCGCACCCCCGACGCCGTCGACAAAGTGCACCAAGGCGGAACACCGCTGCCGCGAGCACCTGAACGGATGCTTTTGGCGACGGGATTCTCCTACAGTCACTTGATCGGGGCTATGGAGTGAGGCTGTCTATTATGTTTACCCGGCGAGTATCCGCGTACGCTACGTGATTGCGACGGACTTTTAATCACATCAAAATTCCGTGGCAACCGATCAGGTGAGACTAAACTGCTATGTTTATAATATTCATTCAGTTATCTCATAACTACTTGTGAATTCCAATTGTTGTATCGCATTCCGGATAAGATAGGAAATGTTAAACTTTCCGATCGAACAATCGAACACCCAAGTTTTCCCGATACAGTCTAACACATGAAATAAGTCTAAAAACATTCAGTTCGTGCCTCAGTACCAACGGTCCAGCCGTAGAAGGGTCAAGCCAACGCCTCACATGTGGTACGCCGTACTGCCCCAAACCCTAAGGTTCAAAGGGCAGTTCAAGGCGGTCACATAATCGAGTTAAGGTTTGTTGTCTTCTAGAGGGACCATCGCGTTACTTGCACTACTCAGAACGTTCTTAAACCTCGGAAAAATCCAACACTTGGAAATTTTCCGGCAGGAGAAAAAGTGGGTATTTATATCCGGTCGAACTTTTTAACATATTCTAAAATTACCCGGAAAAACACACACTGACAGAATTAGACAATCTGGTCGAAACACCGAGACCCCAATACAACCAAGAAAATTCAACTCTCGAAAAAATATTTAAAATTCCCAGAAAAACCAGCACTGCAAACTAAGAATTACTGTGCAAAATTTAACGCAAGAAGAGACCACATGGCCGCGGAACCGCAGCATTATCCATGATAATGCCGCGGTTCCGCCGCACTTTGGTGGATTCAGGGGTACGGGCTTCTCAGTAATTCTTATAATCTCCTGCTGGTTTTTCTGCATATTTTTAATCTGGAAAAAACCCAGTTTTTAAAAATTGTCCAGAGAGCAAATTTGGGTTTGGGTTTTGATTCGATCGGACTTCTAATTCCGTCTACGCATCGCCCAAGGCTCTAGCTAGGCTCTGATACCACTGTAGGGTTCCTAGGCACACTAATGAAGTCTCACAAGTGATCAAACATGGCTAATTAAAATTTTACATGTGCCTAAAAACCCTAATATGGATCGTTAACTAGATTTATAGGCTATGCGATGCAAGTTAACGACTTAAATGCTAAAGGAAAGGAGCTACAACCTTTGTAGATACGGTCCACCGCTTCCTAAGCTCCGTGACGATGTCCCTCCGCTGTCCAAATCGGATCCCAGACTCTAGCATCGGCTCCATCGAAGAAATGGGCGGGCTTGGTCGTCGGCTTCGATGCCAAAGATGATCTACGTCGAGGCATCACAAGATCAAGCTCCCACTTCACCAAGACATGAAACTTGTGAAGAAAACATCCTATACTACTTGGCAAGACGTAGAGGATGAAGAAATAGGAGGTGGGTTCACTTTAGAATTGGATTTCTCACTCATTTTCACTAGTTGCCATTGATGGTAGCTAGGTTTTCTTTCTTGCTTAAGATGAAGAAGAAGAAGAAAAGATATGATAAGTGTTATTAAAAATAGCAAATAAAAATAACACTTATCATTTACTAACCTTGGTTGAGTGTAGAGAATAGACCATGGTTAGTTTTAATGGTTAGGGTTAAGCATGAGACAAGAATGGTGGATTTGGTCAAAGCTTCATGAAGCTTCAACTAGCAAACAAAAACCCCACCATTCTTTCTATATCTTTTCCAAAAAATGATAAATAAATAAATAGATAATAAGTGAATAAACAAAACCCTAATCATTAGTTTAACCATGGTTTAATTCTTTACACTTAACCAAGTAAACATGTATCATCAAACATGATACAATCAAGTGCACAAAAGTATATCACATATACAACTTGCACAATTCAAGTGAGAAAATCCATTTAAAGTGAACCAATACTAGTTAATGCAAAGTAATATATCAAATATATAATTCTACATTAAATCATTAAATCAACACTTGATTTAACGATCCGGTCATATCACATATAACCGACTAGAATCCTATGTATCGGCTTATCGAATCAATCCTTGATTCGATAACTAGGTTATATCGCATATAACCAATCGATACATTGATCGCGAGAATGGAATACGGTATCATATACACGAATTATTCTCGGTCCTGCACATATCTCATATGTGCTCCTATTTCGTTTCGCTTGAGCCAGGAAAACTCTGTGTAGGACTCTAAAGACTCGTCCATACGCCGGCAGCAGATGATGATCATATCAAGCACCCACAAGCCGCAAGCGGTCTGCTAAACGTAACGGCCACCTGGGTATTGAACGATCAGAAGATCGACGAGCAAGCCCGCTCACACTCCTGTGAATCCAACCAGTAACACTTACCGTACAGTCCGGTCTGTTCGTCTGATATGTCGCATATCTCGCCTAGGGGTGGTAAACGTCAGACCCCAGTAGCTCGATAAGTCATGCCGACGTGAAGTCCATGATATGTGTGAAACTACCGATAACACTTACCAGTAGGTCACTACAACCCTGGCCAGGGATTTCCTGTTATGGCCAGTCGAGCATAGCGCAACATCAACCCCCAATACCGGGAGAGACGAATTCCCTCCTATCGCTCATTGCCTCCATGTGAATCGGGACTGTACCCAAAAACCACCTATTTGAACTACTCAGTAGAGCCGTGGTAGGGTGGAAATCAAAACACAGTGGGAGACATACAAGACTCTATGACGATCTCGGGTCAACAGACTAAGCTGTACCAGTGTCATCAGAGAACTGCCATCTGACGTGAGGTATAATACCATCTGGGAGTTCTCGGCGAGTCCTTTCAGTGTACCCAGTCTCCACTGAGCACCCGTATACCATCTCTGATGTCAAACACCAATGGATATGGGATCATCCATCGCCCATCGCATGGGTCGAGAAGATATACGCTAGTCTACTCTGGAATATCGATGCCCCGTCTCGATATTCCCACGACTAGGAACATTGAAGGATGTACTTATGGACTACCCAGGCCCCACTAGTATGATCTGCATCATAGTCCTGGAAGTCGAGTACACATCCTAAGGGCTTTATCAACATGTAATCAGAGAGACAGAAAGTATACATGTTAAGATAAAGAGCAACCAGATAGCGTACTATCATGTCGAGCAAGAAAGTCTTTCCTATATATGACCCAGCATCCACTACAATATACATCCAATGTATAGTATTGGCCTCTAGGGCATACATATAACTAACACAAACCCTAAAAGGAAAGACTAGCCGGGATTAATTACACCATACAAGTTCGCCAATCTTTCAGCCAGGCCAGTGCCGGTACTTTGAGGGAGGTTCCCCATGCTTTCGCACGGACCTAATTAAAGTAAACCTCGTTTTCCCGGGGGCGTAACCCCGTTAACACCTTTCTAGACACCTACTTGATCGGCTAATTGTAATGTGTAAAACTCTCCCAGGAGTAACTCTTACTCGCAGCGGGTATCGGGATCCAACTATCACATAGAAGGTATGCAATCTCATTGCAAATTTCAACTCTTGAAACTCCCAATAATAGTTTGCCCCAAGCGTCCTATGACCTTGATAGAGGTCAACAAAATATAGGCTGCTAGTCAAGTTCAACCCGTCATTTCCTGATTGAAGTAAACCCACCCGCACGACCCTTGACAGAGGTCAACAAGGTTGCACGACTACCCTAAATCAATCACATCATATGTTTATACAGATAAGCACTAATCAACTACCACACACTACGCCTTGACAGAGGTCAACAAACGTAGTACGAATACTAACTATTACTTATCTGAAATGACGGAGGGCTACGACAGGTTTTTAAGAAAACCCTTTGCGTAATGAACTTGATATCGTTGTAGAATCGAGTGATCTTTTAAAAGGAATGTTTTTAAAGCCTTTTCTAGTTTTGCTAAAGAGGTCACTCCCGGTGAAGGGATCGTCGGCTCTTTCCTTATCGAATAAGGTGCAGGGTATTTCACAAATATCACTATGCAAAGCAAAAACTATAGATGCAATCAAAACACAAACCGAGTGTGTAGTATCTGCTAGTTTCGCTAAAGTGGTCACTCCCGGTGAAGAGATCTCGGCTCTTTCCTTATCGAATAAGGTGCTGGATGTTCTACAAAGAACACCGCTATGCAAAGAAAGAACTAGAGCTACCAGTTTTTAAACAAGTTTCTACAACATCTTTAGGTTTCTTTTAGTTTCATTAATCTCATTAATGAAGTCCCATGAAACGAAAACAACAATATATAATATATATCTCATATATATAATATAAACATTCGTCTCAGGAAGTAATATGATCTCATCACAGAACATTGCAGCAGAAGAACATATATGAAATATTGGATATACTAGGAGGTCCGTGTTTTCAATACGAGCCTGCATAAAACACGGTTTCCACGGTCGGGATGAATAGCCAAACCCACATCCTTAGACCCCTGCGAGAGCGGCAAGCAACTCTGCCAATTCTAGGATTAGGAGACCCGGTCTCGACTCCTCGAGATGGTCTCCCATTGGACCCTAGAACCCGGTTACTTGTGCTCCCCGCCTTTGGTCTACCTAATGCGGAAAAGTAAATAATATACAATGGTGACATCATCCTCAGCCCGGAAGTGCCCCAATAAAAGAATATTACATACAAATGAATTTTACATGAATGAAAAAGAAAAAACTCTCATCTCACATGAAACCCCCGGCTATTCAAAACACGACGATCCAATATAACATATCACAGCAACACATAATATCTCATATCATCAACGTAAGCAAGTATGCGTATCCCGATTGTCGTTGATGTATAGCAACGAAGCCGGCGATACACCACATACCACGCTTACGGTCACAGAAAAGAAATTGTAAAACTACAACATTTGGAATCCACAATCTCTTTAGACATCGTAAATCCGAAATATCACATACTTCGCATTTCATGCCTAACTACGTGAATTCCACATATTGTATCACATTCCAGATAAATAGACAGTGTTAAACTTTCTGATCGAATAATCAAACACCCATGTTTTCCCAAATAGTTCTCAACACTTGAAATTAGTTTAAAAACATCCATCACATGCCACAGTACCAATGGTCCAGCCGTAGAAGGGTCAAGCCAACGCCTCACATGTGGCACGCCGTACTGCCCTAAACACTTAAGGTTTAGAGGCAGTTCAAGACAGTCACATAATCGAGTTAAGGCTTGTTGTCTTCTAGAGGGTCCACCGCGTTACTTGCACGACTTAAAACGTTTTTAAACTACAGAAAAATCCAACTTTTGAAAAAATTTCCGACAGGGGAAAAAGTGAGTTATTGATATCCGTTCGAACTTTTTAACAGTTTCTAAAATTATCCGGACAAAATAAATGAAGTTAAATTATTCGATCGAATCAACGAGTCCCCGATACAACATAGAAAACTCAACACTTGAGTAAAAATAAAAATTCCCAGAACAATCAGGATATTGGTACGGAAGTTACTGTGGAAAAAGAAAACAAAAATTACCCTATACGGCCGCGGAACCGCCGCCGGAACCATGCTCATGCCGCGGTTCCGCGGCGCTCTGGGCTAATTAACATGTCGTTTTTCACAGTATTAACAAAAATACCCTGTTGAATTTTATGAATATTTTTAATATGAAAAAATCAACAGTTTTGAAATTTTTTCAGAAACTAGGTTATATCGGGTTTTCGGAGTTCGATCGGACTTTAAACTTCGTCTAGACTTTGCCTAAAGATCTAGCTTGGCTCTTATACCACTGTAGGGTTACTAGGCACACGCACAAGGGTCTACGAGGCATCAACCATGCCCGATTTAAAAAATTAGTCGTGCCGAACAACCCATAACAAGATCTTTAAACTAGAGTTTAGGCGAAAACAAGCATGTTAAACACTTTAACACTTAGTGAGAGAGATTACAACCTTTGTAGATCCGGTCCTTCACTTCGTAAGCTCCATGTTGAGGTCCCTTCACTGCGATCATCGTGTTTCGGACTCTCGAGAGGCTCCACGAAGAGAAAGATGCAGTCTTGCTTCCGATCTTCGATAACAAAGATGATCTACCTTGAAGTTTCATTAACAAAAGCTAACACTCACTAATTGAAGTGTATACCCTCATCTAAATGGCAAGGATAGATGAGGATGATGAAGTAGGATTTTTAGCTCTCATTTATAATCTTTTTCTCACACATAATCATCACTTAGAAAAAAACTAGAAAGATTTTTCCATGAAGAACTCAAGGAAGAAGATGAATATTCTCATTTGTGATGAATAATGAAATGTTGATAATGATGAATAATGCATCCATGGTTAACTAAACATTTGTAGAGATTTAACTAGGGCTAGGGTTTGGGTTGAGTTAAAGATGAGTCACTTTAAAATATCTAAGCACAAAACAAAAAGAAAACCTTCTAGAAGGTTCATGAAACAACTAACCCAATTCAAACCCTAACCTTGTTTAATCTCCACTAATCATGTTGCATTAGTAATCATATCATGTTACAATATTATATATCACATATATAATATTTATTGTAACAAAACAAAATAATACAATTAACATATATCGCATATATATCAATGTATTACCCGAGTGAGAAAAAGAATCTTTTAGTGAGCTAATATTAGTTAATGTAATTTAATATATCATATATATTATTATACATTAAATTATCGAATCAACACTTGATCCGACAATCCGGCTATATCGCATATAACCGACTAATATATCATTTACCGATTCATCGAATCAACACTTGATCCGATAACCCGGCTGATATCAAATATCGCGAGAATATAATACGGTATCACATATCGCATTATGCTCGGTCCCGCACATATCACATATGTGCTCCTACTCCGTTTTGCCTGAGTCAAGAAACCTTTGTGTAGGACTCTAAAGAAACATCAATACGCCGGCAGTATGTGATGATCATATCAAACACCGACAAGCTGCAAGCGGTCAGCTAAACGTAACAGCACCCAGGTATTGAGCGCTCAGAAGATCAACAAGTAAGCCTGTACATTCTCCTGTGAATCCAATCGGTAACTGATCGCACGCCAAAAGCATGTCGGATGTTCAAAGTTCTAAAGTTATAACCACGATCAGGACGGTGTCGCTTCGCAGCTAGCCGGTTGAGCACGGGTCGATCCGCAGGAAGATGGTTGTATGTCCGTTCGAGTTTTAGACGAGTCAATAAAGAATGTGTATATGTATGTTCAATTCTATCCTAAGTGTTCGTATTTATGTTCAAGTAAGCTTGTTAAGGTTAAGTTCGGTTAGTAGAGTTAGGATTAGTCATGTACTTATCTTTTGCCATTCTTAAAACGATGTTGGGATAATTGAAAGTAGCGGGGATTAGGAGGACATAGGAATGAGATTTGCGAGTTTAAGCAAGCTTTCGAACGCTAAATCCATTCCTAGTGCCCCTTGTCCGTCCGCTAAATACGCTTATTTCCAACCCTCGGCCAAACACCCGCAACCATGTATCCAATTAAGTCACAACTACATGTCACGTTGTAGTGCGCTTAAAGGACTTCTCGACTTAGGTCGCGGCTATATGTCACGTATAGCGCGCCTAAGTGAGGGGGTTGCGTTTGTTTGGTCGGGGTTCGTTTCAAGATGTTTGGGGAAGAGAAGCACAAGGGATTTCTCCATCCCTCATACCACCTTCCTTAGCCTTAACAAATGGGAAATTATTCACACATTATAAAAGAAAACAAAACAAAACAAGAAGGAAGAAAAGAGAGAAAAGGAAAATATGGTTTTACAAGTGAAGCAAGCTAACTCTTGGGTCCTCACCTTAGCAAGGAACTCCGTCAAGTATCATCGCTTGGAAATAATACGGATAAGAAGAAAGAAGAAGAGAACAAGCAAATAAATAACAACAACTACTTAACAACAAGAATTAAAATTACAATACAAGATAATAAAATTACAAGACAAAAAATAAAAGAGACAAGATAAAAAAACCTTCATCTTCATTTCATCATCTACTCAATGCACTCACTACATTTTAATGGAGGAAGACATGAAGAAGAAGAAGAAGCTAAGCTAAACTATACTAAAAGAAATGGGAAAAGAAGACATGAAGAAGACCTTTGGCTTGGCATAAAACTGGGCTATTTATAGGCTGCGTGCTGAAACCCTAGGGCAACGTTCTGGCCTAAAATGTAATGACCCAACTACCCCTAAAATTTGGTCATATGATGACACAAAACCGCGGCGGATCCGCCGCGAAAACCCACATTAGGCGGCGGTTCCGCCGCGGTTTTTTGGAATTGGGATCTCGGATTTTCTTGGTTTCCTTGTATTGCTATCTTATGATGTTCTACATGTCCCAAATTGCAAAATGCCTTCACAATTTCTTCAGATCTGCACAGTCCAAACATAGCTTCACTTTTGATTGATTTGACCTTTCTCCCTCGAGCTCCGCGCACCCATTGATTCTTGTGCTGCCTCCCTCGTGGTTTGTGCTTGTCTGAGACACGAATGACCACTTTCATTTGTCTTGTCTCTGGAACTGGTACGCGGCACTGGACGGATACGGATGATCGGAACCCGGCTTTTATCTGCTGGCAACAGATGTTCTGGATTTTGACGTAACAGTGGAAATTTTGTATCATTTGCGTTATTTTGGACTAGGAACCTGTAGACTGTAAATATGTAGCAAACACAGATTAAAAGCACCTACCTATAAACAAACGAGCATAAGAATGGGCGGTATTAAATGTAATATTCTAGTGTGAACAGTAACATTCCCGTACAGTCCGGTCTTGTCGTCTGATATGTCGCATATCTCTCCTAGGGGTGGTATACGTCAGACCCCAGTAGCTTGATAAGTCGTGTAGATTTGAGGTCTATAACAGTTCGAGAAACTACTGATAACACTTACAATAAATCTCTGCAACCATGGCCAGAGATTTCCAGTTATAGCCAATCGAACACAGTACAGCATCAACTCCCTATACCGGGAGAGACGAATCCCCTCCTATCGCTCATTGCCTCCATGTGATTCAGGACTGTACCCAAAAGCCATCTTTTGGCATGCCCTCTTGGACGTGGTATGAAGAAAATCAAAGCACGGTGGGAATCACACAAGACTCTATGACGATCTCGGGTCAACAAACTACTCTGTACTAGTGTCACCGGAGAACTGCCATCTGACATGAGGTATAACACCATTTGGGAGTTCTCGGCGAGTCCGTCTAGTGTACCCAGTCTCTACTGAGCACCCGTACACCATACTTGATGTCAAACACCAATGGATATGGGATCATCCATCGCCCATCATATGGGTCAAGATGCGTATACGCTAGTCTACTCTGGTGTATCGATGCCCTGTCTCGATACACCCTCGACTAGGAACAGTTATAGGATGTACTCGCCGACTACCGTGGCCCCACTAGTATGATCTCATCATAGTCCCAGTAGTCGAGTACATATCCTAAGGGCTTTATCAACATGTAACATAGAGACAACCAAAGTACATGTTAAGATAAAGTACAACCAGATAGCATACTATCGTGTCGAGCAAGAAAGTCATCCCTATATATGTCCAAGCATCCATTACAATATACATCATATGTACAGTAATGGCCTCTAGGGCATACATATAACTAACAAAGATGACTAGCGCGACAAGAAGAAATTGAACTGGGAAAGGCGATGCTACGGTCTCCCCGAAAACAAACAAGAATTGGCTTACCCGGAAAACTAAATCTGACTGCCTTCTCACGGAAGTCCACGGATGCATAACACGTGGCTAACCAATCCATGCTCAGAAGAAATTCGAAGTCAAACATATCGAGAAGCATCAAATTGATAGAAGAATCCCAACCTCCGATACGAACAAAACAAACACGAATGAGAAACACATAGATCTACAGAAGACTAGCCTATGGAAGAAACCACAACAAGCGGTTGATTTAGTAAGGACTACTATCGGCTAGACTTCGATACAAAATATGCGGATACCATCTCAACAACACCAAAAAGAAATACGCGTCGGAGGAAAACACCGAAAGAATATCTGTCACAACGGCGTCTATCTAACCGCCTTGAGCTGGCATACCGGTACAAATCCACTTCGATCATAGATACGACCGAAGTCTCAGAAATTCGCTCCTCTAGCAATAAGGTTGCACCCATCGCGGCTGCAGAAGTGTCAAAATTCTGGGTGCCGATGGCAAGAAATAACGGCATGTCCAAACTCCATACGAACCTCTTTATCCGTTTCTCTTTAGTGTCCACCAGGTAAGGAGCATATCGGACCGTTGAGTAACTAAATGTCATACTCGGACACCGTCATCCCTAAAGTCTTATGCAAAGGCTCGAAACTACGAGCTCGGGCATCTCGAACGCTCTCCAGAAGGAAACGAACAATAAATATAGCTATGAACTCATCCCAAGTCATAAGAAGTCGATCTGCATCTCGGCCTCTCTCCATTGACTCACACCACGTCTGAGCAAGACCTCTCTAGATGAAAACACGCAAGCTCAATCCATATCTCGTCAGAACATCTCTGTGAACGACAATTCCTAGCCATCCTGTCGAGGATTGTCTACGGATCCTTCACTACATCTGTGCTTGTAAAAACTAGAGGCTTCAGCCTTAAAAACTCCTATAAGGATAGGGAAATAATCTTGGTAACAACAGAAATAGCTACCTGAGCGGCACGTACAATCACAGTCCTTGCAGTAGGAGGGACATCATCGGCTCTCAAAGCTCGGCTAGCCTCAACTAACAATCCAACCATCTGTCGCAAGTCCTGAATACTCGACTCCAGCCTAGCTATCTGTCCTGGAGAAGGCGGATCACTCTGTCCCTGAGGGGTAGGCGTACAGTCCTGATCGGTCCTCTTCTCAAACGAGCCTACTCTAATCTCATCCCCGGCGGCAGCCCTCTGGCCCTCGCAGTCTCCGGTGGCATAGTGGCTGGAATAAGAAACAGGATTGATAGGAACATTGCGATCGAATCAAAGAGTTTACGGAATCAAGAAAGGAGATAGAAGCAAATATATATTCTAAGGTTACTTAGGCGGAGTACCGTATCTTAAGTATGCCGCGGAATATACACACACTACGTCACTCTGCTGAAGTTACCTACTCCATCTATCAAAGGTCATCCCACACTCAGAAAGGTAAAACCTAACGCTCTGATACCAACTTTGTCATGACCCGAAGGTACGGAACGTGACTGGCACTTAAACTACGAAACGTCTCAAGGCGCAACGTAATCTAAGTAAGCCAGAGCCCAGAAAGCTAAACCGTTTGACAATTAGAGTGAAGGAAAACTTGTTTTAAAGCAAGTTGTTTTAACAAAATATGTGGCATTAAACATTTAAAAGCAACATCATATTTTCTTGAAAATTTCGGCAGAGTCTCCTTTGTAAATACTGGCCCCCAAACGGGTACAACACACGAAAATACATATAAATGATGAATAAAAGCATCCCCAAGCGGGAGCTAGCTCTTCGCCCACGGTGGAATCACAACCACATGCAATATGTATATCAAAAGTTCACAATAAGCATCTGAAAGAAAGAAATAAGAAAATACCACGTCGGCTCAAGTGAGCATCGACACCAAACACCACAAATACAAGTCTCACGAATCTCACTGTCTAGTCCAATATACAAGGGTAGATGGAGTATACAAAATACAAATAAAATACATGATGGGATAACATATTCTCGCAACCCACCTACGAGCAATGCCGCAAGTCCAAGCAAAAGGAACAAAATGAGGAAGTGCGCCCGCCACTACTGTGCTGACGGGTCGGAGCTGCAAGATACTGTGGCACAACGGGGGTGAGTTGCCAATTCGTGAGTAGTAAGTAACATCTAATAAGGCTATCGTAAGCATGCATGCAAATGCGTCTCAACCTACGCATATCGATATGATACGATGTACTAACATGAATGCATAATCAAAACAAAACCTGAACAAGTCTGGTATGAGAAAATCTTTGTTCTTATCTTAGAAAAACCTCTGTGTAATAACTGAAGTATCATCAATGAAATCAATAGAAAATCCGTGTCAAGCATCGACACAAAATATATATCCCAATATCTCAATATCTCAATATCTCGGGCTCCGACAGTCCGGATCGGCCTATATCATCAAATCTCATGACTACGTCGGTATCCTCTGGATATCCGCCGCGTCACAAATAACCGGTCGGTAGTGCTCCCCTGCCGGGCTTAACGCCATCATCTGTGACCATCTTTTCCCGAGGTACCGTACCGGGTCCACCATGCACCCGTAGAAGGTTCATCCTCCTTCTCGAATCGGGTGTATGATACCACTCAAGAAACGAGAAAACCAATGGTGGACACCACGCACATCATATTGCGAGAAAACCGCAACTTATATTTTTAAATGGTAATATGTTCATAAAATCCTTGCGGTTTCTCCAAAATCCATAAATCTCATAAATACTAAAATCCTTGAGAAGAATCACAATATGTAAACATGTCGGTGATGATGGATGTATATGATACGATAGTATATACCATGCGAAGTACGGCAAGAAGCTATGCATAAATCATGATGCAATGAGGTATGCATATATGACTAACAATCCTACGTATCCATCCTGATGAAATGACTATAAGGTACAGGTTTACAGATCATGTATGATGCAATACACAAATACCGATTCTTAGCAAGTTCTATAGTGTTCGTGACATAGCAATTACCAAAGGCGTGTGTGTTCGCATGAATAGTGCACGTGGCATGAACCAAAGGTAATGGTGCAAGTGTCCTATGAGATAATATCATATATATTTATGATGATGCAATGCAATGAAGTGAATGACTAGGAGACTACGCATATAAATATAAGCACTACTAGAAATCCTGACTATCGGGCGCCTCGCGCCATCCAGACGATTCCCCCGTAGAAGTGTACATCTACTCACCGGGATGCCTTGGCTAATCTGATCCGATTTCAGCTCTTCCATTTCCGCGCCACATCCGACGCCTCTGCACCCGATCCTAGTAACGTACAGAAGTAAATAAGAGAATAAATATATAAATATCCACGGAAACAAACAATACAATTCAACCATGCGCACTAACTAAACACGCACGCACTTGGTGCACAAAACACGCTCGTGACAACGCCACAGACCACAACTAGGGTCACTATACGTGGCAACTACCAAACCAAAAACCCAATCGCACCAATCACGCGTTCACAACAAACTAAATTTGTTAGTTATATATATGCCCTAGAGGCCATTACTGTACATGCGATATATATTGTAGTGGATGCTTGTACATATATAGGGAGGACTTTCTTGCTCGACATGATAGTATGCTATCTCGTTTCTCTTTATCTTAACATGTACACTAATTGTCTCTCTATTACATGTTGATTGTCACGACCCAAAATATAGCACGTGACGGCCCTTAAACTACGTAATGTCTCCAAGCGCAACGTAATTCAAGTAAGCCAAAAACCCAGCAATCTAAACCATCAGAAGTAGTGAGTGATAATAACATTGTTAAAACTTTTGAAATCTCAATCAAAATTGGTTAAAGTCCGAATTTACTTCCTTTAAAATTTTGCAGCACCTCTTTTGTAAAACAAGCCCCCAAAAGGGTATAACAAAATACATAAGTAATGCATCCCCAAACGGGAGCAAATCCACGCCCAAAGGCGGAAACCAACAACCACAACAGATATACGACGCCGTAGCGAAGAAAAAAAATGATATAAAGTGAACAACATGAAAATCTCTAAGTCACAAATAATACACAATATCGTCCTCACAACTCGTCTCTAAGTCAATACATGGAAATGGTAGATGGAGAGTACAGGATATAACGAATATACAATGAGCATCATCGGATAACCGCTAAACCCACCTAGCAAAACTGGACACAGGAGGCCGTAGCGGTATCCGCTGTGAAAGATGATACGATAGGTAGAAGAAGAAAGCCCTGCCTCTGACTGCTCCGATGGACAACCTGTACAACCCTGTGGCACAACGGGGGTGAGTTGCCAACTCGTGAATAGTCATTAACATATGCAGGTAATCGCAAATATGCACGTACTGCGCTAATCTATCACATGCATGCTGATAGCAATAAACAGCAATATATATATGCAACAGTCATGAAATACCTATCAGGTACTACTAATACATGAAACAATGCATATCAAATAAATGTGGAGTACGGAATAAAACATGTCATCCTCACATCGGGCACATCGACCCCTCATATCAGGCACATAGGCCCCTCATATCGGCCCGGCCATTGAATCGGCCTACATATTGACTATTGAATCGGCCCGGCCATTGAATCGACCCACATATCGACTGTAATATCGGCCCAGCAATTGAATCGGCCCACATATCGACAATAATATTGGCCCGGCCATTGAATCGGCCCATATATATAATGAATAAGTATATTTGCATAGATCATTATGATGATATATTATGTAGGTGTACATATATAACAGCGTCCCATAACACTGATATATATATACGATGGGTATACATATATATATATATCAGCGTCCCATACCACTGATATATATATACGCAGGAGTAAAACAATCCAGAGAACATCATATGAAAACCATATATCAATGAGAAATCCATGAAATATAATATATGCAACATGAAATAGTAATATGAGCATAAAAGGAAAAAAACCGCTATTTAACTGCAACACGTTATTAAGTATATCATGCGGTTCCTAATTTCTCCGAAACCAAACGCAATATCATAAAAAGGTGAACATGTAGCTATAGCTAGGTATGCGTAACCATGTTGGTATAGCAAGATATGTGTATCTACCAATCAGTAATGATGTAATACCCTCCAGGTATATGTGTAGCTATATCTAGGTATACGGGTGTACATGTAAATATGTATGCAAGATGTACATGTAGCTATTTCACATATATGTATATACCTGTCTCTAATAGTGCAATACCATATAGGTATATGGGTAGCTAGCATGTAGTCATGGCAAGGCATGTGTGTAAGCATGTAGGTATACAGGTATGCTATATGTGATATGCACAATGGAATATAAGGATCATGTCTCAATGTCCCTAACCAATACAATTTCACATATGCATAAGTATTGTGCGTGTCATGGTAATTATTGAAGGTGTGAGTGGCATACAATCAGTGCTCGTGCAAGTTGAACCGTCAATAATAATGCAGTGTCCAAAGGGTACAAGTTCAAGCACAACAAGTAATAATATGCAATGATGTTTTATGCACAAACTCTATATGTGCAATATAACATGCGGCTAATATCATATCATATCTAGCCCTGACGCATAACTCCATACGGGCGATTCCCCTGTAGATGTTAAATCTACCCACTGATGATCCTCGGGCTAAGTAAAACCAACCACTCGCTTTCCTTTCTTCGCAGCGTCCGAAGTCCCTGCCTGCGTCCCTAAGATCATAAAACAACATAACAAGTGTATATTGGCAATAGACCAATAACACGGACAAACTACGTTTGACCGACGCATCAACTCCAAACATACTCTCAAGTGTTTGTCTAGTGGCTAACGCACATAGCGACACTACGATACTAACCTAAGAGCAACAGATACACAAAGATACGAACCATAACGGATAACGTAATGCGCGTAATCGAAACACTAGAAACTAGCAAAGTGATCCCAGATTTTGCTACACAAATAATTTGTAAAAGTTGCACATACCATAAGACCACACACAACCCCAGAGACCCCCAGACCAAAATACAACCCCTCAGCCCCTACTCTGGCCGCAAATTGCGGCCAGAACCAATAAATCTGCGGCCATCTTGAAAGGGATTCGGCTCGGGTTTTTATGGTGGGTTCTAGGTCACTACACAAGGTTACTGTGATGGGAACTTTTCCAATAAATACTTGGTTTGATAGCAGATCATCTGAGACCCAAATCTACACTAAAATTACGATATTTGCACGTAACGAAACTTTACGCGTTCTAAACTGAAACGAATTAGCTACGCAACACTAAAAAGACTTACTTAATAAATAGAGATCATTACCTACTCCTACAAGCTCAAAGATCCAAGCTTTCCAAGATCCAAGGGATCCTAGAGGTAAAACAAGGTTTATGAAGTGATTTTGGTGTGATTTAATGAAGTTTGTGAAGATTTTGTGAAGGGGTGGTGAAGAATGACGAAGGTTTCAGTTGAGGGGAAAAAGAGATGGGAAAAATAATTGAGAAAGAGATAGAGAAGTGAGAATGAGTGAGGGTGAGATAAAAATAGAGAGAGAGGTGAGAGTAGGGTGAGTGCACCTCCACCATTAATGTAAGCCATCAAGTATCTATGACTCACCTTGCCACCTCCTATCTAATCCAAAAAAAAATTGAAAATATCTCCCTCACCACAAAATATCTAGGGTTAAGGTTAAGCAAGGAAGGATTCGGATTAGGTTAAGTTGTCATGGTTGCTAAACTAGATTAATACAAACAAACCCTCACATTAACTTGCACACGTGTGTGCAAGCCATAACAAATAAAAACAAATTATTAATTAAACGTTATAAAATGTGAGGAACCCGAATCGGTAAACTTTTTACAGAAAACCCGCATTATCGCTTAATTAACACTAATCGAAATCCTAACGTGTTATAATCTTCCCCCTTATAGAATATTCGTCCCCGAATTTAAAATTCTTACTATTCATACCTTTAAAGAGACGAGTGCAAAACTCCCAAATCTCGCTCCCAGCCTTCCAAGTGATCTCATCACTATACAGCTACGCCAAAGAAACCTCCACAGATAGCAAGACCCTTGACCGAAATTTCTCCACCTGCCGATCCACTAACACTATCGGCTGTCGGTGAACGAAAAGATTGCGTCCAAGCTAAATGGTCTGGTGCTGAATCATGTGAGAAAGGTCATGAAGGTATTTGCAAAGTATCAACATATGGAATACGGGATGAATACTCAAAAATCTGGGCGGAAGTGCCAAGTTATAGGCAACGGTACTAACTTGCTCGAGGATCTCAAAAGGATCTACAATCTGAGACTAAGCTTCCTAAAACTCAACACGCCATTCATCAGAAAATTCGTAGGAATACATAATCTTCCACTGCAAACTCATGTCTGCGACAACTACGGTCGGTAGAAGACTTCTGTCTGCACTGGGCTGCTCTCATCCTGACTTGAATCAACTGGATCTCCTCCGAAGCCTCTCGGCTAGCTGGGGCCCAAAAAAATCCTGCTCTCGCGGAGTCAGTAAAACAGACTGGCGATCGACAAAACCTATCACACAAGGTTTGAAAGTTACCATCTGAGATGTCTCCTGATAACAGTTATCGTAGGAGAACTTCATCAATGGCAAGTGACGACCCCACAGCCAACAAACAATTAGTACATATGCACAATCATATCTTCCAGAGTCCGTATAGTCCGCTCTGTCTGACCATCGGCCTACAGATCGAAAAGCGGAGCAAAAGCTCAACCAGTACCCAAGGCTTCCTGAAGCTTCCGCCAACGACGGCTAGCGAACTGGATGCCTCTATCGGATACAACTCATGAAGGAACTCCGTGCAAACGCACAAACTTACCAAAGAAAAACTGAGCAAACTGAGCATGACCAGACAACAATTACCTAAATGGAGTCATACCCTGTCTAAACCTGGGTAGACACCACAACGAAATTCATGGAGATCTGCTCCCATTCCCACTCTGGGACGGTAAAAAGGTTGCAACTCTCCAGCCGGCCCCAAATGCTCAACCTTAGCTCGCCGATAAGCCATGCACTTCAAAACGAAATCCGAAACTTCACTCTTCATCCCTGCCCACCAGTAACTAACTCTCAAGTCACGTTACATCTCGGTGGCACTTGGATGAACACAGAAAGCTGACTGATGTGCCTGCTCTAGGACCTCACTTCTCTACCCATCAGTATCGGTACACGCCATCGAGTCCCTAACACAGCATACCCTGGTCATAAATCAAGAACTCCGAATCTTTACCCAGCCGAACATGCTCAAGAATCTATGACAACGAGCATCAGCAGGCTGTGCCTCACGAAAACGATTAAGTAAAAGTGGACGGGCACGGACATGAGCAAGTTTTCCCCTAATAGAGGCGAACTACACTGTACTCATCTGTCGCACAAGAACTGTAAATCTACAGAAGGCTATCTCTGAACAGTGCACAACTGGAACAAGCTACCCCCGGGCCTACGACTTAAGCATCAGCTACCACAATCGTCTCGCCATGGGTAAATAAAGGATCTCACAAATACAATCCTTCATAAGCTCCATTCAACAATGCTGTCTCAACTCAGATCCCTCTGCAGGAAGATGTACATTAAGCTCTGGTGGCCTGTGAAAATCTGGCACGACTCTTCGTACAAGTAGTGTCTCTAAATCTTCAACTTACGACCACCGCGGCCATCTCCAGATCATTAGTGGGATAAATCTTGCTCGTACTTCCTCCAACTGTCGGGAAGAATAAGCGATAACTCGATCATGCTACATCAGTACACAATCGAGCCCCACTCGCGAAACATCATAATAAACAACAAAGTCGCCCGATCCAGAAACAAGGATAGATTTGGTGCAGTCATTAACCGAGTCTTCAACTGCTGAAAACTCCGCACGCATGCCTCAGTCTAAAGAAAAGGAACCCCCTTCCTGGTCAATCCGGTCAGTTGTGCAGCGATACTCAAGAAATCCTGCACGAAACGGCGGTAAAAACCGGCTAAGCCCAAAAATCTGCGGACCTCTGTCCTTGAACAAGTCTAGGCCCAAGCTGTACGGTTTCGATCTCCCTCGGGACCATATGAAAACCGTCTCCCGTAACCCCATGACCCAGGAAGTCAACATTATCAAGCGTGAAGGAAACACTTCGGAAATTTAGCAAACAGCTAGTACTCGCTCGACGTCTGCAAACAAATCCTCAAGTGCTTCTCATGTTCTTCACGACTCTTGGAAAGGACCAGAATGTCATCTATAACACAACAATCCACTGGTCAAGGAACGGCCTGAAGATGTCTGGTTTATCACATCTACGAATGTTGCTAGGGCATTGGCGAGTCCAACGACACCACCAAAACTCATAAAGCCCGTAGCACATACAAAAGTAGTCTTCGGAATGTCATCACTCCGAACCCGTGACGGATGATGACCTGATCCCAAAACAACCTTAGAAAAATGTCTCGCACCCTGGAGCTGATCAAAGAAATCGTCAATGCGAGGTAAAGGATGCCTAATCCGCACCGTAACTCGGTTCAATTGACGAAAATCAATACACAGCCTCAAACTGCCGTCCTTCTCCTTGACGAACAGAGTAGGAGCTCCCCAAAAAGAAACACTCGGACGCACAAGTCCCCTTATCTAGCAACACTGCAGCAGATCCTTAATCTCCCTAAGCTCCGCCGGCTCATCTGGAACAACGTCGGAAAATCTCGCCCAAAAGAAACCCGGTCCAACAAACCCACGGTGGCTCCGGTATCACGAATGAAAGCCAAGCATCCTCGACATCCTCTCCTCAAAAGCCGACTAGCGAAAAAGGCTGAAATCAAGCTGTGAGGGTCGACATCACAGTCCCCCCGCACAACAAGAACTGACTCGCCGGGAAACCAAAACCTGACCGTCTTCTCATGGCAGTCCACAGACGCATAGCACGTGACCAACCAGTCCATGCCCAGGAGAACGTCAAAGACCAACATCTCTAGAAGGATTAAATCGACGGACGAATCTCTATCTCCTAACCTATTGGCACATAACCGAAATACGTGTCGTGCAATAAAAGGATCGCTGACAAGAGCAAACACAGCAAACGGCTTATCTAGCATTCACGACTCTCGGCCCAACCTCGGCACGAAGTGTGTAGAACATACGAGTGCATAGATCCCGAATTAGAAAAACCTGTGCAACAAAAGAACATACGAAAATGAATACCTGAAAACTTTTCATTGGACGCCCGCGCGTCCCGATGAGTAGAAGAAAACACTCGTGTCTGCCCTCTACCCGCAACTGGCTGTCCTCCTCCTCTACCATCCTGTACTCTCAGAACAAACCCTCCGCGAACACGACCTCTCTGAACATAATTCAGACGCGGATCAACAACAGGTGCAACTGGTGACTCTCCCTAAGGTGAAGGTGGTAAGGTATCATGTAATACAGTTGTCCTGCCCTCACGTAGCTCAGTACAATCTCGAACCCGATGACCCAAACTCCCGCACCGGTAACTTCCAGATAAAAACTGTTGACCCTCCTGGGGATAAGAGCTAAACAACTGGCCTCGTCTCAAGCCTCTGCTACTCCCACAACCTAAACGATATCTGTCGCGGCGTCTAAACATCTGTCACCCGGCTGATATACCTGTATGAGCCCTTCTCGATCTCGGAACTCCCAAAGTATCAGGAAGACGCTCCTCAGCTAAACGGGCTGCATCCTCCGCTGCTGTATACGTGACACAATGCTGTGTGCTGATAGCAAGGAATAACTGGGTAACAGAGGTGGCAACCTCCTGTCGCTGCGCTCGACTGGCCTCAACCATCGACCTCATCATCTGGCGCAAGTCATGTATATCTTCCTCAAGCCTAGCGATACGATCTATCGAAGGCGGATCAATCTACTCCTGTGCAACGAGCGTACCATCCCGATCAGTCCTCGTCCCAAACGAGTCAACTGTGACCTCAGCCCTCGCTGCCTCAATCCGAGCCCTCAAAGTCATCGGCGGCAAAAGGCAATGAATGGAAATAGGATTCGATATGAATACGGAAATCGAATCATAAGGATATGTATCATCATGGAAAGAATTTCAAGCAATTAGTACTTAGATCACTTTAGGCGGAGTACCGTGTCGTAAGTATGCCGCGGACATACACACATTGCATCACTTTGCTTAAGCTACCTACTCCATCAACCCAAGATCATCCTACACTCCGAAAGGTAAAACCTAGTGCTCTGATACCAACTTTGTCATGACCCAAAATATAGCATGTGAAGGCCCATAAACTACGTAACGTCTCCAGGCGTAACGTAATTCAAGTAAGCCAAAAACCCAGCAATCAAAACCATCAAAAGTAGTAAGTGATAATAACATTGTTAAAACTTTTGAAATCTCAATCAAAATTCTTTAAAGTCCAAATTTACTTCCTTTAAAATTTGGCAGCACCTCCTTTGTAAAACAAGCCCCCAAAAAGGGTACAATAAAAGATATAAGTAATGCTTCCCCAAACGGCAGCAAATCCACGCCCAAAGGCAGAAAACAACCACCACAACAGATATACGACGTCGCAACAAAGAAAAAGGCGATATAAAGTGAACAGCATGAAAATCTCCAAGTCACAAATAATACACAATATCGTCCTCGCAACCCGTCTCTAAGTCAATACATGAAAATGGTAGATGGAGAGTACAGGATACAACGAATATACAATGAGCATTATCGGATAACCGCAAAACCTACCTAGCAAAACTGCACACAGTCAACTGTAGTGGTATCCGCTGCGAAAGATGATACGATAGGAAGAAGAAGAAAGCCCTACCTCTGACTGCTCTGAGGGACAACCTGTACAACCCTGTGGCACAACGGGGGTGAGATGCCAACGTGTGAATAGTAAATAACATATGCAGGTAATCGCAAGTATGCACGCACTGCGCTAATCTATCACATGCATGCTGATAGCAATAAACATCAATATATATATGCAACTGTCATGAAAGGTATTCTATCAGGTACTACTAATACATGAAGCAATGCATATCAAATAAATGCGGAGTACGGAATAAAACATGTCATCCTCACATCGGGCACATCGAACCCTCACATCGGGCATATAGGCTCCTCATATCGGCCATTGAATTGGCCCGGCCATTGAATCGGCCCACATATCGGCTATTGAATCGGCTCGGCCATTGAATCGGCCCACATATCGACCATAATATCGGCTCGGCCATTGAATCGGCTCACATATATAATGAATAAGTATATTTGCATAGATCATTATGATAATATATTATGTAGGTGTACATATATAACAGCGTCCCATACAACTGATATATATATACGATGGGTATACAAATATATATCAGCGTCTCATACCACTGATATATATACGCAGGAGTAAAACAATCCAGAAAACATCATATGAAAACCATATATCAATGCGAAATCCATGATACATAATATATGTAACATGAAACAGTAATAAGAGCATATAAGGAAAAAAACCGCTATTTAACTACAACACGTTATTAAGTATATCATGCGGTTCCTAATTTCTCCGAAACTAAACGCAACATCATATAAAGGTGAACATGTAGCTATAGCCAGGTATGCATCACCATGTCGGTATAGCAAGATATGTATATCTAAATATCAGTAATGATGTAATACGCTCTAGGTATATGTGTAGCTATATCAAGGTATACGGGTGTACATGTAAATATGTATGCAAGATGTACATATAGCTATTTCTCATATATGTATATACCTATCTCTAATGGTACAATACAATATAGGTATATGGGTAGCTAGCTTGTAGTCATGGCAAGGCATATGTGTAAGCATGTAGGTATACAGGTATGCTATATGTCATATGCACAAAGGAATATAAGGATCATGTCTCAATGTCCCTAACCATTACAATTTCACGTATGCATAAGTGTTGTGCATGTCATGGCAATTATTGACGTTGTGAGTGGCATACAATCAGTGCTCGTGCTACATGAACCGTCAATAATAGTGCAGTGTCCAAAGGGTACAAGTCCAAGCACAACATGTAATAATATGCAATGAAGTTTTATGCACAATCTCTATATGTGTAATATAATATACGGCTAATATCATATCATATCTAGCCTTGACGCATAACGCCATGCGGGCGATTCCCCTGTAGATATTAAATCTACTCACAGATGATCCTGGGGCAAAGTAAATCCAACCACTTGCTTTCCCTTCTTCGCAGCGTCCGAAGTCCCCGCCTGCGTCCCTAAGATCATAAAACAACATAACAAGTGTATATTAGCAATAGACCAATAACACGTACCAACTACGTTTGACCGACGCATCAACTCCAAACATACTCTCAAATGTTCTTCTAGTGGCTAAAGCGCGTAGCGACACTACGATACTAACCCAAGAGCAACAGATACACAAAGACACGAACCGTATCGGATAACGTAACGCGCGTAATCGAAACACTAGAAACTAGAAAAGTGATCCCAGATTTCTCTACACAAACAATTTGTAAAAGTTGCACATACCACATGACCACACACAACCCCAGAGACCCCCAGACCAAAATATAACCCCCAACCCCCACTCTGGCCGCAAATTGGGGCCAGAACCAATAAATCTGCGGCCATCTTGAAAGGGATTGGGCTCGGGTTTTTATGGTGGGTTCTAGGTCACTGTGATGGGAACTTTTCCAATAAATACCTGGTTTGACAGCAGATCATCCGTGACCCAAATGTACACTAAAAATATGATATTTACACGAAACGAAACTTTACGCGTTCTAAACTGAAACGAATAAGCTATGCAACATTAAAAAGACTTAATTAACAGATAGAGATCATTACCTACTCCCACAAACTCAAAGATCCTAGCTTTCCAAGCTCCAAGGGATTCTAGAGGCAAAAAAAGGTTTATGAAGTGATTTGGGTGTGATTTAATGAAGTTTGTGAAGTTTTTGTGAAGGGGTTATGAAGAATGATGAAGGTTTCAGTTGAGGGGAATAAGAGATGGGAAAAATAATTGAGAAAGAGATAAAGAAGTGAGAATGAGAGAGGGTGAGATGAAAAGAGAGAGAGAGGTGAGTGTAGGGTGAGTGCACCTCCACCATTAATGTAAGCCATCAAGTCTCTATGACTCACCTTACCACCTCTTCTCCAGTCCCAAACAAAAATTGAAAATATCTCCCTCACCACAAAATATCTAGGCTTAAGGTTAAGCAAGGAAGGATTAGGATTATGTTAAGTTGTCATGGTTGCCTAACTAGATTAACACAAATAAACCCTCACATTAACGTGCATACGTATGTGCAACCCATAACAAATAAAAATAAATTATTAATTAAATGTTATAAGATGTGAGGAACCCGAATTGGTGAACTTTTTACAGAAAACCCGCATTATCGCTTAATTAACACTAATCGAAATCCTAAGGTGTTACATTGATCAAGCCCTTAGGATGAGTACTTGACTACCAGGATTATGATGTTGATCATACTAGTGGGGACAAGGTAGTCGGCAAGTACATCCGTCAAATGTTCCTAGTCGTGGGAGTATCGAGATAGGGTATCGACACTCCAGAGTAGACTAGCGTATGCGCTTCTCGACCCATGAGATGGGCGATGGATGATCTCATATCCATTAGTGTTTGACATCAGAGAAGGTATACGGGTGGTCAGTGGAGACTGGGTACACTGTACGGACTCGCCGAGAACTCTTAGATGGTATTATACCTATCGTCGGATAGTAGTTCTCTTACGACACTGGTACAGGTTAGTCTGTAGACCCGAGATCGTCATAGAGTCTTGTGTGATTCCCACTGTGCTTTGATTTCCACTATACCATGGTCAAGAAATTGTGCAAAAAGGTGGTTTTTTGGTACAGTCCCGAGTCACGTGGAGGCAATGAGCGATAGGAGGGGTTTCGTCTCTCCCGGTATTGGGAGTTGATGTTGCGCTATGATCGATTGGCCATAACAGGAAATCCCTGGCCAGGTTTGCTGAGATTTACTGGTAAGTGTTATCAGTAGTTTCTCGAATCGTTATGGACCTTGCATCGACATGACTTATCAGGCTATTGGGGTCTGATGTTATACCACTCCCAGGCTGTGATATGTGACATATCAGACGAAGAGACCGGATTCTACCTTCGACGGCATAAAGGTTTCGGGAGGAATCTACCATGCCATTTTAAAAAATTTGCCATTAAAAGGAACTCTAAACTAGAATCGTTAGCTAGAAATACAATACAGAAACATAGTAAACCATTTACTATCTAAGTGAAAAAAGAAATACAGCCTTTGTAGATCTGTCCTTCACTTCATAAGCTCCTTGTAGTAGTCCCTTCGCGGCGATCGTCGAACTCCCAGACTCTTGCATGGCTTCGCGTAGAGAAATGAGCGATCTTGCTTGAAGTCTTCGAGGCCGAAGATGATCTACGTCGAGCGAATACTAGCTCAAGCTTCTACTTCACTAACTAGAGAATTAGTGAAGCAAACTCCCTAAACTAAAGTGCTAGTCTAGTAGAGGATGATGAAATAGGAAGTGGGCTCACTTTAGAATTTCTTTTCTCACTTTACTTTCTAACTTAATCAAAACCCGAGTGTAACAACCCTAATTTTCCTATACAAAATTTTTTTTTCAAATATTTTTTTCAAAAATCCACAAAGGGGTATTTTAGCATGAGCATAAGTTATAGGTAATTATTTTGTTTTTAATTACAAGCTACAAGAATATAATAACTCCATTTTTAGTGTACAAGAATTTACTTTAAATTTAATATATACAAGGAGTATTTATTCTTGCTGCTATCAGTTTAAGTAATTAAATACCACAATAATTACAAGAAGGAGCTTGTGGCTCATTGGTAATACCTTGCACTGCTGAACCAAGCCACCAGAGTTCGAATCACATACCCCACATTATTTTTAATATTGATTTTTTTAAAACCTTTAGAATACCAAGAGTTTACACGTGCATATCTCACAAAAACCCCACTACACCCGAAGATGTAACACTTGTAGAGGGTAGATGAACTGTCGGGGGAGATCCAGGCCACTGGACTCGGCCGTGAATCGGCCAACTCGGCCTTGACTCGGCCGACTCAGTGATCCGACCGAGTCACGGCCGAGTCACCCCCGATTCGGCCGATTCCGGCGAGGGTCACAACATGAAAGTTGTGTCTTTTCATATTCTCTACGCACCGGCAAAGTTTTAGCCTCATACCACTTCCAGAGCTCTTTAAAAACTCCAATTACTCCACTTTTAATACATTTTTATTACATTTTATCACATTTTTATTTTTAACTTTTCATCTACCCTAACCCTAGCCTAACACTATAAATACCAACCCTACACACTACCCTCTCACCCTCCAAAATCTTGAGCCACTCTCTCAAAAGTTTTCCAAGAAGTGTGTGCTTTGAAACCGAGTTCACGGCGAAGCCCTGACGGAATTCCGGCGATGTGCTTTGAAGCAACCGGCGACGAAACCACACCTCGGCCTTTCCCCTAGTCCTCCTTACTCTTTAGAAGAGTTTGAAAACCCGTATGTCCCAATCTTCCCTCTTTTCTATTTCTTAAAATACGGAATTACGAACCCCGACGGAAATCGGAACAAACCGATTTCCGATTCGGTTTTTTCTATAAAATCCCACTTGTCACCTAATCCATAATACCTACCTATATTCATGATGACTATTAATCACATAGAAACCAATTTAAACAAAGTTTCTCACATGAAATGATAGCTTTCTTGTAAAACCGTATTCTTTTCATAAAAATACCATGAAGTTTATTTTTCTTCGTTTAATCAATTCCCTCATTCCTAAATATGTTTATCTTGATCAATAAACTTGTAGAAATAAATTTGAATGAATTTTCACACATAAAATGATAACGTTTTCAAATACCGTATTCTTGCGCTTAAATACCTTCAAGTTTAATATATCATATTTAACCTCTAAAACTTCATTAAAACTTAAAATAAGTCACGAGGTAATGACCTACCTCTGCACACACACAAATATAACCCTAATTGATAAACGTCAAAACATAGAATACGAAAATACAGGACTTTTCACTAAAATACCATATTCTTTATAAACCTTTTCTAAAAGCTTTAAGTTGTACTCAATTTTAAATAAAATCTTTTATAATGAAAGCACGATATGTCATGGACATCGATCGTTTATCTAAACTGATTTTGTGGTGTCTAGGCTAGTGGTTTTTAATTAGGCCCACTACTGTGGTTCCTTCCCACTTACCTGGCAGTTACCTGGCCGCAAATGACGGTGAAGAGGCGATTTGAGGCTTCTATTGACTTGTCGTTTAGACCTTAGAAATAGACTAGTTGGCTTAGGAAACCCTAGAAACTAAAATACGGAAATCTATACCCTTTTACAAATAAATACCTTATATTTATAAAACCGTTTTTCTAAATGAATAGTATTTGTTAAACCTAAGCAAAGCACCGCTACAACCCACCTTTGGGGAACCTGTTGGGGATAGTACGGTTCATCGTGCACCCGCGGGCTAGTAGTGCGAGATTCAGACCTCCGTAAGGAGCATTCGGTCTCGAAAGGTTTAAAATACGGCATTTAAGAAAAAAATGAGATTTTGGAAAATAAAATATTATTTAAAATTATTCTTGTATTAATTTAATTATCATTTAAACACCTATTTTATCATAAGATAAAGTTTCCATTTTTCTAAAATTACAAGATTAAAAGTACATTAAAATACCATGAGTTTCAAATAAATCAATTAATACTTTTATTAGGATATATTCACTAGAATAACACAAATAAAATTTACACTCATTATAACAATAAAGACGAATAATAAACACTTAGGGTGTATTTTGAAAACTATGCAAAAGTATTTTTATATAAAACCCCCTCAAGTTTTATAATTTACAATAAAGACCCTAACAATTAAAGAACTTCAAATTCCATTTCTTTTAGTGTAGGGTTCCTAGGCATCCTAATGAGGTCTCACAAGGCATCAACCATGCCAATTTCAAATTTAAACGGTGCCGAGAAACCCTAGAACGGATCGTTGGCTAGATTTCTAGGCGAAACAATAAACTAGTTAACACTTAACTACAAGAATGCGGAAATACAACCTTTGTAGATCCGGTCCTCCACCTCCACGGCTCCGTGATGAAGTCCTATCCGCTGTCCAAATCAAATCTCGGGCTCTAGCGTCGGCTTCATCGGAGAATGGACGGGCTAGGTCGTTGACGTCGATGCCGAAGATGATCTACGTCGAGGCATCACTAGATCAAGCTCCAACTTCACCAAGTCAAGAAACTTGTGAAGAAAACACACTCTACTACTTGGCAAGAGGTAGAGGATGAAGAAATAGGAAGTGGGTAGACTTTAGAATTGGATTTCTCACTCATTTTCATCAATCACCATTGATGAAGTGAAGGTTTCTTCATTGAAGAAGATGAAGAAGAAGATGATGATGATTATGATAAGTTAATAAAAATAGAAAAGAAATATAATACTTATCATAACTTTAACCATGGTAAAGTGTAGAGAATTAACTTTAGTTAGGTGGAATGGTTAGGGTTAGAGAAGAAGACAAGAATGGTTGCTTTGGTCAAAGTTGCATGAAGCTTGAAGAAGCTTCTAAGAAAGCAACCATTTGTTTTCTTTTCTCATTCTTTTCATCCAAAAAGAAATAAATAAATGAATGAATAAATAAATAAGCAAACAATAAACCCTAACCATTTCATTAACCAAGGTTTAATTCTTTATACTTAACCAATTTTACATGCACCATCAAACATGATACAAGCATGTGCACAAAATCATATCACATATATAATGCGCACATCCGAGTGAGAAAATCCATTTAAAGTGAACCGATACTAGTTAATGCAAAGTAATATATCAATTATATAATTATGCATTAAATCATTAAATCAACACTTGATTTAACGATCCGGTCATATCGCATATAACCGACTAATATCCAATGTATCGATTTATCGAATCAATCTTCGATTCGATAACTAGGTTATATCGCATACAACCATTCGACACATTGTTCGCGAGAATGAAATACGGTATCACATACACGCATTATTCTCGGTCCCGCACATATCTCATATGCGCTCCTATTTCGTTTCGCTTGAGCCAGGAAACCTCTGTGTAGGACTCTAAAGACTCGTCAATACGCCGGCAGCAGATGATGATCATATCAAAAATCCACAAGCCGCAAGCGGTCTGCTAAACGTAACGGCCACCCGGGTATTGAGCGATCAGAAGATCGACGAGCAAGCCCGCTCACACTCCAGTGAATCCAACCAGTAACACTACCGTACAGTCCGGTCTGATCGTCTGATATGTCGCATATCTCGCCTAGGGGTGGTAAACGTCAGACCCCAATAGCTCGATAAGTCGTGTTGATATGAGGTCTATAACAATTCGAGAAACTACTGCTAACACTTACCAGTAAATCTCAGCAACCCTGGCTAGGGATTTCCTGTTATAGCCAATCGAACACAGCGCAACATCAACCCCCTATACCGGGAGAGACGAATCCCCTCCTATCGCTCATTGCCTCCATGTGACTCGGGACTGTACCCAAAAACCACCGTTTTGCATGCCCTCTTGGACGTGGTAAGATGGAAATCAAAGCACAGTGGGAACCACACAAGACTCTATGACGATCTCGGGTCAACAGACTACTCTGTACCGGTGTCACCAGAGAACTGCCATCTGACGTAAGGTATAATACCATCTGGGAGTTCTCGGCGAGTCCGTCCAGTGTACCCAGTTTCTACTGAGCACCCGTATATCTCCTCTATGTCAAACACCAATGGATATGGGATCATCCATCGCCTATCTGTATGGGTCGAGAAGGTACACGCTAGTCTATTCTGGTATATCGATGCCCTGTCTCGATACACCCACGACTAGGGACTTTGAAGGATGTACTTATAGACTACCATGTCCCCACTAGTATGATCCGCATCATAGTCCAGGTAGTCAAGTACACATCCTAAGGGCTTTACCAACATGTAACAGAGAGACAATTAGTGTACACGTTAAGGTAAGGATCAACCAGATAGCATACTATCATGTCGAGCAAGAAAGTCCTCCCTATATATGTCCCAGCATCCACTACAATATACATCCAATGTACAGTAATGGCCTCTAGGGCATACATATAACTTACAATCTCCCACTTGCACCAGGGCCATCTGTAGCAGTGGTTGTAGTATCTCATACTCAACCATCCCATAAAAGTCTCTCTCTGGGAACAGGCCTTTGTGAGTGGATCCGCTGTGTTGTCCTCTGAGTCTACTCTCCTAACCTCGATCTCCCTGGAGATCAACCATCTCCATGATCAAGTGATACTGCCTTAGAATATGTCTGGATCACTGATGGGACCGGCGTTCCTTGGCATAAGCCACAACTCCATTGTCACACAATGGGAGGAACATAGTTCATCCCATGAACCAATAGACACCCAAACAGCCTCTTTGGTAGCGTCTTAAGTAGCGATGTATCCAGCCTTTATCGTCTAGTATGTCACGGTATCTAGCTTGGAACTCTTCCAACATACCGTCCCTTTACTGAGGGTATAGACAATGCCTGTGACTGACATTCAGTCGTCTTTATCACCCTGGAACACTTCCAGTGATTTTCCCCAGGATCAACTGATACCATCTCACTACAACTAGTGAGTATCCTAACATCTATTTAGATCTATCTTATAGATCCAAAACCCAGGATTTAGGAGGTATCACTTTGATCCTATATGGAGAATCATGGTGATAAGCGGAGATTGATCGAGCGTAGCATAGGAAACTCCTTCCCTATCAAGAGTATGTCATCCACGTACTCTACGAGGATCGTCACCATACTCCCTACTACCTTTTTGTATATACAAGGTTCATCTACCATTTTGATGATGTCAACTTCTTTGACTAACACATCAAAATAGACGTTCCAACTCCGCGATGCCTGCTTTATCCTATAAAGCATCTTGCACACGTTTCTGCTGCTCCCACTGTCTACGAGGCCCTCTGGCTGTGTACTTATAGACGCATTCTTCTAAAATATCATTTCGAAAAGCAGTCATGACACCCAACACCCAGATATCGTAGTCATGGTATGTAGCCGTGGCAAGTAGTATCTGGATAGACTTAAGCATAGGTACTGGAAAAGGTTTCATCATTATCCACGCCTGGTCGATGACGAAAACCTTTAACTAGTCTAGCTTTGAAAGTCTCAACTTTTCCAAGTACACCAAGTAATCTTCTCAAGATTTACTTGCTCCTGATGGGGATTTAACCCTTCAGATATAGCAACTAAAGTCCATACTTTGTCGGTGTATAAGGATTCCATCTCAGATCACTAAGCATCCAGCCATTCTTATAGAGTCTTACTCCTGATGGCCAGCTCGAAACTAGTTGGGTCATCATCTCATGATGCAATCCTCGCTCCCACTGTCATAGAGAAACCGAAGTATCTCTCAGGTGGGTGAGGAACCCTACTAGATCGGCAGAGAGGCTGAGGTTCGTTGGTAATTATTGAATCCTTTGGTTCTGTCAAATCTTCAGCTGCAGTTTTGTATAGCTGGAACATTTCCAGTTCTACATAACTGATCTTGCCTCGAGCTTGTCCGGATTTTGCTTTTCAGACATAGCCCGGACAACCCCAAATCTTAACTAGCTTAAGACATGGGCTCTTCCCTTTCCATATCACATATGAAGTGGTAGGCAACTGATTTGATTGGAACCCTATTCAATAGGTATGCAACTTCTTAAGTGCATAACTCCCAAAAGGAAATAGGTAACTCAGCAGTACTCATCATAGAGCACACCATATCAAACAGGGTGTATCTGCTCCGCCCCGATATACCATCGTGCTATGGTATATACGGAGGAGTAATGCTGAGAGAGAATCTCATTCTCCTTTAGAATAGTCCTGGAATTCCGTGCTCAAGTATTCTCCTCCTTGATCTCAACAAAGGACATAATACTTATACCCGTATCGGTTCTCTACTTCTAACTTATATTCTGTGAATATCTCAAAAGGTTCGGACTTGTGTTTCAACAGGAACATATGTCTGAATCTTGAGAGATTATCAGAGAATATAATGAAGTATAAAGAACCGGTCTTGGCATGTGTAGACAGGGGACCTACATACATCAACATGTATCATCCCAAGAGTTCATTAACTCTTTCTCTGTTTCCAGTAAACGGAGCTATGGTCATCTTATCTTTGTGACATGACTAGCGAGTTTCACAAGATGTGAATTCAAACTGATTTAAATATGCATCTTTATGTAACTACAGCCAGTCGGGTCGCATAGATATGACCTAGTCTACAATGCCTTAAGAAGGATTCGTTCATTTCTGAACTTTTCCTCTTGTGTGTGTTCCGTATACTAAGACTGTAGTTTGATTTAGAACATTAATGCTTTTAGATAACGTGCCTGAACCGATCAACTTTTGATATAGGAAATGTTCAAAACATTGTCCAACGTTACAAAATTTTATCGTTTCTTTACTAATAAAGAGACAGATATGATTTTGCATAACAGGTTCGGTATCTAATAACATTCGTTCAGAATCAATGTATTGTAATACAGGGTGACAGTGACCAACAGACTTGGCTGCAACACTTGCCCCGTTTTCTGCCTCATGAAACTTATCACCCGTTCTCAGTTCTCTACCTTTCTACAGCCTTATGTAACAGATTACATATCTGGGATCCTGATCTGGTATCACATACCCAGGACGTAAAGGATACTGAGAAACAGTTCTCTGTAATGAACACACCCGAAGATGATGCATCAGCATGCACTCTCTTCGTTTGGGCGGCATAGGAATTTTGGTATTCCCCAATTTCCTGCTCTGTCTTATAACAATTATAAGTTGGAGCGGGACCAACGTTCCCATCTCGGTATAACAAGCGGGTTCGGTCAAATATCCGTATTATTATCTTGATTAAGGCGTGACATGGTCGCTACCAGGAGAGAGAGAGAAGAAAACACTCAGCGTGCGCTCTGGCAAGAATAGATTGGTTATTATTTTATCTAATCAGGATGGCTCCCACTGCTTTTTATCAAATCTTCCTTCAAACCCTAAAAGGAAAGACTAGCCGGGATTAATTACACACTACAAGTTCGCCAATCTTTCAGCCAGGCCAGTGTCGGTACTTTGAGGGAGGTCCCCCGTGCTTTCGCACGAACCTAATTAATGTAAACCTCGTTTTCCCAGAGGCGTAACCCCGTTGACATCTTTCTAGACACCTACTTGATCGGCTAATTGTAATGTATAAAACTCTCCCAGGAGTAACTCTTACTCGCAGCGGGTATCGGGATCCAACTATCTCATAGAAGGTATGCAATCTCATTGCAAATTTCAACACTTGAAATTCCCGATAATATTTTGCCCCTAACCTCCTATGACCTTGACAAAGGCCAACAAACCATAGGATGCTAGTCAAGTTCAACCCGTCATTTCTTGATCGAAATAAACCCACCCGCACGGCCCTTGACAAAGGCCAACAAGGTCGCACGACTACCCAAATCCAATCTGCATCATATGCATAAGCAGATAAGCACCAGTTAGCTACCGCACACTGCGCCTTGACAAAGGCCAACAAACGCAGCACGAATACTAACTACTACTTATCTGAAATGACGGAGGGCTACGACAGGTTTTTCTGAAAACCCATTGCGTAATGAACTTGATATCGTTGTAGGATCGAATGAATTTTGAAATGGAGTGTCTTTGATGCTTTTCTAGTTTTGCTAAAGGAGTCACTCCTGGTGAAGGGATCGTCGGTCCTTTCCTCATCGAATGAGGTGCGGGATATATCATATATATCACTGTGCAAAGCAAAAACTATTAAAAGCAATCAAAAGACAAACCGAGTGTGTAGCATCTTCCAGTTATTGCTAAAGAAGTCACTCCCGGTGAAGGGATCTCGGTCCTTTCCTCATCGAATAAGGTGCAGGATATATCACATATACCTCTGTGCAAAGCAAGAACTGTAGCTACCTGTTTTAATTTTGAAATTCGATTCTACAACATCTTAGGTTTCTTTTATTTCATTAATCTCATTAATGAAGTCCCATCATATAAAATACCTAAACATCACAGATAAATACGACGTACACTTATGCCATCCGCATTCGCCTCGATGTCCCCTCGTGCACCGTTAGGTTAGGTAACTAACGGCAGAGCGAGGCAGGGCTAGCGCGGGTGTAAAACATAGGTAACGTCTATATAATATATCATATATACCATATACTGTATCTATCACAGAACATCACATGATCACATCACAGATATCGCAGCAGAAGAAACATATGAAATATTGGATATACTAGGACGTCCGTGTTTTCAATACGAGCCAGTATAAAACACGGATTCCACGGTCGCGATGAATAGCCAAACCCACACCCCTAGACCCCTACGAGAGCGGCAAGCAACCCTACAAATTCTAGAGTTAGGAGACCCGGACTCGACTCCTCGAGTTGGTCTCCCACTGGACTCTAGAACCCGGTTACTTGTGCCCTCCTCCTTGGGTCTATCCTAGTGCGGAAAAGTAAATAATATACATCAACGGTGACAACTTCCGCAACCTGGAAGTGCCCCAATAAAAGAATATTACATACAAGTTTTTACATGAATGAAAATGAAAAACACTCATCTCACATAAAAACCTCCGGCTATTCAAACACGACGATCCAATATAACATATCCAGCAACGCATAACATCACATGTCATCAACGTAAGTAAATATGCGCATCCTAATTGTCGTTGACATATAGCAACGAAACCGGCGATATCACATATTACACTTACGGTCACAGAAAAGAAAGTGTAAAACTACAACAGTTGGAATCCGCAACCTCCTCAGACAACGCATGCCTGACCAAATGAATTTCTTTAGACATCGCATGCCTAACAATTATAAACCCCGCATTTTAGTCACTTTATCGAAAACACTTTTCAATACCAAGTCGGGCAATTCAACAAGATTCCAGAAAAACTGATCGAATGCTCGTCGCAAACTTTAGTAGGCGGCCGCACCCCTGATACCATCGACGAAGTGCACCAAGGCGGAACACCGCTACCGCGAGCACCCGAACGGATGCTTTCGGCGACGGGGTTCTCTTACAGTCACTCGGTCGGGGCTATGGAGTGAGGCTGTCTATTAAGTTTACCCGGCGAGTATCCGCGTACGCTACGTGATTGCGACGGACTTTTGATCACATCAAAATTCCGTGGCAACCGATCAAGTGAGACTAAAGTGCTATGTTTATAACATTCATTCAGTTATCTCATAACTCTTTGTGAATTCCAATTATTGTATCCCATTCCGGATAATTAGAAAATGTTAAACTTTTCGATCGAACAGTCAAACACCCAAGTTTTCCCGATACAGCTCAACACATGAAATAAGTCTAACAACATTCAGTTCGTGCCTCAGTACCAACGGTCCAGCCGTAGAAGGGTCAAGCCAACGCCTCACATGTGGCACGCCGTACTGCCCCAAACCCTAAGGTTCAAAGGGCAGTTCAAGACGGTCACATAATCGAGTTAAGGTTTGTTGTCTTCTAGAGGGTCCATCGCGTTACTTGCACTACTTAGAACGTCGTTAAACTACGGAAAAATCCAACACTTGGAAATTTCCCGACAGGGGAAAAATTGGGTATTTATATCCGGTCGAACTTTTTAACATATTTTAAAATTTATCCGGAAAGCCACACAGACAAAATTTGATACTCCGATCAAAACACCGAATCCCCAAAACAACTCCAGAAGATTCAACTCTTGAATAAATTTTAAAAATACCCAGAGAACTCAGCACCTGAAACAATGAATTACTGTGCAAACAATTAGGGCTGTCGTCACAATTCTGCCGCGGAACCGCCGCCTAAGCTAGGCTTATGCCGCGGTTCCGCCGCCGATTACACTGTTCATGCAAAACTTTTTGCGCCGTAATTCTTAGATTTCCCTGCTGAGTTTTCTGCATATTTTTAATTTGGAAAAATCCACGATTTTAGAAAAAGTACAGAGAGCAATTTTTGGGGTTGGGTTTCGGTTCGATCGGGTTTCAAATTCCGTCTAGATTTCGCCTAAGGCTCTAGCTAGTCTCTGATACCACTGTCGGGTTCCTAGGCATCCTAATGAGGTCTCACAAGGCATCAACCATGCCAATTTCCAATTTAAACAGTGCCGAGAAACCCTAGAACGGATCGTTGGCTAGATTTCTAGGAGAAACAATAAACTAGTTAACACTTAACTACAAGAATGCGGAAACACAACCTTTGTAGATCCGGTCCTCCACCTCCACGGCTCCGTGATGAAGTCCTATCCGCTGTCCAAATCAAATCTCGGGCTCTAGCGTCGGCTTCATCGGAGAATGGACGGGCTAGGTCGTCGACGTCGATGCCGAAGATGATCTACGTCGATGCATCACTAGATCAAGCTCCAACTTCACCAAGTCAAGAAACTTGTGAAGAAAACACACTCTACTACTTGGCAAGAGGTAGAGGATGTAGAAATAGGAAGTGGGTAGACTTTAGAATTGGATTTCTCACTCATTTTCATCTATCACCATTGATGAAGTGAAGGTTTCTTCATTGAAGAAGATGAAGAAGAAGATGATGATGATTATGATAAGTTAATAAAAATAGAAAAGAAATATAATACTTATCATAACTTTAACCATGGTAAAGTGTAGAGAATTAACTTTAGTTAGGTAGAATGGTTAGGGTTAGAGAAGAAGACAAGAATGGTTGCTTTGGTCAAAGTTGCATAAAGCTTGAAGAAGCTTCTAAGAAAGCAACCATTTGTTTTCTTTTCTCATTCTTTTCATCCAAAAAGAAATAGATAAATGAATGAATAAATAAATAAGCAAACAATAAACCCTAACCATTTCATTAACAAAGGTTTAATTCTTTATACTTAACCAATTTTACATGCACCATCAAACATGATACAAGCATGTGCACAAAATCATATCACATATATAATGCGCACATCCGAGCGAGAAAATCCATTTAAAGTGAACCGATACTAGTTAATGCAAAGTAATATATCAATTATATAATTATGCATTAAATCATTAAATCAACACTTGATTTAACGATCCGGTCATATCGCATATAACCGACTAATATCCAATGTATCGATTTATCGAATCAATCTTCGATTCGATAACTAGGTTATATCGCATACAACCATTCGACACATTGTTCGCGAGAATGAAATACGGTATCACATACACGCAATATTCTCGGTCCCGCACATATCTCATATGCGCTCCTATTTCGTTTCGCTTGAGCCAGGAAACCTCTGTGTAGGACTCTAAAGACTCGTCAATACGCCGGCAGCAGATGATGATCATATCAAACATCCACAAGCCGCAAGCGGTCTGCTAAACGTAACGGCCACCCGGGTATTGAGCGATCAGAAGATCGACGAGCAAGCCCGCTCACACTCCAGTGAATCCAACCAGTAACACTACCGTACAGTCCGGTCTGATCGTCTGATATGTCGCATATCTCGCCTAGGGGTGGTAAACGTCAGACCCCAATAGCTCGATAAGTCGTGTCGATATAAGGTCTATAACAATTCGAGAAACTACTGCTAACACTTACCAGTAAATCTCAGCAACCCTGGCCAGGGATTTCCTGTTATAGCCAATCGAACACAGCGCAACATCAACCCCCTATACCGGGAGAGACGAATCCCCTCCTATCGCTCATTGCCTCCATGTGACTCGGGACTGTACCCAAAAACCACCATTTTGCACGCCCTCTTGGACGTTGTAAGATGGAACTCAAAGCACAGTGGGAACCACACAAGACTCTATGACGATCTCGGGTCAACAAACTACTCTGTACCAGTGTCACCAGAGAACTGCCATCTGACGTAAGGTATAATACCATCTGGGAGTTCTCGACGAGTCCGTCCAGTGTACCCAGTTTCTACTGAGCACCCGTATATCTCCTCTGATGTTAAACACCAATGGATATGGGATCATCCATCGCCTATCTGTATGGGTCGAGAAGGTACACGCTAGTCTACTCTGGTATATCGATGCCCTGTCTCGATACACCCACGACTAGGGACTTTGAAGGATGTACATATAGACTACCATGTCCCCACTAGTATGATCCGCATCATAGTCCAGGTAGTCAAGTACACATCCTAAGGGCTTTACCAACATGTAACAGAGAGACAATTAGTGTACACGTTAAGGTAAAGATCAACCAGATAGCATACTATCATGTCGAGCAAGAAAGTCCTCCCTATATATGTCCCAGCATCCACTACAATATACATCCAATGTACAGTAATGGCCTCTAGGGCATACATATAACTAACATTTTGTCTGACTCGGGTTTCAGTCTGACTATTTCTGACTTGAATATGATTCAAGTCATTCTATATTCTTTAATATTCCAACTCTATATGAATACATGAATCCTAGAATCCTGTTAACAATCATTACAACTTGACTGAATCAAACCATGGATATACATCCATTATTCCGTTATTCCATTTACCTGATTATGCAGTTACAACATGTTTACTGATATCATGGTTTTGATCAGTCATCCAACTTATACAATACAATACTACAATACAATCATAACACTATGGGGTTTAAGGGGTAGACTGGTACGGAATATGTTAAAAGTGGCACGAGGTGGTCACTTAAGACGTAAGTACATCCATGCCGTTGTTCCGTGGTATTATCGACGGAGCCTTGTACTACAGGTTACCAAGGTCCCCGGTGTAAGTCGGACTCCCCTCGTATACACTGGCATCTTCTGTACCAGGCTAAAAACAACAACGTTAATACAATATTATAATATTATAATACAACAATAAAAGCGCTCTCTCTCTCTCTCTCTCTTTCTTACTGTCTTTTTATTTCCCTCTTATCTTTGGGACTTACCGAGCGACCTGTTCGCTGACGACATTCTATTTCTTTCTTCTTTGAATGTCGTCAGTTGGTTTGGACCCGGTAGAAGTTGAGTCAACCCAGGAAGACTTGGAACAATTTGCTGAAGACCCTGCAGTATAGTTTCATTGTACACTTTTCTTTTCAGTACTTTTCATTCCCTGTTATGCCACTGTTTAGGCATCTTTATTTCAGTTGTATTTCCTTTTCATGTATTGTACAAAGAATGTTAATAAATAAAAGTTGCTGTTCTTTTTATACTCTTATCTCTTGTGTAATATTTTATATTGCTTAGCTACGCTTAGCGTATGTACTTCTGAGTACATACGTAGCGGAGCTCGTCGCGTCCACTTCGCCGTACACTGGGAAGCGGTGCGTGACAGGTTTTGTTGGTGGCCCATGCAGGTCAGAGCTGTATGAATCCCTATCATGCAGTTCTGGTCTGCGTGAACAACCTAAGCAATATAAAACACAAGAACCAGCAACTAAAACATTCTTTACAATTCATGTTCCTTGAATCTTGCAATTTCATCTTCCTTGAATCTTATCATTTCATGTACTTGAATCTGTCCTAACCCAAATTTTTCTTCAGGGTTATGGATTCCCCAAACAACACCAGCACCAACGTCAACAACACACCCTCAGCACTACCTCTCACACTGGCTGTTCCTGCACCACCCACTGAGCAAACAATGCTATTTGAGGCGATCCGCTGCCTTCTCGAGGGACAGCAACAACTTCTGAACCGTCCTGAGACTGATGCTCCGGGAGTGAAGCAATTCAGGGCTTTACATCCGAAGCAGTTCTCAGGAAAGGGGAGCCCACTGGATGCTGAGGAATGGGCTCAAAGTATTGAGGATGATCTGGCCGCAGCACAAGTGCCAAACGTCGCTTGGGTCCGTGTAGCGAAACTACAACTCACGGACAACGCTCGCAACTGGTGGAAGGCGGAATAAAGCCGTCTTGCGCAGCCTATTGAATGGAAGACTTTTCACGAGAAGTTCGACGCGAAATACTTTCCAGCGATTGCCAGGTTTGCAATGGAGCAGCAGTTCATTCATCTACCACAAGGATCGATGTGGGACAAATCAGTAGATGAATACGACGCTGAATTCACCATGTTAAGCCGATTCGCAGCACACTTGATACCGACGGACGAAATCAGAGCCCGTCGCTTTCAACAAGGACTGGACATGGAGATTCAGGCTGCCCTAGCCACGGGAAAATTTCTGACTCATGAAGATGCTCTGGAAGCTGCCCGCAGCTATGAAGCAGTGATAAAGGCAAGGGGCAGACCTCGGTCTGCAGGAGTGAAACGTCCTGCCACTCAAATGGCAGGAGGGCCCTCTTCAAGGCCAGCTGTTGAACTCAGAAGACTGGATGAAGTTAAGGATCGGTCAAGACCCGATTTTTGCTTTTATTGCAAGAGGGAAGGTCACTTGTGGAAGGACTGTAGGCGTGCAAAAGGCCTATATTTGGTTTGTGGCGCGTCCAATCACGGAATTGGAAACTGTCCTTATAGACGCAACTCAGCACACACACCCGCCAACTACCCGCAGTAGCCAGCTATCCAGGCTCCTGCAACTCGTCCTGCACTCCCAGCACCACCTCCACGTAGATTCCCTGCTCAGCCAAATCGTTAATTCCATCAGGCATTGAGAAATATGCCTCGAGTACAGGGGAATATGCCTCCAGCTAAGAGGAACGTGCCACGGCGACAGGCTTTCACCTTAGTAGCTATAGAACCTGAAACTGTGAACCAAGGTAACCCAGGTAACTTCCTCACCACTTTGACCAAAACTTCTTTACAATCTTTAATTTTGTCACCAAACTGTTACACTTTCCTTTTACAAATTTCGAGGACGAAATTTTTATAAGGAGGGTAGAATGTAACAACCATAATTTTCCTATAAAAAATTTTTTTTCAAATATTTTTTTCAAAAATCCACAAAAGGGTATTTTAGCATGAGCACAAGATATAGGTAATTATTTTGTTTTTAATTACAAGCTACAAGAATATAATAACTCCATTTTTAGTGTACAAGAATTTACTTTAAATTTAATGTATACTAGGAGTATTTATTCTTGCTGCTATCAGTTTAAGTAATTAAATACCATAATAATTACAAGAAGGATCTTGTGGCTCATTGGTAATACCTTGCACTGCCGAACCAAGCCACCAGAGTTCGAATCCCATACCCCACATTATTTTTAATATTGATTTTTTTAAAACCTTTAGAATACCAAGAGTTTACACGTGCATATCTCACAAAAACCCCACTACACCCAAAGATGTAACACTTGCAGAGGGTAGATGAACCGTCGGGGGAGATCCAGGCCACCGGACTCGGCCGGGAATCGGCCAACTCGGCCTTGACTCGGCTGACTCAGTGATCCGACCGAGTCACGGCCGAGTCACCCCCGATTCGGCCGATTCCGGCGAGGGTCACAACATGAAAGTTGTGACTTTTCATATTCCCTACGCACCTGCAAAGTTTCAGCCTCATACCACTTCCAGAGCTCTTTAAAAACTCCAATTACTCCACTTTTAATACATTTTTATTACATTTTATCACATTTTTATTTTTAACTTTTCATCTACCCTAACCCTAGCCTAACCCTATAAATACCAACCCTACACACTACCCTCTCACCCTCCAAAATCTTGAGCCACTCTCTCAAAAGTTTTCCAAGAAGTGTGTGCTTTGAAACCGAGTTCACGGCGAAGCCCTGACGGAATTCCGGCGACGTGCTTTGAAGCAACCGGTGACGAAACTACACCTCGGCCTTTCCCCTAGTCCTCTTTACTCTTTAGAAGAGTTTGAAAACCCGTAAGTCCCAATCTTCCCTCTTTTCTATTTCTTAAAATACAGAATTACGAACCCCGACGGAAATCGGAAGAAACCGATTTCCGATTCGGTTTTTTCTACAAAATCCCACTTGTCACCTAATCCATAATACCTACCTATATTCATGATGACTATTAATCACATAGAAACCAATTTAAACAAAATTTCTCACATGAAATAATAGCTTTCTTGTACAACCGTATTCTTTTCATAAAACTACCATGAAGTTTATTTTTCTTCGTTTAATTAATTCCCTCATTCCTAAATATGTTTATCTTGATCAATAAACTTGTAGAAATCAATTTGAATGAATTTTCACACATAAAATGATAACGTTTTCAAATACCATATTCTTGCGCTTAAATACCTTCAAGTTTAATATATCATATTTAACCTCTAAAACTTCATTAAAATTTAAAATAAGTCATGAGGTAATGACCTACCTTTACACACACACAAATATAACCCTAATTGATAAACGTCAAAACATAGAATACGAAAATACAGGACTTTTCACTAAAATACCATATTCTTTATAAACCTTTTCTAAAAGCTTTAAGTTGTACTCAATTTTAAATAAAATCTTTTATAATGAAAGCACGATATGTCATGAATATCGATCGTTTATCTAAACTGACTTTGTGGTGTCTAGGCTAGTGGTTTTTAATTAGGCCCACTACTGTGGTTCCTTCCCACTTACCTGGCAGTTACCTGGCCGCAAATGACGGTGAAGAGGCGATTTGAGGCTTCTAATGACTTGTCGTTTAGACCTTAGAAATAGACTAGTTGGCTTAGGAAACCCTAGAAACTAAAATACGGAAATCTATACCCTTTTACAAATAAATACCTTATATTTATAAAACCGTTTTTCTAAATGAATAGTATTTTTTAAACCTAAGCAAAGCGCTGCTACAACCCACCTTTGGGAAACCTGTTAGGGATAGTACGGTTCATCGTGCACCCGCGGGCTAGTAGTGCGAGATTCAGACCTACGCAAGGAGCATTCGGTCTCGAAAGGTTTAAAATACGGCATTTAAGAAAAAAATGAGATTTTGGAAAATAAAATATTATTTAAAATTATTCTTGTATTAATTTAATTATCATTTAAACACCTATTTTATCATAAGATAAAGTTTCCATTTTTCTAAAATTACAAGATTAAAAGTTACATTAAAATACCATGAGTTTCAAATAAATCAATTAATACTTTTATTAGGATATATTCACTAGAATAACACAAATAAAATTTACACTCATTATAACAATAAAGACGAATAATAAATACTTGGGGTGTATCTTGAAAACTATGCAAAAGTATTTTTATATAAAACCCCCTCAAGTTTTATAATTTACAATAAGGACCCTAACAATTAAAGAACTTCAAATTCCGTTTCTTTTAGTCTGACTCGGGTTTGAGTCTGACTATTTCTGACTTGAATATGATTCAAGTCATTCTATATTCTTTAATATTCCAACTCAATAAGAATACATGAATCCCAGAATCCTGTTAACAATCATTACAACTTGACTGAATCAAACCATGGATATACATCCATTATTCCGTTATTCCATTTACCTGATTATGCAGTTACAACATGTTTACTGATATCATGGTTTTGATCAGTCATCCAACTTATACAATACAATACTACAATACAATCATAACACTACGGGGTTTAAGGGGTAGACTGGTACGGAATATGTTAAAGGTGGCACGAGGTGGTCACTTAAGACGTAATTACATCCATGCCGTTGTTCCGTGGTATTATCGACGGAGCCTTGTACTACAGGTTACCAAGGTCCCCGGTGTAAGTGGGACTCCCCTCGTATACACTGGCATCTTCTGTACCAGGCTAAAAACTACAACGTTAATACAATATTATAATATTATAATACAACAGTAAAAGCTCTCTCTCTCTCTCTCTCTCTCTCTCTCTCTTTCTTACTGTTTGTTTATTTCCCCCTTATCTTTGGGACTTACCGAGCGACCTGTTCGCTGACGACATTCTATTTCTTTCTTCTTTGAATGTCGTCAGGTGGTTTGGACCCGGCAGAAGTTGAGTCAACCCAGGAAGACTTGGAGAAATTTGCTGAAGACCCTGCAGTATAGTTTCATTGTACACTTTTCTTTTCAGTACTTTTCATTCCCTGTTATGCCACTGTTTAGGCATCTTTATTTCAGTTGTATTTCCTTTTCATGTATTGTACAAAGAATGTTAATAAATAAAAGTTGCTGTTCTTTTTATACTCTTGTCTCTTGTGAAATATTTTATATTGCTTAGCTACGCTTAGCGTATGTACTTCTGAGTACATACGTAGCGAACCTCGTCGCGTCCACTTCGCCGTACACTGGGAAGCGGGGCGTGACACCTAGCAAGCTTTCTGAGCTTGAGGAAGAAGATAAACTAAAATAAGATGAGAATAATGATCAAGTGAGTGAGTGAACCATGGTGAGTGAGTATCATATACTAACTCATGTAGAGACATAACCATGGCTAATTGTGATGGTTAGGTTACTAAATATCTTAAGTAAAACAAAACTAATGGACTTAGTCAAAGCATCCACAAGCTTCCACTAGCTTCATGCAATAATCTAATATTCCACTAATTTTGTTTTCACTTTAAATATTAAAACCCAATATCACAAATAGCATGGTGTAAGTCTCATACACCCATGTAAGTTGTATCAACAACCATGATACAAAAAAACATAAATTAATATATATCACATATATATTAAGTTGTGCACAAGTGAGAAAAACAAATGCTTAAGTGAACTAATGTTAGTTAATGTAAATTAGTATATCACATATACAATTATACACTAAATTATTAAATCAACATTTGACTTAATAACCTGGATATATCATATATAACCGACTAACATCCAATGTATCGTCTTATCGAATCAACCCTTGATTCGATAACCCGGCTATATCACATATAACCGACTGATATAAAAGATGCGAGAATAGAATATGGCATCACATACTCGCATTATTCTCGGTTCCGCACATATCACTTATGTGCCCCATTTGATTTTGCCTGAGCCAGTAAAACCACTATGTAGGACTCTAAATACTCGTCAATATGCCGGCAGTAGATGATGATCACATCAAGCACCCACAAGCCGTCAGCAGTACTAGCTGGACGTAACAGCTACCCGGGTATTGAGCGATCAGAAGATCAGCAAGCAAGCCCGCTCCAACTCCTGCAAAAGTCTGACGGTAACACTTGCCGTACAGTTCTGTCTCTTCGTCTGATACGTCGCATATCAAGTCTAGGGGTTGTAAACGTGAGACCCCAATAACCGATAAGTCATGCCGATGTGAGGCTCATAACATATCGAGAAACTACCGGAAACACTTACCGGTAAATCTCTAAATCATCCCTGGCCAGGGACTTCCCTGTTATGGCCAATCGAGAACAGCACAACATCAACCCGCAATACCGGAAGAGACGAAAACCCCTCCTATCGCTCATTGCCTCCATGTGACTCGGGACTGTACCCAAAAACCACCGTTTTGCATGCCCTCTTAGACGTGGTAAGGTTTAAATCAAAGCACAGTGGGAATCACACAAGACTCTATGACGATCTCGGGTCTACAGACTAACCTGTACAAGTGTTACCAGAGAACTGCCATCTGACGTGAGGTATAATACCATCTGGGAGTTCTCGGCGAGTCCGTCCAGTGTACCCAATCTCCACTAAGCACCAGTATACCATCTCTGATGTCAAACACTAATGGATATGGGATCATCCATCGCCCATCTCATGGGTCGAGAAGCGTATACGCTAGTATACTCTGGTATATCGATGCCCTGTCTCGATACACCCACGACTAGGAACTTTAAAGGATGAACTTATGGACTACCATGGCCCTACTAATATGATCTGCATCATAGTCCTGGTAGTCAAGTACACATCCTAAGGGCTTTACCAATATGTAACCATAAGACAGTATCAAGAGACTAGTATACATGTTAAGATAAAGTGAAACCAGATAGCATACTATCATATCGAGCAAGAAAGTCCTCTCTATATATGTCCAAGCATCCAATATAATATACATCATTTGTACAATACTAGCCTCTAGGGCATACATACAACTAACAGTTACTAATTGGATTCGCAGGAGTACGAGCAGGCTTGCTTGTTGATCTTCAGATCGCTCAATACCCGGGAGGCCGTTACGTTTAGAAGACTGCTTGCGGCTTGTGGGTGTTTGATATGATCATCACCTACTGCCGGCGTATTGACGAGTCTTTAGAGCCCTACACAGAGGTTTCCTGGTTCATGCGAAACGGAGTAGGAACATATATGTGATATGTGCAGGACTGAGTTTAATGCGCATATGTGATACTGCATTCTATTCTCGTGATATGTAACATCAAAGGTTATATATGTTATAGACGGGTTATCGGATCAAGTGTTGATTCGATAACTTGTTACATTTGATATTAGTTGGTTATATGTAATATAGCCGGATTATTAAATCAAATGTTGATTTAATAATTTAATGTAGAATTATATATTTGATATATTAAATTACATTAACTAATATTATCTCACTTAAGTATTTCTTTTTCTCACATTTGATACATTGATATATATATGATATATGTTAAATGTATTATTTTCCTTTTGCACAAAATATATATGTGATATATATTGTTGTGTCATGTTAGGTTACACTTGCAACATGTATGTATGAGACTCACACCATGCTAGGGTTAAATTAGGGTTTATATTTATTTTAAGCAAATTCAAAATTGTGGAGATATTTTTCATGGTTCAAAGCTTGTAGAAGCTTATGGACTTCATTGACTTAGTCCACTCCTTTGTCTTGCTTAAGATATTTCTTAACCCAACCCTTAACTCATAGCTATAATTTATTCTCTACATGAGTTAGGCATGATACTAACTTATCCATGGTTGCAATTCTAACCTCACTCTCTCATTCATCTTCATCACTTCTTCTTCCTCCTCAAGAGAAAAAGCTTACTAGCTTTTTCTAAGTGATGATTTATTGTAAGAAAAATTAAACTAAAGAGAGCCCACTTCCTACTTCATCATCCTCTACTATTTGCCATTTATTTTAGGGTGTTTGCTTCATTAATCTCACCATTAGTGAAGAGGTAGCATGAGCTTGAGTCTCCTCGACGTAGATCATCTTCGGCCTCGACGACATAAAGCAATCTTGTTCCGTACATCTCGTGGAGCCTTTCTAGAGTCCGAGGAGTTCACTACTTGGAGCGAAAGGACTACTACACGGAGAATTTGAAGTGATGGACCGGTCTACAAAAGTTGCATTCCTTCTTCTCTTTGGTTTGTAAAGAGTTTACAATCTAGAAAACCCTAAGTCTCTAGTTCGATCCTCGTTCGGGTTCTTTAGCTCTCTAGAAAATTTTGAAATGGCATGTTCGATGCCGTAGTAAACACCGTGAGGGTGCTAAGGAACCCTACAGTGGTATCAAAGCCTCGCTAGAGCATTAGGCATTGTCTAGATGAAGTTAGAATTCTGATCGAACCCTGAAAGCCCGAAACGACCCCCTTTCTGGAAATTTTTCCAAAAGTTGGATTTTTCCATATTTAAAATACTCAGAAAAACATGCAGGGAATTTTATGGACACTCCTGAAGAACGAAACCCTAACTCGTCTAAATGACCGCGGATCCGTGGCCAAAACATGGTTTTGGCGGTGGATCCACGGCGCCACTTAAGAGGCCTGGGTCGGGCCCTTCAGCTGTAGGTCCGTGAGTACTATGGTATGTCTCTGGTTAACTTTAACAGTGCTCAAGTGTTGAGCTTTCGGGGAAATTTAGGAATTCATCGATTCGATCGAAATATTTAACGTCGCCCAGCTTTCTGTGATTGTGATACAATATTTGGAATCCACTATAACTAGTTATGTGATAACTAGTTTGAATTTTGTAAATCTAGTGGTTTAGTCCCATTTGATCGGTTGCCAGGGGATTTTGATGTGGATCAAAAGTCCTTCGCAATTACGTAGTGTACGCGGATACTCGCCGGATAACCTTACTAGATAGACACGCTTCATAGCCTTGACGAAGTGACTGTAGGAGAACCCCGTCACCAAAAAGCATCCGTTCGGGTGCTCGCGGCCGCAGTGTTCCGCCTTAGTGCACTTCGTCGACGGCATCGGGGGTGCGGCCGTCTAATAAAGTTTCCGACGAGCATTCAATCAGTTTATCGGGAATCTTGTTGAATTACCCGACAGGTTATTGGAAAGTGTTTTCAATATCGAGACTAAAATGCGGGGTTTATGAATGTTAGGTATGTGTTGTCTAAGGAATTCATCTGGTTAGGCATGAAATCCAAAGTATGTGATACATTGGGTTTATGATATCTAAGGTGGTTGCGGATTCCAACTGTTGTAGTTTTTCACACCGTAAGTGTAATATGTGGTGTATCATCGGTTTCGGTGCTATATGTCAACGACAATTGGGATACGCATATTTACTTACGTTGATGACATGTGATGTTATGTGTTGCTGTGATATATTATATTGGATCGTCATGTTCTTAATAGCCGGGTTTTTTTTATGTGAGATGAGAGTTTTTCATTTTCATTAATGTAAAAGCTTGAATGTAATTTTTTTTATTGGGGCACTTCCGGGTTGAGGATGATGTCACCATGTGTTGTATATTATTTACTTTTCCGCATTAGGAAAGACCCAAGACGGGGAGCATAAGTAACCGGGTTCTAGGGTCCAGTAGGAGACCATTTCGAGGAGTCAAGACCGGGTCTCCTAACTCTAGAACTGGGAGGGTTGCTTGCTGCTCTCGTAGGGGTCTAGTGATATGGGTTTGGCTATTCATCACGACCGTGGAATTAGTGTTTTATACTGGCTTAAATCAAAACACGGAATTCCTAGTATATCCAATATTTCATATGTGATTCTTCTGCTGCTGATATTATATGTTGTGATCACTTGGTATGTTCTGAGACGAATGCCTATATTATATATATGAGATATAATTAATATTATTGCTTTCGTTTCTTCTGTGATGCTTGTGAAGCATAAATAATAGGACTTCATTAATGAAATTAATGAAATAAAAAGAAACCTAAAGATGTTGCAGAATCTTGTCTTAAAAAATGGTAGCTCTAGTTCTTGCTTTGCATAGCGGTATTGCTTGTAGAATATCCATCACCTTATTCGTTAAGGAAAGAGCCGAGATCCCTTCACCAGGAGTGACCTCTTTAGAGAAACTAGCAGATGCTACAGACTCAGTTTGTCTTTTTATTGCTTTTATTGTTTTTGCTTTGCATAGTGATATTTGTGAAATATTCTGCACCTTATTCGATAAGGAAAGAGCCGAGATCCCTTCACCGGGAGTGAACTCTTTAGCAAAACTAGTAAAAGACTAAAAAACACTACTTTTCAAAATCACTCGATTCTACAATGATATCAAGTTCATTACGCAAAGGGTTTTCTTAAAAACCTGTCGTAACCCTCCGTCATTTTAGGAAGTAGAGTACTTAGTATTCGTGCTGCGTATGTTGACCATAGTCAAGGCGTAGTGTACGGTAGCTAAGTGATGTCTTCCTACACAGCATATGATGCGATTAATTAGGACAGTCACATGATTATGTTGACCATAGCCAAGGGTCTTATGGGTGGGTCTAGATAATCACGAAATGATGGGTAGAACTTGACTAGGACTTATGATATGTTGACTATAGCCAAGGTCATAAGTACTAGGGGTAAATACATATATCGAGAGTTTCAAGAGTTGAAATTTGCAATGAGATTGCATACCTTCTATGAGATAGTTGGATCCCGATACCCACTGCGAGTAAGAGTTACTCCTGGGAGAGTTTTACACATTACAATTAGCCGATTAAGTAGGTGTCTAGAAAGGTGTTAACGGGGTTATGCCCTTGGGAAAATGAGGTTTATTTTAATTAGGTCCGTGCGGAAGCACGGGGAACCTCCCTCAAAGTACCAACACAGGCCTGGACGAAAGATTGGCGAACTTGTAGGGTGTAATTAATCCCAGCTAGTTTTACCTTTTAGGATTTGAAGGTAGATTTGACTAAAACAGTGGTAGCCATCCTGATTAGATAAACTAATAACTAATCTAATCCTGCAAGAGCGCACGCAGAGTGTTTTCTTCTCTCTCTCTCCTGGTAGTGACCATGTCACGCCTTAATCAAGATAATAATATGGATGCATTGACCGAACCTATTTATTATACTGAGCTAGGGAACGTTGGTTCCGCTCTATCTTATAATTGTTATAAGTCCGAGTAGGAAATAGGGGAATATCCGGATTCCCATGCTACCCAATTGAAGAATGTGCATGTTGATGCATCTTCTTCGGGAGTGCTCGATTACCGAGAACGTTTCTCAGTATCCTCTACATCCTGGATATATGATACCGGATCAGGATCCCACATATGTAATATGTTACATAGACTACAGAAAGGTAGAGAACTGAGAATGGGTGATATGTCGCTAAGTGTTAGAGAATGGTGCAATTGTTGCAGCCAAATCTGTTTGCAGATATCACCTTGTATTAGATATATTGATTCTGAACAAATGTTATTAAATATCGAACCTGATATACAACATTACATCGGTTTCTTTAATGAGTTAAAGAAGGATATAATTTTGTATTAGAGGATTATGTTGTGAACATTTTTCTGAAACAAGAGTTGATTCGTTCAGGCACGTTATATAATAGTATATATGTTCTATATCAAACCACAGTTCAAAGTATATAGAACACAAACAAGAGGAGTAGTTCAGAAATGAACGAATCCTTCTTGTGGCATTGTAGACCAGGTCATATCAATGCGACACGACCAGCTAAGTTACATAAGGATGATTATAAGAATCTGTTCGAATTTTCATCTTATGCTACTTGCCAGTCTTGTCTCAAAGATAATATGACCAATACTCCGTTTACTCGAAACAGAGAAAGAGTTACTGAACTCTTGGGACGAATACATGATGATGTATATGGTCTTGTGTCTATAAATGCCAAAATTGATTCTTTGTACTTCATTATATTCATCGACTATCTCTCAAGATTCGGACATGTGTTCCTGTTGAAACACGAGTCTGAAACTTTTGAGAAATTCAAGGAATATTAGCTTGAAGTTGAGAACCAGACGGGTAGAAGTATTAAGTCCTTCGATATGATCGAGGAGGAGAATACTTGGGCATGGAGTTCCTGGATTATTTAAAGGAGAATGCGATTCTCTCTCAGCTTACTCCTTCGAGTACACCACAGCACAACGGTGTATCGGGGCGAAGGTATCGCACCCTATGAGATATGACGCGCTCTATGATGAATACTGCTGAGTTACCTGTTTCCTTTTGGAGTTATGCACTTGAGAAGTTGCATGCCTATTGAATGGGGTTCCAACCAAATCAGTGCCTACCACTACATATACGATATCGAATGGGAAGAGACCATGTCTTAAATGAGTTAAGATATGGAGTTGTCCGGCCTATGTTGAAAGGCAGAATCCGGACAAGCTCGAGGCAAGGTCAGGACTGCATAAGTTTGTTAGGATATCCCAAACATCTGCGGGGGAATATCTTCTACCTAACTGAGGAACAAAAAGTGTTTTGTTTCTCAGCATGCCACTTTTTTAGAAAAGGAATTTCTTGTGAAGAAATTTGTGGTCATTATGGTAGAACTGGAAGGGTTTCCAGCTTGACAAACCAACAGCTGATGATTTGGTAATACCAAAAGATTCAATAGTCTCCAACGAACCTCAGCCTCTCCGTGAATCTGGTAGGGTTCTTCCTCCACTTGAGAGATACTGCGGTATTCTCGGTGACAGTGGGAGCGAGGATTGCATCATGGTAGATGATGGCCCAACTAGGTTCATGCAGGCCATCATGAGTGGCGACTCTGTGAAATGGCTGGATGCTATGCGATCAAAGATGGAATCCATGTACACCAACAAAGTATGACTTTGAATGTTGTACCTGAAGGCAGGCCATAATGAATGTTGCACTTTGAATGTTACACCAACAAAGTATGCGATAAAAGAGGGAATCATGGTAGATGTTGCACTTTGAATGTTTCTATCATTAGTAACAAGTATGACTCTGTGAAATGGCTGGGAGAAAATGGATCTTTGGAAGATTCTTTGTATAAATAGAAAAGTAGAGACTTTCAAAACTATGCTTAAGTCCATCAGGATCAATGCGCGCATCGCGGAGTTGGAAAATCTGTTTTGATATGACAGCCAAAGAGTTTGACTTCATCAAAAGGATAGATGAACCTTGTATATACAAGAAGGTGGTAAGAGTAAGGTTGTCTTCCACGTATTGTACATAGATAATATACTCTTGATAGGAAATGGTTTCCTATGCTACACTCGGTCAAGATCCTCTTATCACGGGGATTCTCAATAGAAGATTTGGATGATACCTACTACATCTTGTGGATTATGATCTATGGTGATAGATCTATGTGGATGTTGGGAGTGTCCCAAGTTCAGGTACATTAACACCATACTAAAGGGGTTTAGTATGGATGATTCTAAGCATGGTGGTTCGCCCACTTACTCATGAATCACTCTCTCCAAAAAGATGTCTTCCAAGACTGATTTGGAGAGAGCTCGCGTGCAAGGGATATCCTATGTTTCGGCAGTAGGCTCTATCAGAGTGTGCGATGTTATGTACCACACTGGATGTAGATCACTCACTACGTGTAGTGATTAGGAATCAATCGGAACTTAGGAGAATCACTGGATAGCTGTGGAGGACATTCTTAAGTACTTGAGAAGCACTAAAAGAAAGTTCTTGGTTCCATCTTCCAGAGTGATAAGGTCGACCGAAAGTCAGTCACAAGCATTGTCTTTACCCTCAGTGCATGGACGTTATGTTCGAAGAGTGATAAGCTAGATACCGTGACATACCAGACGATAAAGGATGAATACATTGCTACTAATGATACTACCAAAGTGACTGTCTGGACATTTCTTGTTCATAAGATGAATAAGGTTCTTACCATTGAGTGTCCAATAACTGTTATTGCGCCAACAATGGAGTTGTGGCTTTGTCCTAGGAAGGAAGGTCCCATCAACGTTCCAGACATATTCTGAGGCAAGTATCACCTGATCAGGGAGACGGTTGATCTCCAAGGGATCGAGGTTAGGAGAGTAGACCTAAAAGATAACACAGCGGATCCACTCACAAAGGCCTTACCCCTAGAGAGACTTCTTTATGATGGTTGAGTATGGGATACAACAACCACTGCTAAATTGTTAGGTATTGGATACTACAACAGATGGCCTTAGTGCAAGTGGGAGATTGTTAGTTATATGTATGCCTTAGAGGCCATTACTGTACATGCGATGTATATTGTAGTGGATGATTGGACATATATAAGGAGGACTTTCTTGCTCGACATGATAGTATGCTATCTGGTTGCTCTTTATCTTAACATGTACACTAATTGTCTCTCTATTACATGTTGATAAAGCCCTTAGGATGAGTACATGACTACCAGGATTATGATGCAGATCATACTAGTGGGGACAGGGTAGTCAGCAAGTACATCCTTCAAATGTTCCTAGTCGTGGGAGTATCGAGACAGGGCATCGATACTCTATAGTAGACTAGCATATGCGCTTCTCGACCCATGAGATGGGTGATGGATAATCCCATATCCATTGGTGTTTGACATCAGAGAAGGTATACGGGTGCTCAGTGGAGACTGGGTACACTGGACGGACTCGTCGAGAACTCTAAGATGGTATTATGCCTATCGTCGGATAGTAATTCTCTGGTGACACTGGTACAGGTTAGTCTGTAGACCCGAGATCGTCATAGAGCCTTATGTGATTCCCACTGTATTTTGATTTCCACCTTACCACGGTCAAGAGATCGTGCAAAAAGGTGGTTTTTGGGTACAGTCCCGAGTCACATGGAGGTAATGAGCGATAGGAGGGGTTTCTTCTCTCCCGGTATTGGGAGTTGATATTGTGCTATGCTCTATTTTCCATAACAGGAAATCCCTGGCCAGGGTTGCTATGATTTACTGGTAAGTGTTGTCAGTAGTTTCTTGAACCGTTATGGACCTTGGATCAGCATGACTTATTAGGCTATTGGGGTCTGACGTTATACCATCCCCAGGCTGTGATATGCGATATATCAGATGAAGAGACCGGACTGTACGGCAGTGTTACTGATTGGATTCGCAGGAGTACGAGCAGGCTTGGTTGTTGATCTTTTGATCGCTCAATACCCAGGTGGCCGTTACATCTAGCAGACCGCTTGCGGCTTGTGGGTGTTGTAGGGTTCCTAAGCACCCTAATAAGGTCTCACAAGGCATCAACCATGCCAATTTCAAAAATTCTAGGTGCCGAGAAACCCGACTACGGATCGTTTGCTAGAAATCTAGGCGAAACATAGTAACTAGTTAACACTTAACTATAAGGAAACGGAAATACAACCTTTGTAGATCCGGTTATCCACCTCCATAGCTCCGCAACGAAGTATCCTCGCTGTCTAAATCGAAATCCGGGCTCTTGCGTCGGCTTCGTCGGAGAAATGGCGAGCTAGGTCGTCGATGTCCATGCCGAAGATGATCTACGTCGAAGCAACGCAAGATCAAGCTCTCACTTCACCAAGTCATGAAACTTGTGAAGAAAACACACTCTACTACTTGGCAAGAGGTAGAGGATGAAGAAATAAGAAGTGGGCAGACTTTAGAATTGGATTTCTCACTCATTTCATCAATCCACCATTGATGAAGTGCAAGGTTTTCTTCTTGAGGTTCCTAACATCCAATTAGATCTATCTCATAGATCCAAACCCAGGATTTAGGAGGTATCATTTTGATCCTATATGGAGAATCTTTGTGATAATCGGAGATTGATCGAGCGTAGCATAGGAAACTCCTTCCCTATCAAGAGTATGTCATCCACGTACTCTACGAGGATCGTCACCATACTCCCTACTACCTTTTTGTATATACAAGGTTCATCTACAATTTTGATGATGTCAACTTCTTTGACTAACACATCAAAATAAACGTTCCAACTCCGCGATGCCTGCTTTATCCTATAAAGCATCTTGCACACGTTTCCGCTGCTCCCACTGTCTACGAGGCCCTCTGGCTGTGTACTTATAGACGCGTTCTTCTAAAATATCATTTAGAAAAGCAGTCAAGACACCCAACCACCAGATATCGTAGTCATGGTATGTAGCCGTGGTAAGTAGGATCTGGATGGACTTAAGCATAGATACTTGAAAAGGTTTTATCATTATCCACAGCTGGTTAATGATGCAAACTTTTAACAAGTCTAGCTTTGAAAGTCTAAACTTTTCGATGTACACCAAGTAATCTTATCAAGATATACTTGCTCCTGATGGGGATTTAACCCTTCAGATATAGCAATCAAAGTCCATACTTTGTTGGTGTACATGGATTCCATCTCAGATCGCTAAGCATCCAGCCATTCTTACAGAGTCTTACTCCTGATGGCCAGCTCGAAGCTAGTTGGGTCATCATCTCATGATGCAATCCTCGCTCCCACTGTCATAGAGAAACCGAAGTATCTCTCAGGTGGGTGAGGAACCCTACTAGATCGGCGGAGAGGCTGAGATTCGTTGGTAACTATTGAATCCTTCGGTTCTACCAAATCATCAGCTGCAGTTTGTATAGTTGGAACCTTTCCAGTTCTACATAACTTACATTGCCTCGAGCTTGTCCGGATTTTGCTTTCAGACATAGGCCGGACAACCCTAAATATTAACTAACTTAAGAGATGGGCTCTTCCCTTATCATATCAAATATGAAGTGGTAGGCAACTGATTTGATTTGAACCCTATTCAATAGGTATGCAGCTTCTCAAGTGCATAACTCCCATAAGGAAATAGGTAACTCAGTAGTACTCATCATAGAGCACACCTTATCATATAGGGTGTGATTGCTCCGTCCCGATATACCATAGTGCTATGGTGTATTCGGAGGAGTAATGCTGAGAGAGAATCTCATTCTCCTTTAGAAAAGTCCAGGAATTCCGTGCACAAGTATTCTCCTCCTTGATCACATCAAAGGACATAATGCTTATACCCGTGTTTTGGTTCACTACTTCTAACTTATATTCTGTGAATATCTCAAAAGGTTCGGACTTGTGTCTCAACAGGAACATATGTCTGAATCTTAAGAGATTATCCGAGAATGTAATGAAGTATAAAGAACCGGTTTTGGCAAGTGTAGACAGGGGACCTACATACATCAACATGTATCATCCCAAGAGTTCACTAACTCTTTCTCTGTTTCCAATAAACAGAGCTGGTGTCATTATATCTTTGTGACATGACTGGCAAGTTTCACAAGATGTAGATTTAAACTGATTTAAATATGCATCTACATGTAACTTCAGCTAGTCGGGTCGCATTGATATGACCTAGTCTACAATGCCTCAAGAAGGATTCGTTCATTTCTGAACTCTTCCTCTTGTGTGTGTTCCGTATACTAAGAACTGTAGTTTGATTTAGAACATTAATGCTTTTAGATAACGTGCCTGAACCGATCAACTTTTGATATAGGAAATGTTCAAAACATTATCCAACAATACAAAATTTTATCATTTCTTTGCTAATAAAGAGATAGATATGATTTTGTATATCAGGTTCGGTATCTAATAACATTCGTTCAGAATCAATGTATTTGGAATACAGGGTGACAGTGACCAACAGACTTGGCTGCAACACTTGCCCCGTTTTCTGCCTCATGAAACTTATCACCCGTTCTCAGTTTTTCTACCCTTTTGTAGCCCTATGTAACAGATTACATATCTGGGATCCTGATCCGGTATCATATACCAAGGATGCGGAGGATACTGAGAAACGAACACACCCGAAGATGATGCATCAGCATGCACTCTCTTCGTTTGGGCGGCACGGGAATTCTGGTAATCCCCAATTTCCTGCTCTGTCTTATAACAATTATAAGTTGGAGCGGGACCAACGTTCCCCAGCTCAGTATAACAAGCGGGTTCGGTCAATAATCCGTTTTATTATCTTGATTAAGGCGTGATATGGTCGCTACCAGGAGAGAGAGAGAGAAAACACTCAGCGTGCGCTCTTGCAAGAATAGATTGGTTATTATTTTATCTAATCAGGATGGCTCCCACTGCTTTTTATCAAATCTTCCTTCAAACCCTAAAAGGAAAGACTAGCCGGGATTAATTACACACTACAAGTTCGCCAATCTTTCAGCCAGTCCAGTGTCGGTACTTTGAGGGAGGTCCCCCGTGCTTTCGCACGAACCTAATTAATGTAAACCTCGTTTTCCCAGAGGCGTAACCTCGTTAACACCTTTCTAGACACCTATTTGATCGGCTAATTGTAATGTATAAAACTCTCCCAGGAGTAACTCTTACTCGCAGCGGGTATCAGGATCCAACTATCTCATAGAAGGTATGCAATCTCATTGCAAATTTCAACACTTGAAATTCCCGATAATATTTTGCCCCTAACCTCCTATGACCTTGACAAAGGCCAACAAACCATAGGATGCTAGTCAAGTTCAACCCGTCATTTCCTGATTGAATTAAACCCACCCGCACGGCCCTTGACGAAGGCCAACAAGGTCGCACGACTACCCTAACTCAATCTGCATCATATGCATAAGCAGATAAGCACCAGTTAGCTACCGCACACTGCGCCTTGACAAAGGCCAACAAACGCAGCACGAATACTAACTACTACTTATCTGAAATGACGGAGGGCTACGACAGGTTTTTCTGAAAACCTATTGCGTAATGAACTTGATATCGTTGTAGGATCGAATGAATTTTGAAAATGGAATGTTTTTGAGGCTTTTCTAGTTTTGCTAAAGGAGTCACTCCCGGTGAAGGGATCGTCGGTCCTTTCCTCGTCGAATGAGGTGCGGGATATATCATATATATCACTGTGCAAAGAAAAAACTCTAAAAAGCAATCAAAAGACAAACCGAGTGTGTAGCATCTGCCAGTTATTGCTAAAGGAGTCACTCCCGGTGAAGAGATCTCGGTCCTTTCCTCATCGAATAAGGTGCAGGATATATCATATATACCGCTGTGCAAAGCAAGAACTGTAGCTACCTGTTTTATTTTGAAATTCGATTCTACAACATCTTTAGGTTTCTTTTATTTCATTAATCACATTAATGAAGTCCCATCATTTAAGTACCTAAACATCACAGATAAATACGACGTACACTTATGCCATCCGCATTCGCCTCGATGTCCCCTCGTGCACCGTTAGGTTAGGTAACTAACGGCAGAGCGGGACAGGGCTAGCGCGGGTGTAAAACATAAGTAACGCCTATATAATATATCATATATACTATATACTGTATCTATCACAGAACATCACATGATCACATCACAGATATCGCAGCAAAAGAAACATATGAAATATTGGATATACTAGGACGTCCGTGTTTTCAATACGAGCCAGTATAAAACACGGATTCCACGGTCGTGATGAATAGCCAAACCCACACCCCTAGACCCCTACGAGAGCGGCAAGCAACCCTACCAATTCTGGAGTTTGGAGACCCGAACTCGACTCCTCGAGTTGGTCTCCCACTGGACTCCAGAACCCGGTTACTTGTGCCCTCCTCCTTGGGTCTATCCTAGTGCGGAAAAGTAAATAATATACAACAACGGTGACAACTTCCGCAACCTGGAAGTGCCCCAATAAAAGAATATTACATACAAGTTTTTACATGAATGAAAATGAAAGACACTCATCTCACATAAAAACCCCCGGCTATTCAAACACGACGATCCAATATAACATATCCAGCAACGCATAACATCACATGTCATCAACGTAAGTAAACATACGCATCCCAATTGTCGTTGACATATAGCAACGAAACCGGCGATATCACATATTACACTTACGGTCACAGAAAAGAAAGTGTAAAACTACAACAGTTGGAATCCGCAACCTCCTCAGACATCGCATGCCTGACCAAATGAATTCTTTAGACATCGCATGCCTAACAATTATAAACCCCGCATTTTAGTCTCTTTATCGAAAACACTTTTCAATACCAAGTCGGGCAATTCAACAGGATTCCCGACATTTTGATCGAATGCTCGTCGCAAACTTCAATAGACGGCTGCACCCCCGATACCGTCGATGAAGTGCACCAAGGCGGAACACCGCTACCGCGAGCACCCGAACGGATGCTTTCGGCGACGGGGTTCTCCTACAGTCACTTGGTCGGGGCTATGGAGTGAGGCTGTCTATTAAGTTTACCCGGCGAGTATCCGCGTACGCTACGTGATTGCGACGGACTTTTGATCACATCAAAATTCCGTAGCAACCGATCAAGTGAGACTAAACTGCTATGTTTATAACATTCATTTAGTTATCTCATAACTCTTTGTGAATTCCAATTATTGTATCACATTCCAGATAATTAGAATATGTCAAACTTTCCTATCGAACAATCGAACACCCAAGTTTTCCCGATACAATCCAACACATGAAATAAGTCTAACAACATTCAGTTCATGCCTCAGTACCAACGGTCCAGCCGTAGAAGGGTCAAGCCAACGCCTCACATGTGGCACGCCGTACTGCCCCAAACCCGAAGGTTCAAAGGGCAGTTCAAGACGGTCACATAATCGAGTTAAGGTTTGTTGTCTTCTAGAGGGTCCATCGCGTTACTTGCACTACTTAGAACGTCGTTAAACTACGGAAAAATCCAACACTTGGAAATTTCCCGACAGGGGAAAAATTGGGTATTTATATCCGGTCGAACTTTTTAACATATTCAGAAATTTATCCGGAAAGCACACCGACAAAAATTAGACAGTCCGATCGAATACACCGAGTCCCCAATACAACCTAGAAAATACAACTCTGGAATAAATATTAAAAACATCCAGAACACACAAGAAACACCAACAGAAACAACTGAAGAAAACACACATCCTAATCATCACAGACGGCCGCGGAACCGCCGCAAAAGGGGGGTCAACGCCGCGGTTCCGCGGCCGTACTGTTGAATTAGGTTGTCGTTTTCTCCAGTTTTTCTTAAAATTTCCTGCACATTTCTCTGCATATTTTTAATTCCAAAAAATCCATATTTTACAGAAATGTCCAGAGAGCATGTTAAGGGTTTGGGTTTCGGGTCGATCGGACTTCAAATTCCATCGGGACCTCGCCTAAGGCTCTAGCTAGGCTCTGATACCACTGTAGGGTTCCTAGGCACCCTAATGAGGTCTCACAAGGCATCAACCATGCCAATTTCAAAAATTCTAGGTGCCGAGAAACCCGACTACGGATCGTTTGCTAGAAATCTAGGCGAAACATAGTAACTAGTTAACACTTAACTATAAGGAAATGGAAATACAACCTTTATAGATCCGGTTCTCCACCTCCATAGCTCCGCAACGAAGTATCCTCGCTGTCCAAATCGAAATCCGGGCTCTTGCGTCGGCTTCGTCGGAGAAATGGCGAGCTAGGTCGTCGATGTCCATGCCGAAGATGATCTACGTCGAAGCATCGCAAGATCAAGCTCTCACTTCACCAAGTCATGAAACTTGTGAAGAAAACATACTCTACTACTTGGCAAGAGGTAGAGGATGAAGAAATAGGAAGTGGGCAGACTTTAGAATTGGATTTCTCACTCATTTCATCAATCCACCATTGATGAAGTGCAAGGTTTTCTTCTTGAGTTCAAGGAAGAAGAAGAAGAATGTTATGATAAGATTAATTAAAAAAGAAAAGAATAATCAAACCTTATCATAACATGACCATAGTTAAGTGTAGAGAACTAATCATGGTTTAATGCAATGGTTAGGGTTAAGCTAAAAGACAAAATGGTCATATGGTCAAAGCTTCATGAAGCTTCATCAAGCTTCATGAAAGAAAGAAAGAATGATAACCATTTTGTTTTCTTTTGTCATTTCATTTTAATCCAAATAAAAAGATAAATGAATGGACAAATAAATAGAAAGCTTAACCATATACTTAACCTAGGTTTAATTCTTTACACTAACCAATGTTGCATGCATCATCAAACATGATACAATCAAGTGCACAAAAATATATCGCATATACAATGCGCACATCCGAGTAAGAAAATCCATCTTAAATGAACCGATACTAGTTAATGCAAAGTAATATATCAAATATATAATTATGCATTAAATCATTAAATCAACACTTGATTTAATGATTCGGTCATGTCGCACATAACCGACTGGTATCAATAGTAACAACTTATCGAATCAACACTTGATCCGATAACCCGGCTATATCGCATATAACCGATCAATGTCACATATCGCGAGAATTGAATATAGTATCACATACTGGTATCATTCTCGGTCCCGCACATATCTCATATGCACTCCTATTTCGTTTCGCTTGAGCCAGGAAACCTCTGTGTAGGACTCTAAAGACTCGTCAATACGCCGGCAGCAGGTGATGATCATATCAAGCACCCACAAGCCGCAAGCGGTCTTCTAAACGTAACGGCCACCCGGGTATTGAGCGATCTGAAGATCGACGAGCAAGCCCGCTCACACTCTAGTGAATCCAACCAGTAACACTACCGTACAGTCTGGTCTGTTCGTCTGATATGTCGCATATCTCGCCTAGGGGTGGTAAACGTCAGACCCCAATAGCTCGATAAGTCGTGTCGATATGAGGTCTATAACTATTCGAGAAACTACTGGTAACACTTACCAGTAAATCTCAGCAACCCTGGCCAGGGATTTCCTGTTATAGCCAATCGAACACAGCGCAACATCAACTCCCTATACCGGGAGAGACGAATCCCCTCCTATCGCTCATTGCCTCCATGTGACTCGGGACTGTACCCAAAAACCACCGTTTTGCACGCCTTCTTGGACGTGGTAAGATGGAAATCAAAGCACTGTAGGAACCACACAAGACTCTATGACGATCTCGGGTCAACAGACTACTCTGTACCAGTGTCACCAGAGAACTGCCATCTGACGTGAGGTATAATACCATCTGGGAGTTCTCGGCGAGTCCGTCCAGTGTACCCAGTCTCCACTGAGCACCCGTATATCATCTCTGATGTCAAACACCAATGGATATGGGATCATCCATCGCCCATCTGTATGGGTCGAGAAGGTACACGCTAGTCTACTCTGGTATATCGATGCCCCGTCTCGATACACCATCGACTAGGGACTTTGAAGGATGTACTTATGGACTACCATGTCCCCACTAGTATGATCCGCATCATAGTCCAGATAGTCAAGTACAGATCCTAAGGGCTTTACCAACATGTAACAGAGAGACAATCAGTATACACGTTAAGGTAAAGAGTAACCAGATAGCATACTATCATGTCGAGCAAGAAAGTCCTCCCTATATATGTCCCAGCATCCATTACAAAATACATCCTATGTACAGTAATGGCCTCTAGGGCATACATATAACTAACATGTGTTTGATATGATCATCACCTACTGCCGGCGTATTGACGAGTCTTTAGAGTCCTCCAAAGAGGTTTCCTTGTTCATGCGAAACGGAGTAGGAGTGCATATGTGATATGTGCGGGACCGAGTTTAATGCGCGTATGTGATACCGCATTCTATTCTCTTGATATGTAACATCAAAATTTATATAAGTTATAGCCGGGTTATCGGATCAAGTGTTGATTCGATAAGTTGTTACATTTGATATTAGTTAGTTATATGTAATGTAGTCGGATTATTAAATCAAATGTTGATTTAATAATTTAATGTAGAATTATATATTTGATATATTAAATTACATTAACAAATATTTGCTCACTTAAGTATTTCTTTTTCTCACATTTGATACATTGATATATATGTCATATATGTTAAATGTATTGTTTTCCTTTTGCAAAAAATATATATGTGATATATATTGTTGTGTCATGTTAGGTTACACTTGCAACATGTACGTTTGAGACTCACACCATGCTAGTGTTAAATTAGGGTTTATATTTATTTAAAGCAAATTCAAAATTGTTGAAATATTTGTCATGGTTCAAAGCTTGTAGAAGCTTGTGTAGTTCATTGACTTAGTCCACTCCTTCGTCTTTCTTAAGATATTTCTTAACCCAACCCTTAACTCATAGCTATGGTTTATTCTCTACATGAGTTAGGCATGACGCTAACTCACCCATGGTTGCAATTATAACCTCACTCTCTCATTCATCTTCATCACTTCTTCTTCTTCCTCAAGAGAAAAAGTGTACTAGCTTTTTCTAAGTGATGATTTATTGTGAGAAAAATTAAACTAAAGAGAGCCCACTTCCTACTTCATTATCCTCTACTATTTTCCATTTAGTTTAGGGTATTTGCTTCACTAATCTCACCATTAGTGAAGAGGTAGCATGAGCTTGAGTCTCCTCGACGTAGATCATCTTCGGCCTCGACGACATCAAGCAAGTTTGTTCCGTACATCTCGTGGAGCCTTTCTATGTTCGAGGAGTTCACTACTTAAAGCGAAGGGACTACTACACAGCATTTGAAGTGAAGGACCAGTCTACAAAGGTTGTATTCCTTCTTCTCTTTAGTTTGTAAAGAGTTTACAATCTAGAAAACCCTAAGTCTCTAGTTCGATCCTCATTCGGGTTCTTTAGCTCTCTAGATAATTTTGAAATGGCATGTTCGATGCCCTAGTAAACACCGTGACGACGCTAAGGAACCCTACAAAATTTTATATGAAATAGGTTGTATATCAACACAACCTCAAACTTAATTAAAATCGATTTATTCCAAAAACCTAGTAAGCATCAATTTTCCATTTTAGTTCAAAACTAGATATTTTGACAAAACTAGTGGCCACAATAATCAGTTAATAACTTAATTGAGCCACAAAAACCTTTACTAGATTTTAATTCCACCTAATTACACACTAATTAAAAACTTAGTTTGCTAAATTATATAATTAAGACAATATAAAAATAACAATTCGCAAATTAACAACTTGACTAGATTTTGCAAGTTTTGAGATGATGACCAACACTTAGTTAACTTGATTCTTTGATAATAACCCTTGCTTAAACTCAAATCCCTTTCTATAAAATTCTAACTTTCAATTAAACCATAATAATACCTAAATAAGTTTGATCTAAAGTAAGTAAACAACAAAATAACTATAGGGTTAAGATTTATACCTCACAAATTTTGAGATCAAACATGCATCATGGCCTCCCAAAATGCTAACTTTTGCTCCAAGATCCATGCTAGTTTGGCCAAAGAAAATTGGTTAATGGTTAAATGAAGAATTTGTGAGACTTTGCATTGATTTTTGATGAATTTTTGAAGAGTTTTGATGTGGAATGAGATGGGGAATTAAGGGGAAAGCTGCAGCCTAGGACTCGGCCAGAAAATGGGAGAAAGGAGAGAGAGTGAGGTGTATGTTGCGATCAAGTCGAGAAAAGCCCCATGCCTCAAGTCACAAGCCTATACTTCTTTGTTTATTATTTCCTTTTTATTTTTCTTTTCTTTTGAGATGAAGAAATGAAGTTGAATGGAGTGAGGGGGGAGGGCTGTTGGGGGAGGGGTGAAGGTGTGTGTGTATGAGTGAGAGTTGAAACCATGTAACATGCAACCATACCCCAAGTCAACAAGCAAAAACCTCATTGCTATTTAATTTATTTTCATAATTTAAGCCTTTTTCTTTTATATTTTCTAAAACCATCTTGACAACTTCTTTTCATTTCAAAAAAACATGTTACATTTTAGTTTATTATGTCATGGTGCACAAAACTTGTATTAACCTATTCTAATTTGTAATTATCACGAATTAAATGTATTAGTGAAATCTTAAAATAATATTTAAAATAATTAATTAAGGAAAATATTTAAGTAAACTAACAATTTATAAATGACTAATTAAATATCAATACGAGCTATTACATAGCTAAAATAGGTATATTTAAGTCTATGTTGAAAAATAATTATATCTTGGTTTTTGCTGAAAACACCAGTTATTTTACCGATTATCGAAAATTTCACCTAAACGATTTTTTAGAACGTTACAGTTGCTCTCCTCACTCTCTCTTGGTTTTCTCCATCTCCTTCTTCCTCAAACTAAATCCCGATCCTTCACATGTGTTGTGAGCCATAGGGTTTAGTGAGACACTACAATCCTTTAGCATTCTTTACATCACCTAGGCTAGTTGGATTAGCGAACCATCTACTCTAGTTATCTCGGTTTTGTTGCGCCACGGCAGCTCCCCGGCCGTCTTACTCGAGGCTAAATTGCGGAATCAAAAATTTTCCTTACTCGGAAACCGGCGCTACCGCGGAAAAAGAAAAACCCGGATCGTAACCATTAACCTAATGCTAGCAATCAAGAGATAGGGTGAGAAGTATACCGAGTGATCCGAGTCCTCCGGTCTTCTCTTCATCGTCCCGATCTTCCGCGGAAAGTCTTGTCTCCATATCGTCGCCTCCTCGCCGGAAAGGGCACCACATCGCCTGCGTCTTTTACGGGCTCCCGCCTCAATTCCGAGGCAACTCGAGCATGAAGCCGGCAACTCGACATGCTCAAGATGTGCTGTAGAAAGTAGTGTAGAAGATGCTTGTCTCATTTGGGGGTTTGTTGCCATGGTGATGGAGGAATCAAGAATAGAAAAATGGTGCTTGCATTTTTCTAGCAAGAAAATGAGATCATGAAAGAAACTCTCAAGATGAAGCTCTCTTCTTCTTCTTCTCTCTTTCTTTTTCCTCTCATGAAAAACTTATCATCTAAATGAGAATGGTGGAGGAGGTAATATGAAGCAAGAAGAGAGGTGAGTGTAGGGTAAAGCAAGTGGTGACCACATCAAGACATAATCATCATCAAACTTACATCAACTCAAATCCTTTCTCATCAACTTTCAACTCACTTCTAATCTTCATAAAGTATGAAAAGAAGAATGAAAAGAATGGTATCTAAATAAGTTATCATAATAAATACATTTGCAAGAAACCCCCTCCTCAAATGTAATTTGCAAAACTGCAAATTACCCCCTCCATCAGAAAAGTCCGGCCGGGAAAGAACAAAGAAAAACCGGCCGGAACGGAATGCAAACTGGCAACTCCAGAAAACTGGTCCCGTAATAAATTACAGGAAAATCCCGATACTGTGCATACACACCCGCATCTGTATTCCGACCGGATACAAATGCAATGAGACAAAATCTACACTGTACTAAACTAGGACCGGCTTAAGCCAAAGCCGGCTAGTAAAATCCGTTCGATCCTGATCCGTGCAATACCGCATGTATCAGATCAAACCCTGCCATATAACTATACGGCCACTAGTACAAAACTGTCCGATCCTGATCCGTGCAATACCGCACGTATCTGATCGGACCCTGCCATATCTCCATACGGCCTCTACAGCGTTTCGCCCGAAAGCTGAGTAACTGAAAGTGTGGTGGACTCTAAAGACTCGTCAATACAATGGCTGTGGATTTAACCACTAGCACGTCAGAGGTATAAGCCAATACGTAACGGGCCACCAGCTTTTGACCAAAAGGGACGTCGATGAGCGAACTCATCCTGACACCCTACTGAGCCTGTCAGTGACAATATCCGTACAGTCCGGTCCGTTCGTCTATGAGTATCGCATGGCGGGCCTAGGGGGTTGGTAAAAGTCAGACCCCCAAAAGCGGTACAAGTCGTGTCGGAGCGTAGCCCAGAACGCCCTGAGATACTACTGGAATACCTACCAGTAAATCTCCTGCCTCGGCCGAGGGCTTTGCGTAATGGCTCTCCTAGACACAGCGCGACCTCACCCCCAATACCGGGAGAGACGAACCCCTGCAGATCCGCTCACTGCCTCCATGTGGCTCGGGACTGTACCCAACTAAAACCTGTTTGCACGACTCCTTTGAGCCGTGGTAGGGTAGTAATCAAAGCACAGTGGGAACTCACACGAGACAAATGACGATCTCAGGTCGATGAACTAACCTGTACACATGGCACCTGGGAACTGCTATCTGACGTCTGGTATATGACCAACTAGCAGGTTCCCGGCGAGTCCTGTCCGGTGTACTCATAACCCAATGAGCACCTGTATACATCTTAGGTGAACCAACTGACACCAGTGGCTTGTGAGACCGGCCACCGCCCCTCGTCGGGGTCTCGACTGTATACACCAGTCTACTAATGGAGTATCGATGCCCTGTCTCGAAACTCCCACGACTAGGGTCCTTTTAAGGATGTGCTTATAGACTACCAGCTCCCACGTATATGATCGCCATCATACTGCTGGTCGTCAAGCAAGAATCCTAGGGGCTCTATCAACGTGTAATAGCGACCTGTCAGGTCACCTAAAGCAGTACACGATGATAAAGGTAAACCAGATAGCATACTATCATCTTGAGTAAGACTGTCCTACCGGGATAGGTCCTCCCTCAATCATTGCAATCACGTGCTTGTGATCCAATAATTGACTCTGAGGGCACTATCTCCAACAGATTTAGAGGTTGGAGCTTGAAGCACATTCTCTCGCGGTGGATCATCTTTGACGTAAGATGGCCGATGGAGCAACCGTCATCCGATCACCGAGGAGCCTTGGAGAGGAGCACTAGAAGACCCGAAGGGCTCGATCATGGAGGTATAACCATCTCACTGAGTAGTTAAACCTCTTAGATAGATTGGCTAGTTAAGGCTTTAGTAAAGATCCTGGAGTTTTAGCCGGTGTTGCGTAGTTGTTAATAATCATTTTTTGAAAATTCTGCCTCCCCACAAACCGCGGGGTGCGCGATATCGGCTTACAGTGGTATCAGAACCTACAAAACCTTAACAAGCTAGTTAGCAAAGTCTTTAGAAATTCGATCATGGAAAAATCCCAAAATCACGTCCGAAAAACCTTGTTTCTGTCGAATTTTAAAACAGGTCGAAAAATCTTTTCAGAGGTCTTAAAAATATATGTAGGGGTTTTTAAGATCACTAGTGAAATTTGGGCTCCTGAATCACCAAGACCACCGCGGAAACACGACAGAACAGAGCGTTCTGCTGCCGTTTCGCGGCCGAGTCGATGCCGACTCGGTCCAAATTTTTTCTGTTGTTCTATTTCTCGACTCGGTCCAAATTTTTTCTGTTGTTCTATTTTGTGGAGTTTTGATTTTGGGCATATTTGTTTTCTACCCATACTGTTTGTATGCTGGATTGTGCATGGGGTAGACTCAAATTTGGTTTATCGATCGAAATTCTAAGCACTTTAGCTAATCGGGTTTTCTGTGTTTGGTTATATGTGTTTGCAAACCTCCGCTTATTGCTATACGTCGATTAGTTGGTGGTTGGACATATCTGTGATCTGTGTTGATGGTTTGTGTATATGGAGTATTGGATCGTCATGGATGAATAGTCGGGAGGAAGTGAGAAGAGTGTTTTCTTTTCTTTCATTCATGTAATTTGTAAAAGTGATATAATATAATTTTGCGGGGCACATCCGGGTTAAGCTTTTAGCCACCATTGTATTATTTCTTTTACTTTTTTTGCTCCTAGGATAGACCCAAAGTGGGGTGCACAAACTACAAGGTTCTTGAAGTGCCGAGTGGCCTACTCATTTTATTGAGGGTGGTTGCTTCACTTTAGGAATTTGGCGGGTAGTTTTCTGCACCCATAGGGGTCTAGGGTGGGGTTTGGCTATTCATCACGGCTGTGGAATCTGTCTTTCGTTATAGGCTTAAACAAAATGCGGAATTCCGAGTATATCCAATATATTCATCTGTAATCTGGAATGCCTATTATTGCAAGAGACGAATGGATAAATACACACACACACACACACACAGTAGGCATTGCTTATGTTTTGCACCTGCGCTAGTCCATCCCCCGCTCTGCCGATAGTTAAGTAACCTAACGGTGCATGACGGGGCCCCGTGGCGAATGCGGATGGCATAAGCGTACGTTGTATTTTCGTTTCTTTTAATGTAATGATAGGGTTAAATGATGGGACTACATTAACATTGATTAACGCAAGGAAAAACAAACCAAAGCTTAATCGCTGGAACAATTTCAAAACCACTCGGTTTTCTTCAAAAAGCAATTTTAAATGCGGAGCCTAAACCACTTCTTTTAAAAAGCTATCATGGTTTCTTCGACTATATCAAGTTCAGTACGTTCAGGGTGCAGGATTGCCTAGCACGGCAGCAAGGTTTCGGGAGGCATCATCCATGCCAATTTCAAAAATTTGTCGTTCTAGCAAACCCAAACCCTAGAATCTTTACTAGAAAATCCGACGAACGATATGTAAACAACTTTACATCTAAGTGAATGAGGAATACAACCTTTGTAAACCGGTCCTTCACTTCAAAAGCTCCGTGTAGTAGTCCCTTCGCTGCGAGTTGTGATCTCCCGAACTCTAGAAAGGGTTCTCTCGGAGAAATGAACAAGCTTGCTCAAAGTCTTTGAGGCCGAAGATGATCTACGTCGAGAAGACTCAAGCTCATGCTACCTCTTCACTAATTATGAAATTAGTAAAGCAAACACCCTAAGCTAAATGGCAAGTAGTAGAGGATGATGAAGTAGAAAATAGGCTCACTTTAGATTTATTTTTCTCACCTTTTAAAAACTAGTGAGCTTTTCTTATGAGGAAGAAGAAGCTCAAGTGAAGAAAATGAGAGAATGAACTAATGAGGTGAGAATGGGAACCATGGGTCTGTTAGTGTCATACACTAACCCATGTAGAGAGTTAACCATGGCTAATTATAATGGTTGGGTTTATAAATATTTTATGTAAAACAAAACTTGTGGACTTACTCAATGGTTATCCAAGCTTCTACAAGCTTCTAGCCATGACCAATATCGATGAATTTTTGAATTACTTAATAAATTAAAAACCCTACATTATATATAGCATGGTGTAAGTCACACACACACCCATAAACCATGTATCATCAAGCATGACACAAAATATTATACACTAATATATATCACATATATACTAATGCACACTTGAGAGAAAAAGAAATCATAAGTGAGCTAATATTAGTTAACGTAACTTAATATATCATATATATAATTATACATTAAATTATTAAATCAACATTTGATTTAATAATCCGGCTATATAAAATACAACTGACTAATATCAAATGTAACAATATATCGAATCAACACTTGATCCGATATCCCGGCTATATCATATATAACCGCCCGATATCACATATCACGAGAATAGAATGCGGTATCGCATACTCACATTAATCTCGGTCCAGCACAAATCACATATGTGCTCCTACTCCGTTTCGCATAAACGAGGAAACCTCTGTGTAGGACTCTAAAGACTCGTCAATACGCCGGCATTGGGTGATGATCATATCAAACATCCACAAGCCGCAAGCGATCTGCTAAATGTAACGGCCACCCGGGTATTGAGCGATCAGAAGATCAACAAGCATGCCTGCTCATACTCTTGCAAATCTAATCAGTAACACTACCGTACAGTCCGGTCTTTTCGTCTGATATGTTGCATATCTCGTCTAGGGGTGGTAAACGTTAGACCCCAGGAACTTGATAGGTCGTGCCGATATAAGGCTCATAACGGGTCGAGAAACTACTGAACACTTACCAGAAAATCTCAGAATCAGCCTTGGCCCGGGACTTTCTGTTCTAGCCAATCGAGCACAGCGCAACATCAACCCCCAATACCGGGAGAGACGAAATCCCTCCTATCGCTCATTGCCTCCATGTGACTTGGGAATGTACCCAAAAACCACCGTTTTGCATGTTCTCTTGAACGTGGTAAGGTGGAAATCAAAGAACATTGGGAATCACACAAGACTCTATGACGATCTCGGGTCGATAGAATAACCAGTACCAGCGTCACCAGAGAACTGCCATCTGACGTGAGGTATAATACCATCTAGGAGTTCTCGGAGAGTCCGTCCAGTGTACCCAGTCTCCACTGAGCACTCGTATACCATCTCTGATATCAAACACCAATAGATATGTGATCATCCATCGCCCATCTCATGGGTCAAGAAGGTATACGCTAGTCTACTCTGGTATATTGATGCCCCATCTTGATACACCCTCGACTATGGACATTAAATGATGTACTTACCGACTACCTTTGTCCCACTAGTATGATCCTCATCATAATCCAGGTAGTCATGTACACATCCTAAGGGCTTTATCAACATGTAACAGAGACACAATCAGTGTACATGTTAAGATAAAGTGCAACCAAATAGCATACTGTCATGTTGAGCAAGAAAGTCCTCCCTATATATGTCCAAGCATCCACTACAATATACATCTCATGTACAGTAATGGCCTCTAGAGCATACATATAACTAACAATCTCCCACTTGCACTAGGGCCATCAGATAACAGTGGTTGTAGTATCCCATTCTCAACCATTCCATAAAAGTCTCTCTCTGGGAAAAGGCTTTTGTGAGTGGATCCGCCGTGTTGTCCTCTGAGTCTACTCTCCTAACCTCGACCTCCCTGGAGATCAACCATCTCCATGATCAGATGATACTGCCTTAGAATATGTCTGGGTCATTGATGGAACGGGGGTTCCTAGGCATAAGCCGCAACTCCATTGTCACACAATGGTAAGAACGAAGTTCATCTCATGAACTTATATACACCCAGACTACCTCTTTGGTAGTATCGTTGGTAGCGATGTATTGAGCCTTTATCATCTAGTTTGCCACGGTATCTATCTTGGAACTCTTCCAACATACCGTCCCACCACTAAGGGTAAAGACAATGCCTGTGACTGACATTCAGTCGACCTTACCATCCTGGAAGCTATCCAGTGATTCTCCCCAGGGTCATTTGATACTATCTCACTACACCTAGTGAGAATCCTAACATACACTTAGATCTATCTCATAGATCCAAAACCCAGGATTTAGGATGTATCAACTTGATCCTTTATGGAGAATCATTGTGATAAGAGGAGATTGACCGAGTGTAGCATAGGAAACTCCTTTCCTATCAAGAGTATGTCATCCATGTACAATACGAGGAAGACCACAATACTCTCTACTACCTTTTTGTATATACAAGGTTCATCTACCATTTTGATGAAATCAAACTCTTTGACTACCATATCAAAATAGATATTCCAACTCTGCGATACCTGCTTTAACCCATTAAGCAACTTGCACACGTTTCCGCTACTCCCACTGTCTACGAAGCCCTCTGGCTGTGTACTTATAAACGCTTTATTCTAAATTAATATTTAGAAAAAGCAGTCATGACACCTGTTCAGTTGATAAAACTGCACATTTGTTATTACATTTTCCTACCATTTCCATATTTAAAAAGGTCTTTATTATAATATATCATACATATGAGGGTTTATTTGTAAAAATACTATTTTCCATATGTTGATATATTATAATTTTCATTTGGTAGGAAAATGTATGCAAATAATTTCATTGACCAAATCCTAGTAGAACAAAGTCTACTAAATATTATTTGAATTGTTGTGCAGAATTTTTCCAAGTTGTGCAGAATTTTTCAAGACTAGAATCAAGGAAATCAAGTTGTTGAAGAAGACTTGCCTAATTAAGAAGCAAAACTTAGAGACCAAATCTGGCAGCAACTACGAGAATATTTCCATGATACAAAGGTTCCTAGGATCGCCAAATGTCACAAGCACAAAGCCCCTAAAAATTGATGAAAGGAGGAGATTGAATGGCCACGGATCCACGACCTTACCCCCCTTGGGCCGCGGATCTGCGGCAGTTTTGATGAATTAGGTACTGCAATTTTTGTGGAAGATTCTATACAGCTAGTTACCTAATTGGGAAGCAAAAGGTTATGGCTTTGGACTATAAATAGAGACCGAGAGCCTCTTGGAAAATTTATCAAGCCGAAGAGATCATGAAGTCCAAGACGGCTCACGCATCCAGGCTGATCATCAACTGTTCATCTACCTCCTTCGGAAGAGTTCGAGAAGCAAACCAAGTTTTTGTAATCATTTTCTAAGGAATAAAGTGTAGATTGTTCAAGTTGATTAATAAAGGTAGTTGTTTTATTTAATTCTTTTGCATTTTACATTATGTTTTCCCTCTCTGTCTTTTCATCTTCTTTTCCCAACATGCGCGAGTAATTCTCCGCTTGTTAGGGTTCGTAGGATTAGGGTAGGCTAATGGATGATGAACATCCCTAAACCCTTTTTAAGTCCTATAAAGTTTATGAACTTTATCAAAAGAATTATTAACATCCTAATCGGGCGCGCTAACAATTCTTTGTTAGTTCCGACCGCGATTAGAGATTAGATTAATAATTGTTTTGGTAAAGGCTAGATATGAACGGAGTTCCGTGTTGAGATAAGGGTTAAGAGTGGGATTCCTTTTCCCTCCAGAAACCCTAATCTACACGCATCACCGTCGTTCTAGTTTTAAATCTATTAAAGGATAAAAAGGGTAACTTTTAATTAATCATCCATAACTACTAAATCCTAACGAACTCTACAAGCCCTCTTATTATATTAACTACATCCCTAAAACAATCTAGATCTATATATTTTGCATTCTTGCTTAAACGTTGATCTAGAAACCATTCACAAAATTCTTTATCCCTCCTCTCTTTTTCATCACATCTAAAGTAAGAATAAAATATTCCACGTTTCCCTGCGGACGACCCGTACTCATCTCGGCTAGCTACAAACGACACCGTTATTGATTGCGGTTATTCTACAAACAATTTTCACACCAATCAAATGGCGCCGTTGCCGGGGATACGTGCGTAATTTTTTATTCTTACTATTTGTGTTGAATTCTTAGACGATTCATATCATTATTAAAACAAAACTGCAAATTTCATATTTAATGATTTGTGCGTGAATTTTTGCAAGGAGATCTGGAGTCACAGACTTGAGGAAACAGGAGATCTAGGGTTCCAAACTTCTCTGGTATCTTTCCCAACTCTTTCTCTCTCCTCTAAAATCCAATGAAATCTATTTTCTACAGGATTCTTTGCAAAATAGCGCCGCTCAAAAATCTTTTTGCAAAAGTTTTGTGATTGGTTTTGTTTTGCATATTTTAATACGGACTTTAAGGGGCAAAGACCAAATCAAGATTAGGTGGGGTTTTCATCACCCTTACTAAGCCCTACAAATCACAAACCGAGCATGTTGATCAACCCTTCATTAATTTAAAAAATATCTAGATCAGACTGTAAGGACTGTCACGCTCAATAAGGACAGAGGAAGGTCGTGGGTAATCTATCGCTCATCTGCATTACTTTTGTGGTGTCTAGGCAAGTGTGTCTTAGGCAAGTGGTTACTTAATTAGGACCATTACTTTCGTAGTGGGGAGCCTCCCACTTACCTGGCACTTACCTGGCTACAAGGGTAGTGACGAAGCAATAGAGGATTGATCCTGCGGCTTGTCCTTTGGAAGTCTAGGAGCGGTCTAGAAACTGGACCTAGGTGACCTTAGTTCTAGGGTTGCTTGTGCATCTTAGGGTGATTTGTCTTGTGTCCCACTTTTTCAAAACAGACCAATTTTAAATCACACACACGCTGCCAGTTGCACTAAACCCGCTTAGTGCTTGCTTGGCTGGACACGGGATCCTAGTGCCCGTCTTGTCCGCGTACCTGCTATCGACGCTGAAGTCGGTACTTCTTCATCTTCTTTTCCCCCACCACATGCCACGACCCAGATGGACGGCACTCCATCAGAATATAACACCACGCTGCCACCGCCCATAGGTGCGCAGAATCCACCGCGCATCTCACTCCAAGAGAGATGCTATCTTATCCGTGGTCCTCTTCACACTTTTCTATCTCTTCCACCACCTAACGGGGATAATTTCGAAATTAAACCCCACTGCATCAATTTTCTACCCAAATTTCACGGGCTTGAATCGGAAGACGCATACGTTTTCATTACCAAATTCGAAAACGTATGTGTAATGATGGGTACTTCATAATTGACTGTCGATGCTATGCGCTTGCGTCTTCTCCCATTCACACTGTGCGACTTGGCAGAAAAATGGCTTTACAATACTGCCGCACACTCTATCACTAATTGGGATGAATTCGTCATAGCATTTCTTAAAAAGTTTTACCCAAATCATAAGACTGCCCGTGTTAGAAGCGAGATCAACCAGTTCACCCAGCTTCCCAATGAACCATTTTGGAAGTGCTTTGAACGTTTCAAGGATCTGCTTGTCCAATGTCCTCATCATGGAATCAATAGATGGGATTTATGCCGAATTATATATGAGGGCATTAATCCAGCGACAAAGCAGATCCTTGAAACAATGTGTCAATGCAATTTCATGTCTAAAGATGACGGTGAAGCTTGGAAGTATCTGGAAGATCTCGCTGAACACACTTTGCAGTGGGAAAGCGTAAGACCACCTTCATTTAGGGGAGGTGTTCACCAGCCCGATGTTTCTATCGCAGTAAATGCCGAAATGGAAGCGATACAGAAGAAACTCGACGCTATTGAGAACAAATTCTCATCATTCTTCCTAAATCAGGTCACGCTTCCTAAGACTGTCTGTGGTTGTTGTTCGGATCCTTTGCACTTAACGGAAGAATGTCCTATGAATGCACCGTTTCAAGGTCACGAGCAAACTAATGCTGCTTTTCAGCAGTGACCTAGAAACGACCCTTATTCTTCCACATACAATCAAGGATGGAGGAATCATCCTAACTTTTCTTGGAATCAAAACCAACAAAGCAATTATCAAAGACCTCCTGCACAGCAACCACAACCACAGAATCAGCCCCCCTTTCAGTCACAGAATTTCCAAAATCCGGCCAACATTTCTACACCACAAGTGGTCGGTACTGACAACTCACTTGCACAAACTTTGGATATGTTCATGAAACAATCCATGCAATTGTCGGCTGAGATGAAGTCTTCTATTGATACCATAACGAGAAACTCCGCCTCCCTTGATGAGAGTATTAAATCAATAGAAAACCAAATTGCACAGTTAAACGCCGCAATGAGTGAGAGAGAGAAAGGGAAACTCCCATCTCAACCCATACCTAATCCTGGCCACTCACAAAGTTATAATGTGAGTGCTGTTACCACGTTGAGATCGGGAAAAGTGCTGAATAACCGAGTGGGTGAGCAATGTGATGATAGTGACACCAATGATACCCCAGCTTCTTCTTCTTCCCCTAATTCGTCTAATCTCCCACCTTCACCCGAGCCTATTCTCCGTTTTCCCCAAGGCTCGAACATTTCACCGAATCTATCTAAGTCGATTCCCATTCCAATTTTGGGATCGAATCCATCCCCACAGTCTTCTCCACAAATGTTGACCCAAAACTTATTGATCAAGCACCTTATCCAAACAGGTTAAGGGGAAACAGACCAAGTCCACAAATGGAGAAGATTGTGAAAATTTTTAAGCAAGTTAACATAAATATTCCTCTCCTAGATGCTATTCAACAAGTTCCGTCATATGCGAAAATCCTAAAGGACTTGTGCACTAGGAAGAGAAGGGTTCAAGTACCTAAAAAAGTTTTCCTTGCGAGTAATGTGAGCACAGCTTTTACACAACAACTACCCAAGAAACGAAAGGACCCCGGAAGTCCTATAATTTCAATTTCTATTGGGGGTAGAAATATCAATCGTGCTCTACTCGATTTAGGTGCTAGTGTTAACTTGCTTCCATATTATGTTTATGAGCAATTAGGGATCGGAGAGTTAAAGCCGGCGCATTGCACTCTTCAGATGGCCGATCGATCTATTACCCAACCTAGGGGTGAGGTAGAGGATGTGTTAATTAAAGTCGGGTAATTCATATTTCCTGTGGACTTTATTGTTATTGATACACAACCTGTGGCAAACCCACGCAATCAAATCCCGGTGATACTCGGTCGACCCTTTTTGGCCACTTCCAACGCAGTAATCAATTGTAGAAATGGCTCTATGACCTTATCCTTTGGAAAGAAGTCAATTGAGCTTAACATTTACAAGTTGGGAAGTGAACCATCCGAACCCTATGCTCATGTGTGTTCTGTCGAATTAATGGATGTCGACACCAGCGAATATGATCAACCTCATAATTCTGACTCTTTTCATATGTTATTGCTTGACACGGACTCTTCCACCGAGTTGTCTGGTCAACATCTAACGCTGATAAGAAACTTTTTATAGAGTCTGACGATCACCCCATTTTTTCTGATAACATTATTTTTCGGGGTATCGATGAAAGTTTAAGGAAATTTTCGCTGATGAACTCGCATTTTTACAAGACACGGGTGTTGAGATGAATCAACTCCAAGATGAAGAAATTGGACCTCCACCCCTTCTTTTGGACAATCATGATCATGCGAGTAATCCATCATCACTATCACTGTATCGTCTCTCCAAATTGAGACGCAATCCTGTTCCATTACACCTCTTATCACCTCCCCACTTCTTCACGTCGAAAGGTGACATGTTCTTCCACCAAGCTTGGTGCTTCATCGATAAATTTTTTGAATGGTTGGTGTTAACCTTCGGTCTTTGCAAAGATGGGCATTGACCAATAACCTTGACCCCCTCGTGTGATTTTAAAATATTAACATAGTTTAACTCAAGTTTGGGTGGGGGAATATTTTGGCTCTTGAAAGAAAATGATTTTTACAAAATTGTGAGCCAAAAATAAGTTGGGGGGAGGATTTTCACTTTCATATATTCTTGCCCCCATTAATAATTTCCTCTCAAGTCTACAGTTTTTTGAACTTAACGGATTACATCAGTGAGGACACTGCTGTAAACAGGTTTGGGGGAGGTTTGTGCTTATTTACACATCAATTTGCAACATATTTTGCATAAACACAACATTTTCAAGAAATTAAAAAAAATTATAACAAAAGAGTAGAAAGTGAAAAATTACATCCAAAAGATAGGAATAGTTTAAGAAAACCAAGAAAATTAGAAGTTTTCTTAAACGAACGGGTAATAAGTAGTTATGAGCTGTTGTTCCAAGGGTTAGTAAGATGAAGGAAGCCACTAATCAGAGGATAAAAATAAGTCTGAAAAAATAGTTTCTATTCTGGAAGCCAAACATTTGAATGTTGATACCCTACTATATGCACTTACACACGTCTTGATACTCGGGATAGTAGAGGATACCTTGAAATAATCTTGTCTAAAATCCAAAGTATGAAGGAAATAAAAAAATAAAGCAAGTATAAAAATGGTGAAAAGAAAAAAATCAATACTGGTTTTGTTATCGCCAAGGCAGCAATAAAAAAATATAGCGAGGGTGCTTCATTATCTAGTGCCCTAAGGCCAACTGGTCTGGGAGTCACTGCTAAGCCTTAGATGGTGCAAGACGAGGAGAATATTATCACCTATTCTACAAGCACATAAGTAATCGGTCGGTTAGTAAACGGTCGCATGAAAATGTGTGAGCAAATCTAAATATTCATCAAGTTAAAAAGTACTGAGGTAGATGGACAAAAGTATGATAGCTTGAATTGAATTCTCCGAGTGTAGGGATGTCCATTTCACACACGTAGGGGTATATGATCGATGTTTGGATGAAAGGTAGGAATGAAGAATAAAGACGATGTTTTATTGAGGGATGATGTGATTTCAAACATTTTTTCATGACTATTAAGATAGGGCTCATGACAACCGAAAAGCTAGTGTAGTTGGAAGCTCTTATTTTCAAAGTCTTTCTTTTATGGTTCTTATCTTTATATGTAAATTTCACCATCTCTCTTTTGTTATAGGTTTTTATGGGTGTAATCCACTGAAAACCCGCAGGAGACAACACTCCTCCTACTAGGGACACCTAGAGGTTTAACGGTTTGTTGCACGTGCTCAGTGCAATCATGTTTGCCTACGAAAGTATGCTTAGTTTTCTCCTTTCCTTTTTTCTCCTTCTCTTGAATAAACTAGTTTGCTCGGGACGATCAAAGATAAGTTTGGGGGCATTTGTTCAATTGATAAAACTGCACATTTGTTATTACATTTTCCTACCATTTCCATATTTAAAAAGGTCTTTATTATAATATATCATACATATGAGGGTTTATTTGTAAAAATACTATTTTCCATGTGTTGATATATTATAATTTGTATTTGGTAGGAAAATGTATGCAAATAATTTCATTGACCAAATCATAGTAGAACAAAGTCTACTAAATATTATTTGAATTGTTGTGCATAATTTTTCCAAGTTGTGCATAATTTTTCAAGACTAGAATCAAGGAAATCAAGTTGTTGAAGAAGACTTGCCTAATTAAGAAGCAAAACTTGGAGACCAAGTCTGGCAGCAACTACGAGAATATTTCCATGATACAAAGGTTCCTAGGATCGCCAAATGTCACAAGCACAAAGCCCCTAAAAATTGATGAAAGGAGGAGATTGAATGGCCGCGGATCCGCGGCCTTACCCCCCTTGGGCCGCGGATCCGCGGCAGTTTTGATGAATTAGGTACTGCAAATTTTGTGGAAGATTCTATACAGCTAGTTACCTAATTGGGAAGCAAAAGGTTATGGCTTTGGACTATAAATAGAGACCGAGAGCCTCTTGGAAAATTTATCAAGCCGAAGAGATCACGAAGTCCAAGACGGATAACGCATCCAGGCTGATCATCAACTGTTCATCTACCTCCTTCGGAAGAGTTCGAGAAGCAAACCAAATTTTTGTAATCATTTTCTAAGGAAGAAAGTGTAGATTGTTCAAGTTGATTAATAAAGGTAGTTGTTTTATTTAATTCTTTTTCATTTTACATTATGTTTTCCCTCTCTGTCTTTTCATCTTCTTTTCCCAACATGTGCGAGTAATTCTCCGCTTGTTAGGGCTCGTAGGATTAGGGTAGGCTAATGGATGATGAACATCCCTAAACCCTTTTTAAGTCCTATAAAGTTTATGAACTTTATCAAAAGAATTATTAACATCCTAATCGGACGCGCTAACAATTCTTTATTAGTTTCGACCACGATTAGAGATTAGATTAATGATTGTTTTGGTAAAGGCTAGATATGAACGGAGTTCCGTGTCGAGATAAGGGTTAAGAGTGGGATTCCTTTTCCCTCCAGAAACCCTAATCTACACGCATCACCGTCGTTCTAGTTTTAAATCTATTAAAGGATAAAAATGGTAACTTTTAGTTGATCATCCATAACTTCTAAATCCTAACGAACTTTACAAGCCCTCTTATTATATTTACTACATCCCTAAAATAATCTAGATCTATATATTTTGCATTCTTGCTTAAACGTAGATCTAGAAACCATTCACAAAATTCTTTATCCCTCCTCTATTTTTCATCACATCTAAAGTAAGAATAAAATATTCCACGTTTCCCTGCGGACGACCCGTACTCATCTCGGCTAGCTACAAGCGACACCGTTATTGATTGCGGTTATTCTACAAACAATTTTCACACCAATCAATACCCAACTGCCAGATATCGTAGTCATGGTATGTAGCAATGGCAAGTAGGATCCGGATGGACTTAAGCATAGCTACTGTAGAAAAGGTTTCATCATAAACCACACCTGGTCGATGATGAGAATCTTTTACAACAAGTCAAGCTTTGAAAGTCTCAACTTTTCCATCTACACCAAGTAATCTTATCAAGATATACTAGCTCTTGATGGGGGTTTAACCCTTCAGATATAGCAACCAAAGTCCATACTTTGTTGGTGTACATAGATTCCATCTCAGATCGTTTAGCATCCATCCATTCTTACAGAGTCCCTACTCTTGATGGCCTGCTCCAAACTAGTTGGGTCATCATCTTATGATTCAATCCTCGCTCCCACTGTCATTGAGAAAATCGAAGTATCTCTCAGGCGGATGAGAAACCCTACTAGATCGGCGGAGAGGCTGAGCTTCGTCGGGAACTATTGAATCCTCCGGTTCTACCAAATCATCAGCTGTAGTTTGTATAGCTGGAACTCCTTCCAGTTCTACCTCATTACCACAAATTTGTTTCCAAAATAAATTCCTTTTCTTAAAAGGTGGCATGCCGAGAAATAAAACACCTTTTTTTTCCTTGGTGTGGTAGAAGATATACCTTGTGAATGCTTGGGATATCCAACAAACATCCACAGAACTAACCTTGCCTCGAGCTTGTACGGATTTTGCTTTTAGACATAGGCCGGTCAACCCCAAATCTTAACTTACTTAAGACATGGGCTCTTCCCATACCATATCTCATATGGAGTTGTAGGCACCTGATTTGGTTGGAACCTAATTCAATAGGTATGCAGCTTCTCAAGTGCAAAACTCCCTAAAAGGAAATAGGCAACTCAGTAGTACTCATCATAAAGCGCACCATATCTAATAGGGTGTGATTGCTCCTCCCCATACACCGTTGTGCTGTGGTGTATAAGGAGGAGCAATGCTCAGAGAGAATCTCATTCTCCTTTTGAATAGTCCTGGAACTCCTATGCTCAAGTATTCTCCTCCCTGATCACATCAAAAGACATAATACTTATACCCGTTTTGGTTCTCTACTTCGCACTTATATTCATTGAATTTCTCAAAAGCCTCAGACTTGTGTTTCAATAGGAACACATGTGCGAATCTTGAGAGATCATCAGTGAATGTAATGAAGTAAAAAGAACCATTCCTGGCATGTGTAGACAGGGGACCTACATACATCATCATGTATCAATCCCAAGTGTTCAATAACTCTTTCTCTGTTTCCAATAAACGGAGCTATGGTCATCTTATCTTTTGTGACATGACTGGCAAGTTTCACAAGATGTAAATTCAAACTGATTTAAATATTCATCTTAATGTAACTTAGCTAGTCGGGTGGCATTGATATGACCTAGTCTACAATACCTCAAGAAGGATTCGTTCATTTCTGAACTCTTCCCCTTGTGTATGTTCTGTACGTTGAGAACTGTAGTTTGATTTAGAACATATATGCTTTTAGATAACATGCCTGAACTGATCAACTCTTGATATAGGAAATGTTCAAATCATTATCCAACAATACAAAATTATATCCTTCTTTACTAAATAAATAGATTGATATGATGTTGTATATCAGGTTCGGTATCTAATAATATTCGTTCAGAATCAATGTATTTGGTAATATAGGGTGATAATTGCCAACACCTTGGTAGTAACAATTGCACCGTTTCCAACTTTTAAAACTTATCATCCATTCTCAGTTCTCTACCTATCTGTAGCCCATGTAACAACTTACATATGTAGGATCCTGATCCGGTATCTCATACCCAGGACGTAGAGGATACTGAGAAACAGTTCTTGGTAATGAACACACCCGAAGAAGATGAATTAACACGCACTTTCTTCGTTTGGGCGGCACGAGAATCCTGGTAATCACCTATTTCCTGCTCGGTCTTATAACAATTATAAGGTAGAGCGGGACCAACGTTCCCCAGCACAGTATAACAAGCGGATTCGGTCAATACATCTGTTCAATCGATAAAACTGCACATTTGTAGTACATTTTTCCTACCATTTTTATATTAAAAAAAGGACTTTAATATGATATATTATACATATGAGGGTTTATGTGTAAAAACATTATTTTCCATGTGTTAATATATTTTTATTATCATTTGGTAGGAAAATGTATGCAAATAATATTATTGACCTAATCCTAGTAGAACAAAGTCTATTAAATCTTATTTGAGTTGTTGTGCAGAATATTTCCAAGTTGAGCAGAATTTTCCAAGGCTAGAATCAAGCAAATCAAGTTGTTGAAGAAATCTTGCCAAATTAAGAAGCAAAACTTGGAGACCAAGTCTGGAAGCAACCGAGAAAAGATTTTCAGATTCTGAAGATGCCTAGGATTGCCAAATGTCACCAGATGAAAGCACAAGAAAAATCATCAAATGATCCCCACCCTTGAGCGCGGATCCGCGGCCATACCCACCCTTAGGCCGCGGATCCGGCGCAATTTAAGGGAGATAGAGTGCAAGATTTTGGGAGATTCATAACTGATGAATTTTACCAACTTTTCAACAATAATATTCTGGGTTTGCACTATAAAAAGGCACTGAGAGCCTCTTGGAAAATCCATCAAGCCGAAGAGATCACGAAGCTCCCGACGCTCACGCATCCAGGCTGATCATTGACTGTTCGACTACCTCCTTAGGAAAGATCGAGAAGCAAATCAAGTTTTGTAATCATTTTCTACGGATTAAAAGTGTAGTTTGAAGAAGTCGATTAATAAAGGTAGTTATTTTATTTAATTGTCTTTGCATTTACATTATGTTTTACCTCTCTTTCTTTTCATCTTCTTCTCCCAACATGCGCGAGTAATTCTCCGCTTGTTAGGGTTCGTAGGATTAGGGTAGGCTAATGGACGATGAAAATAATTAAACCCTTTTTAAGTCCTATAAAGTTTAGGAACTTTATCAAAAGAATCATTAACATCCTAATCGGGCGCGCTAGCAATTCATTGCTAGTTCCGACCACGATTAGAGATTAGATTAATGATTGTTTTGGTAAAGGCTAGATAATGAACGGAGTTCCGTAACAAGATAAGGGTTAAGAGTGGGATTCTTTTTCCCTCCGGAAACCCTAATCTACACGCATCACCGTCGTTCTAGTTCTAAATCTATTAATGGGTAAAAATGGTAACTTTTAATTAATCGTCCATAACTACTAAATCCTAACGAACCCTACAAGCCCTCTTATTATATTAATTACATCTTTAAAATAATCTAGATCTATATTCTTGTTTAACGTAGATCTAGAAACCATTCAACAAATTCTTTCTTCCTCCTATCTTTTTCAACACATCTAAAGTAAATGTAAAAGGTTCCACGTTTCCCAGAGGACGACCCGTACTCATCTCGGTCTAGCTACGTGTGACACCGTTATTGATTGCGGTTAAACTACAAACAATTTTTCGTATCAATCAAATGGCGCCGTTGCCGGGGATACGTGCGTAATTTTTTATTTTTACTATTTGTGTTGAATTCTTAGACGAGTCATATCATTAACACAAAACTGCAAATTGCATATTTAACGATTTGTGCGTGAATTTTGCGAGGAAATCTGGAGTCACAGAATTAAGGAAAACAGGAAACAGAGACATTTTTAGAGATCCAGAGGAGCAAAGGAGGCCACTGAAATTTTTTCATCAATTGTTCTCTCCACATTGCGGCGGAACCGCGGCACAAAGGTACCTTTTGTGGCGGAATCGCGGCAGTTTAGAAGGGTTAGGGCCACAGAATTCTCTGGTATCTTTCTTAACTCCTTCTCTCTCCCCTCAAATCCAATAAAATCTATTTTCTGCAGGATTCTTTGCAAAATTGCGCCGCTCAAAAATCTTTTTGCAAAAGTTTTGTGATTGGTTTTGTTTTGCATATTTAATACGGACTCTAAGGGGCAAAGACCAAATCAAGATTAGGTGGGGATTTCATCACCCTTCCTAAGCCCCACAAATCACAAACCGAGCATATAGATCAACCCTTCATTAATTTAAAAAATATCTAGACCAGACTCAAAGGACTGTCGCGCTCAATAAGGACAGAGGAAGGTCGTGGGTAATCTATCGTTTATCCGCATTACTTTTGTAGTGCCTAGGCAAGTGTGACAAAGGCTAGTGGTTTTTAATTAGGCCCACGACGTGGTTCCTTCCCACTTACCTGGCACTTATCTGGCTACAAGGGTAGTACGGAGGCGGTAGAGGATTTATCCTGCGGCTTGTCTTTTGGAAGTCTAGGAGCGGTCTAGAGACTGGACCTAGGTAACCTTAGTTCTAGGGTTGCTTGTGCATCTTAGGGAGATTTGTCTTGAGTCCCACTTTTTCAAAACAAGCCAATTTTAAATCACACACACGCTGCCACTTGCACTAAACCCGCTTAGTGCATGCTCGGCTGGACATGGGATCCTAGTGCCCGTCTTGTCCGCGTTCCTGCTATAGACGCCGAAGTCGGTATTTCTTTATCTTCTTTTCCCCCACCACACACCACATCAACCGTGATGGACGGCACTCCATCAGAATATAACACCACGCTGCCACCGCCCGAAGGTGCGCATAACCCACCGCGCATCTCTCTCCAAGAGAGATGCTATCCTATTCGTGGTCCTCTTCCTACTTGTCTATCTTTTCCACCACCTAACGGGGATAATTTCGAAATTAAACCCCACTACATCAATCTGCTACCCAAATTTCACGGGCTTGAGTCGGAAGACGCGTACGTTTTCATCACCAAATTCGAAAACGTATGCGCAATGATGGATACTTCACAATTGACTTTAGATGCTATGCGCTTACGTCTTCTCCCATTCACATTGTGTGACTTGGCAGAAAAATGGCTTTACAATACTGCCGCACACTCTATCACTAATTGGGATGAATTCGTCGTAGCATTTCTTAAGAAGTTTTACCTAAATCATAAGACTGCACATATTAGGAGCGAGATCAACCAGTTCACCCAGCTTCCCAATGAACCATTTTGGAAGTGCTTTGAACGTTTCAAAAATCTGCTTGTCCAATGCCCCTATCACGGAATACAAAGATGGGATTTATGTCGGATTATATATGAGGGCATTAATCCAGCGACAAAGCAGATGCTTGAAACAATGTGTCAATGCAATTTCATGTCTAAAGATGACAGTGAAGCATGGAAATATCTAGAAGATCTCGCTGAACACACGTTGCAGTGGGAAAGCGTTAGACCACCTACAACTAAGGGAGGTATTCACCAGCTCGACGTTTCCATCGCAGTAAAAGCCAAAATGGCAGCGATGCAGAAGAAACTCGATTCTATTGAGAACAAACTTTCATCAGTCTCCCTAAATCAGGTCACGCTTCCCAAGACTGTCTGTGGTTGCTGTTCGGATCCTTCACACTTAACGGAAGAATGTCCTATGAATGCATCGTTTCAAGCTAATGCTGCTTTTCAGCAGCGACCTAGAAACGACCCTTATTCTTCCACATACAATCAAGGATGGAGGAATCATCCTAACTTTGCTTGGAATCAAAACCAACAAAGTAATTATCACAGACCTCCTCCACAGCAACCACAACCACAGAATCAGCCCCCCTTTCAGTCACAAAATTTCCAAAATACGGCCAACATTTCTACACCACAAGTGGCCGGTATTGACAACTCACTTGCACAAACTTTGGATATGTTCATGAAACAATCCATGCAAAATTCGGCTGAGATGCGGTCTTCTTTTGATGCCCTAACGAAAAACTCCTCCTCCCATGGTGAGAGTATCAAATCAATAGAAAACCAAATCGCACAGTTAAACGCCGCAATGAGTGCGAGAGAGAAAGGGAAACTCCCATCTCAACCCATAGCTAATCCTGGCCACTCACAAAATTATAATGTGAGTGCTGTTACTACGTTGAGATCGGGAAACCGAGTGGGTGAGCGGTGTGATGATAGTGATACCAATGATACCCTTTTTTCTTCTTCTTCCCCTAATTCGTCTAGTCTTCCACCTTCAACCGAGCCTATTCTCCGTTTTCCCCAAGGCTCGAACCTTTCTCCCATTTCGCCAAATCTATCTAAGTCGATTCCCACTCCAGTTTTGGGATCGAATCCGTCCCCACAATCCTCTCCAACGTTGGACCCAAAACTTATTGATCAAGCACCTTATCCAAACAGGTTAAGGGGCAACAGACCAAGTCCACAAATGGAGAAGATTGTGGAAATTTTTAAGCAAGTTAACATAAACATTCCTCTCCTAGATGCTATTCAACAAGTTCCGTCATATGCAAAAATCTTAAAGGACTTGTGCACTAGGAACAGAAAAGTTCAAGTACCTAAAAAAGTTTTCCTTGCGAGTAATGTGAGCACTGCTTTTACACAACAACTACCCAAGAAACGAAAGGACCCCGGAAGTCCTACAATTTCAATTTCTATTGGGGGTAAAAATATCAATCGTGCTTTACTCGATCTAGGTGCTAGTGTTAACTTGCTTCCGTATTCTGTTTATGAGCAATTAGGGATCGGAGAGTTAAAGCCTGCACATTGCACTCTTCAGATGGCCGATCGATCTATCACCCAACCAAGGGGTGAGCTAGAGGATGTGTTAATCAAAGTCAGGGAATTCATATTCCCTGTGGACTTTATCGTTATAGATACACAACCTGTAGCAAACCCACGCAATCAAATTCCGGTGATACTCGGTCGACCCTTTTTGGCCATTTCCAACGCAGTAATTAATTGTAGAAACGGCTCTATGACCCTATCCTTTGGAAAGAAGTCAATTGAGCTTAAAATTTACAAGTTGGGAAGTGAACCCTCCGAACCCTATGCTCATGTGTGTTCTGTCGAATTAATGGATGTCGACAGCAGCGAATTTGATCAACCTCATGATACAGACTCTTTTCATATGTTGTTGTTTGACCCAACCATTTACCCTTCCACCGAGTTATCCGGGTCAACATCTTATGAGGAACCTTATGTTGAGTCTGACGATCACCCCATTTTTTCTGATGACGTTATTTTTCGGGGTATCGATGAAAGCTTTGAGGAAATTTTCGCTGATGAACTCGCATTTTTACAAGACACGGGTGTTGAGATGAATCAACTCCAAGATGAAGAAATTGGACCTCCACCCCTTCTTTTGGACAATCATGATAATGCGAGTAATCCATCATCACTATCACTGTGTCGTCTCTCCAAATTGAGACGCAATCCTTTTCCATCACACCTCTTATCACCTCCCCACTTCTTCACGTCGAAAGGTGACATGTTCTTCCACCAACCTTGGTGCTTCATCGATAAAATTTTTGAATGGTTGGTGTTAACCTTCGGTCTTTGCAAAGCTTGGCATTGACCAATAACCTTGACCCCCTCATGTGATTTTAAAAGATTAAAATTGTTTAACTCAAGTTTGGGGAGGGGTGGTATATTTTGGGCTCTTGAAAGAAAATGATTTTTACAAATTTGTGAGCCAAAAATAAGTTTGGGGAGGATTTTCACTTTCATATATTCTTGCCCCCATTAATAATTTCCTTCCAAGCTTACAGGTTTTTGTGATCCAGCGGATAGCAACAGTGAGGATACTGTTGAAAACAAGTTTGGGGGAGGTTTGTGCTTATTTACGCATCAATTTGCATCATACTTTGCATAAGCACAACATTTTCAAAAATTTTAAAAAAAAAAATTTATAACAAAAGAATAGAAAGTGAAAAATTACATCCAAAAGATAGGAATAGTTTAAGAAAACCAAGAAAATTAGAAGTTTTCTTAAACGAACTAGTAATAAGTAGTTATGAGCTGTTGTCCCAAGGGTTAGTAAAATGAAGGAAGTCACTAATCTGAGGATAAAAATAAGTCTGAAAAATAATTTCTATTCTGGAAGCCAAACATTTGAATGTTGATACCCTACAATATGCACTTACACACGTCTTGAAACTCGGGATAGTAGAGGATACCTTGAAATGCTCTTGTCTAAAAGCCAAAGTATGAAGGAAGTGAAAAAAATGAAGAAAATATAAAAATGGTGAAAAGAAAAAAATGAACACTGGTTTTGTTATCGCCAAGGCAGCAATAAAAAAATATAGCGAGGGTGCCTCTTCACCTAGTGCCCTAAGGCCAACTGGTCTGGGAGTCACTGCTAAGCCTTAGGTGGTGCAAGACGAGGAAAATACTATCACCAAATCAGCAAGCACTTGAGTAATCGGTCGGTTAGTACCTCAAGAAGTATTAGCGGTCGCATGAAAAGGTGTGAGCAAACCTAAGTATTTATAAAATTAAAAAGTACTGAGGTAGATGGACAAGAGTATGATAACTTGAATTGAATTCTCCGAGTGTAGGGATGTTATTTTCACACACGTGGGGTTATATGATCAATGTTTGGAAGAAAGGTAGGAATGAAGAATAAAGACGATGTTTTATTGAGGGGTAATGTGATTTCTAACATATTTTCATGACTATTAAGATAGGGCTCATGACAACTGAAAACCTAATATAGTTGGAAACTCTTCTTTTCAAAGTATTTCTTTTATGGTTCTTATCTTTATATGTAAATTTCACCATCTTTCTTTTGTTATAGGATTTGTGGGTGTAATCCGCTGAAAACCCTCAGGAGACAACACTCCTCCTACTAGGGACACCTAGAGGTTTAACAGATTGTTGCACGTGCTCAGTGCGATCGTGTCTGCCTACGAAAGTGTGCTTAGTTTTCTCCTTTCTTTTTCTCCTCTTAAATAAACTAGTTTGCTCGGGACGATCAAAGATAAGTTTGGGGGTATTTGTTCAGTCGATAAAACTGCACATTTGTAGTACATTTTTCCTACCATTTTTATATTAAAAAAAGGACTTTAATATGATATATTATACATATGAGGGTTTATGTGTAAAAACATTATTTTCCATGTGTTAATATATTTTTATTATCATTTGGTAGGAAAATGTATGCAAATAATATTATTGACCTAATCCTAGTAGAACAAAGTCTATTAAATCTTATTTGAGTTGTTGTGCAGAATATTTCCAAGTTGAGCAGAATTTTCCAAGGCTAGAATCAAGCAAATCAAGTTGTTGAAGAAATCTTGCCAAATTAAGAAGCAAAACTTGGAGACCAAGTCTGAAAGCAACCGAGAAAAGATTTTTAGATTCTGAAGATGCCTAGGATTGCCAAATGTCACCAGATGAAAGCACAAGAAAAATCATCAAATGATCCCCACCCTTGAGCGCGGATCCGCGGCCAAACCCACCCTTAGGCCGCGGATCCGCCGCAATTTAAGGGAGATAGAGTGCAAGATTTTGGGAGATTGATAACTGATGAATTTTACCAACTTTTGAACAATAATATTCTGGGTTTGCACTATAAAATGGCACCGAGAGCCTCTTGGAAAATCCATCAAGCCGAAGAGATCACGAAGCTCCCGACGCTCACGCATCCAGGCTGATCATCGACTGTTCGACTACCTCTTTAGGAAAGATCGAGAAGCAAATCAAGTTTTGTAATCATTTTTTACGGATTAAAAGTGTAGTTTGAAGAAGTCGATTAATAAAGGTAGTTATTTTATTTAATTGTCTTTGCATTTACATTATGTTTTCCCTCTCTTTCTTTTCATCTTCTTCTCCCAACATGCGCGAGTAATTCTCCGCTTGTTAGGGTTCGTAGGATTAGAGTAGGCTAATGGACGATGAAAATAATTAAATCCTTTTTAAGTCCTATAAAGTTTAGGAACTTTATCAAAAGAATCATTAACATCCTAATCGGGCGCGCTAGCAATTCTTTGCTAGTTCCGACCACGATTAGAGATTAGATTAATGATTGTTTTGGTAAAGGCTAGATAATGAACGGAGTTCCGTATCAAGATAAGGGTTAAGAGTGAGATTCCTTTTCCCTCCGGAAACCCTAATCTACACGCATCACCGTCGTTCTAGTTCTAAATCTATTAATGGATAAAAATGGTAACTTTTAATTAATCGTCCATAACTACTAAATCCTAACGAACCCTACAAGCCCTCTTATTATATTAATTACATCTTTAAAATAATCTAGATCTATATTCTTGTTTAACGTAGATCTAGAAACCATTCAACAAATTCTTTCGTCCTCCTATCTTTTTCAACACATCTAAAGTAAAAGTAAAAGGTTCCACGTTTCCCAGAGGACGACCCGTACTCATCTCGGTCTAGCTACGTGCGACACCGTTATTGATTGCGGTTAAACTACAAACAATTTTTCGTATCAATCAACATCCATATTATTATCTTGATTAAGGCATGACATGGTCGCTACCTGGAGAGAGGGAGAGAAAAACACTCTGCGTATGCTCTTGCAAGATTAGATTGGTTATAATTTTATCTAATAAGGATGGCACCCACTGTTTTTATCAAATCTTTCTCCAAACCCTAAAAGGAAAGACTAGCCGGGATTAATTACACCCTAAAAGTTCGCTAATCTTTCAGCCAGGCCAGTGCAAGTACTTTGAGGGAGGTTCCCCGTGCTTTCGCACGGACCTAATTAAAATAAATCTCATTTTCACAGGGGCGTAACCCCGTTGACCCCTTTCTAGACACCTACTTGATCGGCTAAGTGCAAAGTGCAAAACTCTCCTAGGAGTAACTATCACTCGAAGTGGGTATCGAGATCCAACTATCTCATAGAAGGTATGCAATCTCATTGCAAATTTTAACACTTGAAATTCCCGATAATATTTTTCCTCTAGCAGCTATATGACCTTAACATAGTCAACAAATCATAAGTGCCAGTCAAGTTCAACCCGTATATTTCTTGATTGAATTAAACCCACCCGTACGATCCTTAACACAGTCAACAAATTCGCACGACTACCCTAATCCAATCGCATCTCATGCTTAAGCAGATAAGCACGAATTAGCTACCGCACACTACGCCTTAACATAGTCAACAAACATAGCACGAATACTAAGTAGTATTTATCTGAAATGACGGAGGGCTACGAAAGGTTTTTAAGAAAACCTTTTGCGTATTGAACTTGATATCGTTGTAGAATCGAGTGATTTTGAAAAGCAGTCTTTTTGAGGCTTTTACTAGTTTTGTTAAAGAGCTCACTCCTGGTGAAGGGATCTCGGCTCTTTACTCATAGAATGAGGTGCAGGATATTCACAATACCACTATGCAAAGCAAAAACAATAAAAGCAATCAAAAGACAAACTGAGTTTGTAGCATATGCTAGTTTCGCTAAAGAGGTCACTTCCGGTGAAGGGATCTCGGCTTTTTTCTTATCGAATAAGGTGCAGGATGTTCTACAAGGAACACCGCTATGCAAAGTAAGAACAAGAGCTATCTGTTTTTGAAAATTCGATTCCACAACATCTTTAGATTTATTTTCTTTCATTAATTTCATTAATGAATATCCCATCATTTAATTTACCTAAGCATCACAGATAAATACAACGTATGCTTATGCCATCCGCATTCGCCTCGATGTCCCATCATGCACCGTTAGGTTAAATAACTAACGGCAGAGCGGGGCAGTGCTAGCATGTGTGTAAAACATATGCAGCGTCTATATAATATATCACATATACTATATATAGTATCTATCACATCATATCAAGTAATCACATCACAGAATATCGCAGCAGAAAACAACATATGATATATTGGATGTACTAGGATTTCCGGGTTTTAAATTAATCCTGTATAAAACACGGATTCCACGGTCGTGATGAATAGCCAAACCCACATCCCTAGACCCCTACGAGAGCGGCAAGCAACCCTACCAATTCTAGAGTTAGGAGACCCGGTCTCGACTCCTCGAGATGGTATCCTACTGGACCCTAAAACCCGGTTACTTGTGCTCCCCTCCTTGGGTCTATCCTAATGCGGAAAAGTAAATAATATACATCAACGTTGATATCTTCATCAACTCGGTAGTGCCCCAATAAAAGAATATTACATACAAGTTTTTACATGAATGAAAATGAAAAACTCTCATCTCACATAAAACCCCCGGCTATTCAAACACGACGATCCAATATAACATATCACAGCAATACATAAAATCACATGTCATTAACGTAAGTAAATATGTGTATCCCAATTATCGTTGACATATAGCAACGAAACCGGCGATACACCACATATTACACTTACGGTCGCAGAAAAGAAAGTGAAAAACTACAACAATTGGAATCGTCTCTGCCCTTAGACATCATAAACCTGGAATATCACATATTCTGGATTTCATGCCTAACAATGCAAATCATACATTTAGGTCTCAACTATGAAAACACTTTTCAAAAGAAGTCGGGTAATTCAACAAGATTCCTGATTTCACCCGAGACCGAAATGTTAAACTTGCACGCAACTAAATAGATTCCAATTATTGTATCATAATCACAGATAGCTAGATGAAGTTAAAATTTTCGATCGAATAAGCAAGTACCCATAATTTCCCAACAAGCTCAACACTTGAGCGGAGTTCAAAAAGTTCCCAGAAACTGCCACAGCTCCTATGAACCATCCGTAGAAGGGCCGACCCATGCCTCACTCATGTCGACACGGAACTGCGGCAAACCCTAGGGTATACCGCGGTTCCGCGATCCAAAAAGTCGAGTTTGGGTATCGTTCTTCTAGAGGGTCCACAGAATCACTTGCATGATTTTCTGAAAATTTCAAACTCGGAAAAATCCAACTCTTAGAAAATTTCAGTGAGGGAAAATATGGGTTATTGATATCCGTTCAAATTTTTTAACATCGTCTAAATGACCCGAAAACATGTTAGAATTATGACTGCGAAACACTCTGAATTGCCTTTGCAGAAAGTTAACACCACATGCAAATTTAGCAAAAACAAACAACACCTGAAACACCAAAACCCACAGATTGGAACACCATGAAAATTTGAAGCCCAAACACCAAAATTGACCCGAGCTCGCCGGTTTTAATGCCATTGTGTCCGGCCACTTTGTGGTGAAATTGGACAAAATTTTGGTAGTGTTCATGTTGTATCTCATACACCATTTTGTACTTGTTTAAAATTTTTTTTGAAGACTTTATAAATTCGACAGAAACTGGGTTGTTTTGTTTCAAGTTTCGGAGTCGTTTCGGTTTCGTAATCTAACAAACATCGTCTAATTTTCTATCATGGCTCTGATACTACTGCAGGGTTGCTTAGCATGGCAGCAAGGTTTCGGGAGGCATCGTCCATACCAATTTCAAAAATTTGCCGTTCAAGCTAACCCTAACCCTAACCCTAGAATCTTTACTAGAAAATCCGACAAACGATATGTAAACTACTTTACATCTAAGTGAATGAGGAATACAACCTTTGTAGACTGGTCCTTCACTTCAAAAGCTCCGTGTAGTAGTCCCTTCGCTGCGAGTTGTGATCCCCCGAACTCTAGAAAGGGTTCTCCCAGAGAAATGAACAAGCTTGCTCGAAGTCTTCGAGGCCGAAGATGATCTATGTCGAGGAGACTCAAACTCTTGCTACCTCTTCACTAATTGTGAAATTAGTGAAGCAAACACCTTAAACTAAATGGCAAGTAGTAGAGGATGATGAAGTAGGAAATGGGCTCACTTTAGATTTATTTTTCTCACAATATTTTCTCACCTTATAAAATCTAGTGAGCTTTTCTCATGAGGAAGAAGAAGCTCAAGTGAAGAAAATGAGAGAATGAAATAATGAGGTGAGAATGGGAGCCATGGGTGTGTTAGTGTCATACAATAACCCATGTAGAGAGTTAACCATGGCTAATTATAATGGTTGGGTTTATGAATATCTTAAGTAAAACAAAACTTGTGAACTTAGTCAATGGTTATCCAATCTTCTACATGCTTCTAGCCATGACCAATATCGATGCATTTTTGAATTACTTAATAAATTAAAAACCCTACATTATATACAGAATGGTGTAAGTCACACACACACCCATAAACCATGTATCATCAAGCATGACACAAAATATTGTACACTAATATATATCACATATATACTAACGCACACATATGAGATAAAGAAATCATAAGTGAGCTAATATCAGTTAATGTAACTTAATATATCATATATATAATTATATATTAAATTATTAAATCAACATTTGATTTAATAATTCGGCTATATCACATACAACCGACTAATATCAAATGTAAAAATATATCTAATCAACACTTGATCCGATATCCCGGCTATATCACCTATAACCGCCCGATATCACATATCGCGAGAATAGAATGCGGTATCACATACGCGCATTAATCTCGGTCCCGCACATATCACATATGTGCTCCTACTCCGTTTCACATGAACTAGGAATCCTCTGTGTAGGACTCTAAAGAGTCGTCAATACGCCGGCAGTAGGTGATGATCATATCAAACATCCACAAGCCGCAAGCGGTCTGCTAAACGTAACGGCCACCCGGGTATTGAGCGATCAGAAGATCAAAAGGCATGCCTGCTCATACTCCTGCGAGTCCAATCAGTAACACTACCGTACAGTCTGGTCTCTTCGTCTGATATGTCGCATATCTCGTCTAGGGGTGGTAAACGTCAGTCCACAGTAACTCGATAAGTCGTGCCGATATGAGGATCATAACGGGTCGAGAAACTACTGATAAAACTTACCAGTAAATCTCAGAATCATCCCTGGCCAGGGACTTCCTGTTATAGCCAATCGAGCACAGCGCAACATCAACCCCCAATACCGGGAGAGACGAAATCCTCTCATGTCGCTCATTGCTTCCATGTGACTCGGGACTGTACCCAAAAACCACCATTTTGCACGTTCTCTTAAACATGGTAAGGTGGAAATCAAAGCACCGTTGGAATCACACAAGAATCCATGACGATCTCGGGTCGATAGACTAACCAGTACCAGTGTCACCAGAGAACTGCCTTCTGACGTGAGGTATAATACCATCTAGGAGTTCTCGGCGAGTCCGTCCAGTGTACCCAGTTTCCACTGAGCACCCGTATACCATCTCTGATGTCAAACACCAATGAATATGTATCACGACCCAAAGTTCGACTCGTGACCGGCACTTAACCATGCAACGTCTACAGGCGTAACGCGACTAAGTAAGCCGAAACCCAGAAATCAAAACCATTAAAAGTAGTGAGTGTTGAAAACATTTGTTTAAAACAATTGGAAAACCTTAAGTAGTTTAATAATATTCTTTAAAGTTCAAGCTATTATCTTTAAAATTTTGGCCGCATTTCCTTTGTAAAACTAACCCCGATTTCTGGTACAGAACAGGATATGAGTGAAAATGATACACAATATAATAAAGCATCCCAAACGGGAGAAATCATGCCAAACGGCGGAAGCCATCACCACAAGAGTAATATATGACGCCGTAGAGAAGAAATGAGCAATAAGTGAAAAACATCACAGAATGATAAACTGCATAAGTAAAGTCGGCCTATAAGAGTTCGACACCAGAATACAAATAATATACATCATCATCCTCACACTGGTAACTAAGTCAATACATAAAGGTAGATGGAGAGTACTAGATACAAAAGTGTGTACAATGTAAATAACCAGATACCACAACCCACCTAACAGCAAACAGCTCACGCACCAACTGTAGTGGTATCTGTAGCCAAAATGATACAAGAAAGCAGCCTGCCGCGACTACTCTGAGGGACAACCTGCAAACACTGTCGCACAATGGGGGTGAGTTGCTAACTCATGAATAGAAGATAACATATAAAGGTAATCGCGAGTATCCATGTACTACATTACTCTATCATATGCCAGCAGATAATATCTATATGCGATAAGCAGTATGTGCAATAATCATGCAAGTGCTATGTCAGGTAAAATAACTACAGGATGAGATGCATAATAATGAATGCTGAGTATGGGATGAAATAACATCTACACGGAATGTCAACGTGGAAAAATAATCGGTGTCCATCAATGCACCCAAATCCCAATAAAACTCGGGCGCCGTCAACCACATCGGCCCTCAAATCCTGTAAATCTCTGGGAATCACGAGTACCCAACATCGCACTCAAAATATCATGAAATAATCGTGTCCAGCAACGACACGCAAATGCTCATATATCGGGCTCCGTTAGTCCGGGTCGGCCCACGGGATCCGTCTGCGGAATCGGCTCTCGGCCCCGGCAGTACGGGTCATCCCGTATCCATCTATCGACTCTGGTCAGTATCCTCCAGATAACCGCCAGGTCCAACCAATCACCGGTAGGTAGTAGTCCCTTTGCCAGGCTCACCGTCTATATACACAGCATCCCTTTCTTTCCCCGGGGTACCATACCGGGTCCACCATGTACCCACAATTGGCCTCGTCTAGCTCCACGATTCGGGTTCACATGTCACACGTCTCAGATTCGAGAAAACGCATAGTGGACGTACTGAAATATCATATCAAGAGGAACCGGCTTTTTCAAAATAGTGCATATTTTCTTAAATAATCCCACGGTCCTCAAATCCAGAAATCACAAGAAATCCAAAGCCAATGCGTAAATCCATGCGATGTAATATATGCATCAGAAGTCGTACTGTAAGAAAAGGGGAGAAACCGCTCATTAAGTAAATGCAGTTTTAAAAGGTATCATGCGGTCCCCAGTTTTACCAAAAATGAGCTTATCTAGGTAGGTACAGTTTGAATATGCATAAGTCTGGCTATGCAAATGAGTATGTGCACAAGTAGCAAAATCATGTCACATCATATATCAGGTGAGCTACATTATACTGTTCATGGCAGTTCTATAATGTGAGCGACATGGCAATTACTAACGGTGTGTGTGTAACATGCAGATTAGTGCTCGTGCAACATGAACCGTTAGTAACAGTACGGTGTGTTAATAATTCTAAGTTCATATACATATATATAATATAGCAGGAACTACAATATGCAATTAAGGTATATGGATGCAATTATGCAACTACTATAGCCTACCAAGCCCTGACGCTAAATGCCATACGGGCAATTTCCCCGTAGATGTTAAATCTACTCACCGTATTCTCGTGCTAGGTGTAGCCGACGACTTGTTTCCCTTTCTTCGCGGCGTCCGTCGTACTCGCCTGCGAACCTAGAATTTCACAAAATAATATACATAAGCTCAAATCTAAAAAACGCAACATTGAAGCCAAATTAGAAACCCGTGTCGCGAACCAAGCGCGCGTGCGCGTGATACGCTAAAATGTGTGATTACGCGCCTGAAGCGACCCTGACACATCGGGATATGCAGAAAACCCCAAACCCACATACGTATCACACGTGTCGCGAAGGTTAAAAATATACGAAATAGGGTAATTGGCTCCAGATTTTTCTACAGAAAGAATTTAACAAAATTGCATATACCATCAGTCTTCAAATTGCAGCAGACACCTACCACACAAACCCCAACCCCCAGATCCCCCATCTGGCCGCAAATTGCGGCCAGAATGAATATTTCGGCGGCCCGACGAGGGAGTTGGGCTCCCGTGTTTCATGTGTGCTCTCTATACCTAGTGTATATGCTCCAGTAATTACAATATTGGTCTGAAGCAACCGGGGTACATGCAGATCCAACAGAACCCAAAAATCTAGTTAAAAAGCTATTTTAACAATAAATCAATATATTAGGGTATTTTAGTGAAACCTGAGTCAAACCATGAGTTAAAACAACACTATAAGCACATAACTAAGCTAATCAAGCCATAGAAATGTTAACTTATCACAAGCTTCACTAATTTCCCTTCAATATCACAAAAATGCACAAAAATACGATTTTTAGTTATCAAAACTACAAGTTACAATCTAGGGTGTTAAGTGTGAGTTAATACCTTCCAAAGACCTTAGGGAAACCCAAAATTTCAGTTCTTGCCCTCACATGCACTGACTTGGCATCAACCTCCTCAAAAGAGCCATTTTCCCAAGGTTTTTGTGAAGTAAAAAGGGGTTTTTGTGTTGGGTTTTGTGTATAGATCAAAAGAGAAGCAAAATGAGAAGAGAATGGTGATGAAGATGTTGCTGCTGCAGCTTCTCTCTGCAGGAAATTAGAATGGGAGGGAGAGAGAAAAGAGAGAGAGTGAATGGTCAAAAGTCAAGCCCAATACCAAACCCCCATACCTTCTATTCTCTCATTAAAAAAATTAAATGGGTTTAAATTTATTTAGTGGGGAAAAAATAACCCATGCAAGAAGGAAAAGAAATGGTTACACTAACCTAAGTTTCAAAAAAAAGATAAGTGTGGATGCGTTATACTAAACCTTGCTTAAGAAAGTAATTAAGGAAAATTCCCAAATAAAGTGAACACAAGCTAAATTATAATTAATAAACCCTGTATATATATAAAAACACCTCTCATCACAATTTGCACTAGTTTACAAAAGAAATAAGTTTTATGGGTTTTTATGAAAAACGCGCATCATTACTAATTAACGTGAAATTATCCTAAACGAATTTCAAAGCATTACAATCTACCCCCCTTAAAGAAATTCGGTCCCCGAATTTAAAAATCTAGCTACGCGTACCTTCAAAAAGATGGGGATATTTCTTCTTCATCTCGCTCTCGGTTTCCCAAGTGACCTTCTCGCTGCTCGGGCCACGCCAAAGGACCTTGACGGACGGTATATCCTTCGATCTCAACTTCTTCACTTGTCGATCCAAGATGACCACCGGCTGCTCTGCAAAAGAAAGGTCGCGCTCCAGCTGGATCGTCGGGTGCTGAATCGCATGCATAGGATCATGCAGATACTTATGGAACATAGAAACGTGAAATACGGGGTGCACATCTGGAAAACTGGGCGGAAGGGCTAACCGATACGCAACTGCACCAACCCGCTCGAGGATCTCGAAGGGGCCCACGTACCGGGGACTATGCTTTCCCTTCTTCCCAAATCTCATCACACCTTTCATTGGGGAGACCCTCAAGAAGACATGATCACCAACAGAAAACACAAGTCTGCGCCGACGACGGTCGGCATAAGATCTTTTCCTACACTAGGCTGCTCTCATCCTATCGCGAATCAACTGGATCTTCACGGTCGTCTCCTCAACAATCTGCGGCCCTAAGATACTGCTCTCGCTGAGCTCTGTCCAACAGGCGGGCGATCTGCATCTCCTACCATATAGAGCCTCGAATGGTGCCATCTGAATGGTCTCCTGGTAGCTGTTGTTATAGGAGAACTCTACTAAGGGTAAATGATGATCGCAGCTACCTCGAAAATCTAATACGCATGCTCGGAGCATGTCCTCGAGAGTCTGAATAGTCCGCTCTGACTGGCCGTCGGTCTGCGGATGAAATGCTGTGCTGAAACTCAAGCGGGTGCCCAAAGCCTCCTGAAGCCTCTGCCATAGTCGGCTTGTAAACTGGGTACCTCTGTTGGACACGATACACGTCGGGACTCCATGCAGTCGTACGATCTCTTCGATGTATATCTGGGCATACTGAGCAAAACCGAAAGTCGTTTTCAACGGCAGGAAGTGAGCCGCTTTCATCAAACGATCTACGATCACCCAGATGGAGTCATACCCTTGACTAGTCCTGGGTAGACCCACAATGAAGTCCATAGAAATCTGCTCCCATTTCCACTCTGGAATGGGTAACGGCTGTAGCTCTCCCGCGGGCCTCTGGTGCTCGGCTTTGACTTGCTGACAAGTCAGGCATCTCGACACGAAATCTGCGATGTCCCTCTTCATTCCATCCCACCAGTAAACATCTCTCATATCATGGTACATCTTGGTGGAACCTGGATGAACACTGTACACTGATCGATGTGCCTCCTCAAGAATCTCACTCCGCAGTCCCTCAACATCTGGTACGCACAGTCTAGTCCCAAATCGTAGTATCCCCTGATCATCAATCACGAACTCGTAAAATTTGCCCTCTCCAATCTGTGCCATGATCTCTGAACATCGGTCATCATTATACTGTGCCTCATATATACGGTCAAGCAACTGTGGGCGTGCACGAACATGTGCAAGCTGTCCTCCAATCGGCGTAAACTCGAACTGCACTAGGCTGTCGCATAAAATCTGCCAATCTGCCGACGACTGCCTCTGCACTGCGCTCAAACAAGATAGACTATTCCCGGGCCTCCTACTCAAAGCATCCGCCACTACATTAGCCTTGCCCGGGTGATACAAGATCTCGCAATCGTAGTTTTTAACTAACTCCATCCAACGGCGCTGTCTAAGATTCAGGTCTCGCTGCTGAAATATATACTTTAAGCTCTTGTGATCAGTGAATATCTGGCACGACTCGCCGTATAGGTAATGTCGCCAGATCTTGAGTGCAAAGACCATTGCAGCCATCTCTAAATCATGAGTTGGATAGTTCTGTTCATGTTTCTTCAACTACCGTGAAGCATACGCGATCACCCTGTCATGCTGCATCAATACGCACCCTAGCCCCACTCGAGAAGAATCACAATAGACCACAAATCCGCCCGATCCTGAAGACAATGATAACACCGGCACCGTAGTCAGTCGAGTCCGTAGCTGCTGAAAACTGTGCTCGCACTCCTCCGTCCAATCGAAAGGAACTCCCTTCCGGGTCAACCCGGTCAAAGTTGCAGCTATACGGGAGAAGTCCTGCACAAATCGCCTGCAGTAACCGGCCAACCCTAGAAAGCTGCGGATCTCCGTAACCGATGTGGCCTGGGCCAACACTGAACGGCTTCGATCTTCCTTGGGTCTACACATATACCATCTCGTGTAATCACGTGACCCAAGAAGTCTACGCTGTCCAGCCAGAATGCACACTTGGAGAATTTTGCGAAAAGTTAGTGCTCCCTCAAAGTATGCAGTGAAATCCGCAGGTGCTACTCATGCTCCTCTCTACTCCGAGAATACACCAAGATATCGTCAATGAATACTATGATGAACAGATCAAGATATGGCCGGAAAATATGGTTCATCAAGTCTATGAATGCTGCTGGGGTGTTGGTGAGTCCGAACGACATCACTAAAAACTCATAATAGCCGTAGCGTATGCGGAAATCTGTCCTCGGAACGTCCTCCTGTCGAACCCGCAGCTGATGGTAGCCTGATCGCAAATCGATCCTCGAAAAGTATCCTGCCCCTGAAGCTGGTCGAACAAATCGTTGATGCGTGGCAAAGGATACCTGTTCCGCACTGTAACCCTGTTCAGCTGGCGGTAGTCGATACACAAATGCAAACTGCCATCCTTTTTCTTGACAAACAGGACTGGAGCACCCCAAGGAGAAACACTGGGTCGAATAAGTCCCTTATCCAGCAAATCTTGCAACTGGCCCTTCAATTCTCTAAGTTCCGTCGGGGCCATCCGATAAGGCGGTATAGAAATAAGCCCCGTGCCGAGAATCAAATCAATACAGAAAGAGATATCTCGCTCAGGTGGTAGCCCAGGAAGCTCGTCAGGGAACACATCAGGGAACTCGCTAACAACCGGAACCTGATCCAACGGAACCTCTGTAGCTCTAGTATCGCAAACATAGGCGAGAAATCCCTGACATCCCTTCCTCAAAAGCTGTCCAGCATGAAAAGAAGAAATCAAACTGTGAGGGGCGGCACCACGGTCCCCCAGCACAACAAAAGTCGACTGGCCGGGAAAACAAAATCTAACTGTCTTCTCACGGCAGTCCACAGACGCATAGCACGTGGCTAACCAATCCATGCCCAAAAGAACGTCGAAGTCCAACATCTCAAGAAGGATCAAGTCGACAGGCAACTCTCTCTCTCACCAATACGGACGGTACAGGATCGGAACACGTGCCTAGCAACAAACAACTCTCCCACAGGAGTGGTCACAACAAGCGGCTGATCAAGCAAACCGGACTCTCTAACCAAACTCGGCACAAAATGTGTGGAAATGTATGAGTGCGTGGATCCGGGATCAAACAACACGTGTGCATCAACAGAACATACTGGAAGGATACCTGAGACCACCGCATTGGACGCTTGCGCGTCCTGATGCGTCAAAGCAAAAACCCGCGCCTGTCCTCCACCTGCGACCGACTGTCCCCTGCCGGCAGCAGGCTATCCTCTGCCTCGGTCACCTCATCCTCTATGAGCAAATTCTCTACGACCATGACCTCTCTGTGCATGAAATTGGCGCGGAGCAACAGTAGGTACAATAGGCAATGCCCTCTGGGTAGTGAAGGTGGTAATGTGACATGCGGTGCTGCTGCCTCCCTCCGGGGTATCTCAGGACAATCTCGAACACGATGATAAGAACTCCCGCAGCGGAAACATCTAGATGGTGCCGGCTGACACTCCTGGGGATATGTGCTGAATAGCCGACCTCGTCCCGATCCCCCGCTAACCCCCGTACCTGAACGGAACCTGTCGCGGCGCCTAAACGGCTGTCTCTGTGCTGATGTATCCGCACGAACTCTCTTCGGCTCTGGAACTACTGAAGTCTCAGCAAGGCGCTCCTCGACTAATAAGGCTGCATCTACAGCTGCTGCATAAGTCTCGCAATGCTGGGCGCTGATCGCAATGAACGGTGGTCTAAGAAAGCCTCGGACAAATCTCTTGACTCGTATCTCCTCAGTAGCCATTATACATGGGGCATAAACTGATAGCTCGGTAAATAGTACATCGTACTCTGCCACTGTCATCTCTGGCGTTTGGCGTAAAGACTCGAATCTGCGCACTCGGGCACCCCTGACACTCTGGGGATGGAATCGGGCTAGAAATACCATCACAAACTTGGTCCAGGTCATAGGAGGAAGACCTGCTGCTCTGCCATTCTCGATTGATTCACACCATTTCTGCGCAAGACCTTCCTGGCGAAAGCTCGCGAACTTTACCCATCTCGCATCTGAGCATATGAGGGAACGGCATATCCGGGCCATCCTATCAATGAAGGACTGTAGGTCCTCGGCTGCATCAGTGCCTGTGAAGACCGGAGGCTTCAGCCTCATAAACTCTGATAGCGATACCGTAATGACCTCTGTAGCTGTAGGGGCAACTACCTGTACTGTAGGTACCATCGCGGTCCACGTAACGGGTGGAGCTACCTCTGGTCGCAGCGCTCGAAGTGTCTCAACTAGCGATCCCATCATCTCGCGCATCTCCTGCATACTGGATCCCATCGTCTGGCGCATCTCCTGCATACCAGCCCCTAGCATGGTGATCTGATCTGTCGTAGGACGAACAGCCTGCTCGGGTACAACCGGTGTACTACCCGGATCAATCCACGTCTCGGACGAGTCAACTCGAATCTCGGCGCTCGCGGCCGCTCTCTGCACCCTCGTAGTCTTTGGCGGCATAATGGCTGAAAAGTAAATAGGATTCGATAAGGATACGGAAATTGAATCACAAGAATGCATATAATAATGAAGCAATTTCAATTAATAAGTCCTAAGGTCGCTTAGGCGGAGTACCATGTCGTGAGTATGCCGCGGAACATACACACGCTACGTCACTCTGCTTCGGCTACCTACTCCATCATACCAGGGTCATCCTACACTCCGAAAGGTAAAACCTATGCTTTGATACCAACTTTGTCACGACCAGAAGTTCGACTCGTGACCGGCACTTAACCACGGAATGTCTATATGCGTAACGAGACTAAGTAAGTCGAAACCCAGAAATCAAAACCATTAAAAGTAGTGAGTGTTGAAAACAAGTGGAAAACCTTAAGTAGTTTAATAATATTCTTTAAAGTTCAAGTTATTATAAAAAATTTTGGCAGCATTTCCTTTGTAAAACTAACCCCGAATTCAGGTACAAAATAGGATATGAGTGAACACGATACACAAAATAATAAGGCATCCCAAACGGGAGCAATCACGCCCAACGGCGGAAGCCATCACCACTAGAGTAATATACGACACTGTAGCGAATAAATAAGCAATAAGTGAAAAACATCACAGAATGATAAACTGCATAGGTAAAGTCGGCCCACACGAGCTCGACACGTGAATACAAATAATATACATTATCGTCCTCACACTGGTCTCTATGTCAATATATAAAGGTAGATGGAGAGTACTAGATACAAAAGTGTGTACAATGTAAATAACCAGATACCACAACCTACCTAACAGCAAACAGCTCATGCACCAACTGTAGTAGTATTTGTAGCCAAAAAGATACAAGAAAGCAGCCTGCCGCGACTACTCTGAGGGGCAACCTGCAAACACTGTGGCACAACGGGGTGAGTTGCCAACTCGTGAATAGAAAAAAACATATAAAGGTAATCGCGAGCATGCACGTACTGCGCTACTCTATCATATACCAGCAGATAATATATATATCCGATAAGCAGTATGTGCAATAGTCATGCAAGTGCTCTGTCAGGTAAAATAACTACAGGATGAGATGCATAATAATGAATGCTGAGCATGGGATGAAATAATATCTACACGGAATGTCAACGTGGAAAAATAATCGGTGTCCATCAATGCACCCAAATACCAATAAAACTCAGGCGTCGTTATCCTCATCGGCCCTCAAATCCTGTAAATCTCTGGGAATCACGAGTACCTAATATCGGCACTCAAAATATCATGAAATAATCGTGTCCGGCATCGACACGCAAATCCTCATATATCGGGCTCTGTCGGTCCGGGTCGGCCCACGGTCTCCGTCTGCGGAATCGGCCCTCGGCCCCGGCAGTACGGGTCATCCCGTATCCATCTATCGACTCTGGTCAGTATCCTTCGGATAACCGCCAGGTCCAACCAATCACCGGTAGGTAGTAGTCCCTCTACCAGGCTCACCGTCTATATACACAGCATCCCTTTCTTGCCTCGGGGTACCATACCGGGTCCACCATGTACCCGCAATCGGCCACGTCTAGCTCCTCGATTCCGGTTCACATGTCACACATCTCAGAACCGAGAAAATCTATGGTGGACGCACTGAAATATCATATCAAGAGGAACTGGGTTTTTGAAAACAATGCATATTTTCTTAAATAACCCCACGATCCTCAAATCCAGAAATCACATGAAATCCAAAGCCAATGCGTAAATCCATGCGATGTAATATATGCGTCAGAAGTCGTACTGTAAGAAAAGGGGAGAAACCGCACATTATGTAAATGCAGTTTTAAAAGGTATCATGCGGTCCCCAGTTTTACCAAAAATCATCTTATCTCGGTAGGTACAGTTTGAATATGCATAAGTCTGGATATGCAAATGAGTATGTGCACAAGTAGCAAAATCATGTCACATCATATATCAGGTGAGCTACAATATACTGTTCATGGCAGTTCTATAATGTGAGTGGCATGGCAATTACTAACGGTGTGTGTGTAAGATGCAGATTAGTGCTCGTGCAACATGAACAGTTAGTAACAGTGCAGTGTGTTATTAATTCTAAGTTCATATACATATATATAATATAGCAGGAACTACAGTATGCAATTAAGGTATATGGATGCAATTATGCAACTACTATAGCCTATCAAGCCCTGACGCTTAACGCCATATGGGCGATTTCCGCATAGATGTTAAATCTACTCACCGTAGTCTCGTCCTAGGTGTAGCCGACGACTTGTTTCCCCTTCTTCGCGGTGTCCGTCGTACTCGCCTGCGAACGTAGAATTTCACAAAATAATACACATAAGCTCAAATCTACAAAAATGCAACATTGAAGCCAAACTAGAAACCCGTGTCGCTAACCAAGCGCGCGTGTACGCGATAGGCTAAAACGTGTGATTACGTGCCTGAAGCGACCCCGACACGTCGCGATACGCAGAAAACACTAAACCCACACACGTATCACACGTGTCGCGAAGGTTAAAAATATACGAAATAGGGTAATTGGCTCCAGATTTTTTTATAGAAAGAATTTAACAAAATTGCATATACCATCAGTCTTCAAATTGCAGCAGACACCTACCACACAAATCCCATCCCCCAGATCCCCCATCTGGCCGCAAATTGCGGCCAGAATGAATATTCCGGCGGCCCGATGAGGGAGTTGGGCTCCCATGCTTCATGTGTGCTCTCTATACCTAGTATACATGCTCCAGTAATTACAATATTGGTCTGAAGCAACCGAGGTACAAGCAGATCCAACAGAACCCAAAAATCTAGTTAAAAAGCTATTTTAACACTAAATCAATATATTAGGGTATTTTAGTGAAACCTGAAGCAAACCTTGAGTTAAAACAACATTATAAGCACATAACTAAGCTAATCAAGCCATAAAAATGTTAACTTATCATAAGCTTCACTAATTTCCCTTCAATATCACAAAAATGCACAAAAATACAATTTTTAGTTATCAAAACTACAAGTTACGATCTAGGGTGTTAAGTGTGAGTTAATACCTTCCAAAGACCTTAGGGAAACCCAAAATTTCAGTTCTTGCCCTCACATGCACTGACTTGCCATCAACCTCCTCAAAAGAGACATTTTCCCAAGGTGTTTGTGAAGTAAAAAGGGGTTTTTGTGTAGGGTTTTGTGTATAGATCAAAAGAGAAGCAAAATGAGAAGAGAATGGTGATGAAGATGTTGTTGCTGCAGCTTCTCTCTGCAGGAAATCCGAACGGGAGGGAGAGAGAAAAGAGAGAGAGTGAATGGTCAAAAGTCAAGCCCAATACCTAACCCCCGTACCTCCCATTCTCTCATTTAAAAAATAAAAGGGTTTAAATTTATTTAGTGGGGAAAAAATAACCCATGCAAGATGGAAAAGAAATGGTTACACTAACCTATGTTTCAAAAAAAAAAATAAGTGTGGATGTGTTACACTAAACCTTGCTTAAGAAAGTAATTAAGGAAAATTCCCAAATAAAGTGAACACAAGCTAAATCATAATTAATAAACCATATATATATATATATATATATATATATATATATATATATATATATATAAACACCTCTCATCACAATTTGCACTAGTTTACAAAAGAAATAAGTTTTACGGGATTTTATGAAAAACGCGCATCATTACTAATTAACGCGAAATTATCCTAAACGAATTTGAAAGCGTTACAATATGGGATCATCCATCGCCCATCTCATGGGTCGAGAAGGTATATGCTAGTCTACTCTGGTATATCGATGCCCCGTCTCGATACACCCTCGACTAGGGACATAAAAGGATGTACTTACCGACTACTTTTGTCCCACTAGTATGATCCACATCATAATCCAGATAGTCAGGTACACATCCTAAAGGCTTTATCAGCATGTAACAGAGAGAAAATCAGTGTACATGTTATTATAAAGTGCAACCAGATAGCATACTATCATGTTGACCAAGAAAGTCCTCCCTATATATGTCCAAGCATCCACTACAATATACATCTTATGTACAGTAATGGCCTCTAGTGTTGGATATATGTATGCCCTAGAGGCCATTATATGATAGTGGATGTATCTATACATGTATATATATATTCAGTATGCATTCTTGCTCGACATGATAGTATGCTATCTGGTTCTTCTTTATCTGACATGTTGATTTGATCATGCTTTTATTCATTCATACATGCTGATAAAGCCCTGAGGATATCGGCTTGCCTACTCTGATTATGATGGAGATCATACTTGTGGAACATTTGTAGTCTATAAGCATATCCTGGAAAGTCCCTAGTTGTAGGTATATCGAGACGGGGCATTGATATACCAGAGTAGACTAGCGTATATGATACTAGACCCATACGATGGGCAATGGATGTTCCTACATTCATCGATGTTTGACATCAAGATCATATACGGGTGCTCAGTGGTGACTGGGTACACTGGACGGACTCACCGAGAACTCCTATATGGAATTATATCTATCGTCGGATAGCAGTTCTCAGGTGACACTGGTACAGGTTAGTCTATAGACCAGAGATCGTCATAGAGTCTTGTGTGTTCTCCCACTGTACTTTGATTGCCATCCTACCACGGCTCTACTGAGTCGTGCAAACAGGTGGCCGTTGGGTACAGTCCCGAGACATACGAAGGAAATGAGCGATAGGAGGGGTTTCGTCTCTCCCGGTATTGGGAGTTGATGATGTGCTATGCCCGACTGGTTATATCAGTAAGTCCCTGGTCAGGGCTACTGAGATTTGCTAATAAGTGTTATCAGTAGTTTCTCGATCTGTTATAGACCATTCACCGGCACGACTTATTGAGTTATTGGGGTCGACACGACCATCCCTAGGCTCGATATGCAGCATATCTGATGAAGAGACCGGACTGTACGGTAGTGTTGCCGGTTGGCTCGACGGGAGTTGTAGCAGGTTCGCTTGTTTTCTTCCGATCGCTCAATACCCGGGTGGCCGTTACGTTTAGCTGACCGCTTGCGGCTTGGGGGTGCTTGATATGATCATCACCCACTGCCGGCATATTGACGAGTCTTAGAGTCCCACAAAGGAGTTACCTAGTCCAGGCGAAACGTTGTGGTGCGCGTATGCGATATGCGCATGGACCCGATTAAAATGCGCGTATAGGATACCGAACATTGATCGGGTGGCTTGCTTTTGGTGGGGTCATATGTGATATGGCCGGATTGATAAATCAAGTGTTGATTTATCATTTAACCATTAGTTTTCTCACTTAAAACCTTTTCTTGTATATGATGGATGTATGCATGCATATATGTTTTTCTATCTTTCTTTTAGTTTCATGCACATATGGATGTGCATACATACATACATACATACATACACCATCTATCATGGTTGATTACACATGGAATATGGTGGCAATATAAGACCCACACCATGGATGAATGGATGGATTATTATTTGATTTTATGTTTAAAACAAAATAGAAAAGAAAAGGATAATTCTTGCTTAACTTCTACACTCTTCTTTAAACCTAACCATGCTCACCTACTTCTAACCATGAGTTATCCTTCTTTTTGTGTTTTAAACTCAAGTTAAATAATGTCTCCATCATCTAACCATGGTTTGAGATGAGGATTAGAAAATATATATACATATATTTTCTTTTTACTTCACATGAGTTATTTTTACTCTTGTTAAAAGAAAGCCATCATCTTCCTCCTCCTTCTACCTTTGCTCTCTAGTTTCTTCTAGTGAGTAAAACACACATAAAGAAAGGTTTTTGAAGTGAGAATCATAACCACAACATCATTCTACACAAGTTTAGCCAACTTGTTTAGAGTGTTCTCTTCATTTCTCATCTTGAAAAGTGAAGTTGCAAGCTTGGACTAGGTGCTTCGGGTGGATCGTCGTGGACGCGAGAAGACTTCAAGAGGACCTTCCTCCAACACCCAAGAGGCCAAAGAGTCTAGCGAAGGGAGCTACAAAGGTTGTAGTCTCGAAACCCTAGTCTTTATTGCCTTTATCTTATGAAACCCTAATTTTCTAGGATCGATCCCTTTGTACGCTTGCTTAGCACCATAAAAATTTAAACTTTGTGACATGTGATGCTTCCAAACTCTACATAGGGTGCTAGGTAAACCTAACATCTAGGGCATACATATAATTAACACATGGTTTTTCCAAAACCATTCGTAGTCCTCCGTCATTTCATATAGGTATTCAGTAGTATTCAAGCTATGTATTTTGACCTTCGCCAAGGCATAGTGATTGGTAGTTGTTGGGTATTCATATGTAGCATAGATAAATGCGTTGGCTTGGGACGGTCGTACTACTATGTTGGCCTTCGTCAAGGGTATGTACGGATGGGTTCAAATTAACGAGGAAAATGACGGAAGGAACTTGACATGTGACTTATTATGTTGGCCTTCGTCATGGTCATAAGAGCATGAGGCAAAAATCCACATCGGGGCTTTCTAAGGAAATTGAAACTTGCTAGTGTTGCATACCATTTAGAGTGTAATGATTTTGGTAGGATTCCTTCGAAGTTGTCACATGATGATATTTGGATCCCGATCCTACTGTAAGTATCCGCTACTATTCGGGAGATTTTTCACTAAACAATCAATTCTATAAACTAGGTAGGTGTCTAGAACGGTGTTAGCGGGGCTACGCCTCCAGGGAAAAGAGGTTATGTAATTTAGGAACTTCATGAAAGCGTTGGAAAAGCTCCCTCGATGTACCGACACCAGCCTGGCTGAAAGGTTAAGTAAGAATTGTAAGAGTGAGATTAATCCTGACTAATTCTTCTTTTATGGTTTGAAGAAAGATTCGAGAAAACGGTAGGAGCCATCCTGTTTAGATAAATTAATAACCAATCTAAACTTGCAAGAGTATAATGCTAAGTGTTCTACTTTCTTTCCTATTTGCAGCGACCACTATGACCGGACTTAGGTTATTAGATAATAAATTGACTGGGCCAACTATATTGATTGGCTAAGGAATGTCCAGATGGAACTTACCCATGATAACATGGATTACCTCCTTACTACAAAACCCCCCGCCGTCCCAGGTCCAGATTCCATCGTCGCGGATATGGATATCCGTCAGACATGGAAAAAGGATTGTGCGAGTGCCAAGTGCCTCGTGTTAGCATCAATAGATAATGAACACCAGAGGAAACCCGAGAAGATGGACTTAGCCTCCATCTTCCTCCATACCAAATTTTTATATAGAGAGCAATCTCGTATCGCAAGATATGAGACCTCAAAGATATTGCATCAAGCGAGATTGGCTATCGGGTCATCTGTTGGGGACCACGTCTTTACGATGATTAGCTATATTGAACAGCTTACGGACCATGGGACTACGTTGGAGAACGAGTTGTGTATCGACTTGATTCTTCAATCCCTACCATCAACTTACGCCCAGTTTATCTTGAATTCTAAAATACAAGGGAAGGAAGTTTCACTTCCAATTCTCCTCAACATATTAAAGAGCTTAGAGAGCACCCTGAAGGAATCCTGGGAGACACCCACTCTGCTTATTGGGAAATCTTCCTCTTCTAGATCCATGGCGAAAGCCAAGGGAGAGAAGAAGAAGGCCTCCAGCAAGCTGATAAGTGGTGTCAGTAAGGTAGAGGGAAAGGGCAGGGTAAAAGGAGGGATGTCATTGTAGTCACGGGAAAGCGCATTGTCAGAAGGACTGCAGGGCTTGGAAAGCCAGAAACCAGAGTTCGAAGCAAGTTGTGGCTTCGGCTTTGAGTGTGTTTGTAATTGAAAACTGTCTGTCAATTAACTCTACTTCCTGGACACTAGATACCGGATCAGGATCTCTTATCTGTAATTCATTACAGGCTTTGAGAGACCATAGAGTTATCAAGGTAAGTGATATGACTCTCAGAGTTGCTAACGGAATGAGCGTGGACGCTGAATCCATAAGGGAATATACCCTAGGATTGACAAGTGGGCAGATATTGATTCTACGTAACTTTTTGTATGTACCTAGTCTGGCTTGTAATATAATATCTGTATCTTTAATTTCTAAGGAAGGATATGATTTTACATTTGTAAGCGATGTAGTACACATCCACCTAAATAAAAATTTGATTGGGTCAGGTACATTAGATAACATCATATACGTTTTGAATCAAGCTCAGGTTTTCAACGTCCAGAACACACTTAAAAGAAGTCTCCGGAATTAAATCAGGCTTTCTTGTGGTATTGTAGACTGGGTCACATCAATAAAACACAGTTGACGAAGTTACATAAGGAGGGATATTTGGATCCGTTCGAATATTAGTCCTATGCAACTTGTCAATCATGTCTCAAAGGAAAGGTGACAAAAACTTCGTTCACTAGACACAGAGAAAGAGCGAGTGAGCTCTTGGGACTCATACACAGCGATGTGTGTTGTCCAATGTCTGCACATGCAAGAAGTGGTTATTCCTATTTCATTACTTTTACAGACGATTTCTTAAGTTTTAGACATGTATTCTTGATGAAACATAAATTCGAGGCCTTTGAGAAATTCCGGAAATATAACAATGAAGTGGAAAAACAAACCGGTAAAAGTAACAAGACACTAAGATCTGATCGAGGTGGTGAATACTTAAGTGCTGAGTTCCTGGACTACTTAAAAGAGAATGGAATTCTCTCTCAGCTTACTCCTCCATATACACCTCAGCACAACGGTGTATCGGAAGGGCGGAACAGAACCATATTGGATATGGTTCGTTCCATGATAAGTAATGCTGAGTTATCATGATTCTTCTGGGGTTATGCACTAGAATCAGCTGCATATCTTTTGAACAAGGTTCCAACTAAGTCAGTGCCTACCATACCATATCAGATGTGGAGTGGGAAGAAACCCTATCTTATATACCTTAAGACATGGGGATGTCCAGCTTTTGTAAAAAAGCAGCAAACGGACAAGGTCGAGGCACGCTCAGTACCGTGTATGTTTGTGGGATACCTAAAGAACACCAGGGGGTATCTTTTCTATTACGCAGAGGAAGAAAAAGTTTTTGTTTCTCGGCATGCCCACTTCTTCGAAACATAGTTTTTAGAAAATGACATAAGTGGGAGTGCAATAGAACTGGAAGAAATTCCAGAACCACAAACTATTAATGAAAGCATGGTGGAACCAGAAGTTTTGAAAGAACCAGACATTCCCGCATCACTCTGCAGAACTAGTAGGCAGTTTTATCCTCCTGAGAGATACTATGGTTTTCTCATAGACGGGGATAGAGAGGATTGCATCATCGAAGATGATGAGCCAACTAGCTTCCAACAAGCCATTTAGAGCAGAGACTCGGTAAAATGGCTGGATGCAATGCAGACCGAAATGGAGTCCATGTACACCAACAAAGTATGGACTTTGGACATTGTTCCAGAAGGGGTAAAACCCATATGCTACAAATGGATCTTCAGAAAGAAGATTGGTGTAGATGGATGGATAGGTTGAAACCTATAAGGCTAGACTTGTTGCAAAAGATTTTCGTCGAAGACCTGGTTTGGAATATGATGAAACCTTTTCCCCAATGGCTATGCTCAAATCCATTCGGATCCTTCTTGCCATTGCTGCTTTCCACGATTATGAGATCTGGCAGATGGACGTAAAGACCGCTTTTCTAAATGGAAATTTAGAAGAGTGCGTCTATATGGATCAGCCGAAGGGTTTCATTCAGAGTGGGAGCAGCAGAAATGTGTGCTAGTTCCTTAAGTCTATTTATGGACTAAAGTAGGTATCGCGGAGTTGGAACATCTGTTTTGATGAGATGGTCAAGGAATTCGACTTTATCAAAAATCCAGATGAACCTTGCATATATAGTAAAATTGTAGCGAGAACTGTGGTATTCCTCGTCCTGTATGTGGATAACATTCTCTTGATAGGAAATGACATTGCTATGCTACAATCAGTCAAGGGATTCTTGTCACAAAGGTTCTCCATAAAGGACCTGGGTCATGCCTCCTACATTCTGGGTATCCAGATCTATCATGAAAGATCTAAATGGATATTGGGACTCTCACAGTCAAGGTACATCGACACCATACTGAAAAGATTCAGTATGGAAGATTCAAAGCACGGTAATCTGCCGGCTTGTCACGGAATCACCCTCTCCAAAGAGATGTCTCCCAAGACTGATTTGGAAAGGGATCGCATGTCTATTATACCCTACGCTTCTGCGGTAGGCTCTATAATGTATGCGGTGTTCTGTACCAGACCAGATGTAGCTTACGCCCTGAGCGTTGTAAGCTGGTATCAGTCAAACCCAGGGGAGATGCACTGGACAGCAGTGAAGAACATTCTCAAGTACCTGAGAAGGACTAAGGAGATGTTATTGGTGTACGGCAGAGAAGACCTCCAGATCGAAGCCTTCGCCGACTCTAGCTTCCAGAGTGACATGGATGACTCCAAGTCCATGTCGAGTCATGTCTTTACCCTCAATGGACGAGCGGTTGTTTGGAAGAGCTCCAAACAGGAAACCTTTGCTGATTCAACCATGGAAGCGGAGTACAATGCTGCATGTGACGTAGCGAAGGAAGCGGTCTGGATCAAGAAGTTCATGACAGAGCTTCAGGTGGATCCATCCATTGTTCATTCAACACTGCTGTATTGTGACAACAACGGTGCTATAGCTTTGGCGAAGGAACTAAGGTCCCATCAGAAGTCCAGACACATCCTGAGGTGGTCCCACCTGATCAGGGAGATCATTGATCGCCGGGAGATCGATGTGCGGAGAGTAGCGACAGAGAACAACATTGCAGATTCACTCACAAAAACCGTCCCTCAGACGCAGTTCGAGCGGCTAGTCGAGATGATAGGTCCGCGATATGCCAATACATGGCCTTAGTGCAAGTGGAGATTGTTAGTGATATATGCTCTGGAGGCCATTATTATATCATACTGGATTTTATATTACATATTAGAAGCTTGGGATATTTCACAGTTATAATAACAGTCTTGCACGATATGGTAGTATAGTACCTGGTTTGATTCTACCTCAATATATGCATGTGTTTCTTTTAGCATATCGCTTATACATATTGGTAGAACCCTTAGGATCTTCTCTTGACTACCAGCGTTGTGATGGCAGTAATACTCGTGGGGGCTGGGTAGTCTATAAGCACATTCTTATACAGGTCCCTAGTCGTTGGATTATCGAGACAGGGCATCGATACTCTGGATTAGACTAGTATATACGCTTCTCATCCCAGCAGGGGATATGGTCTGTCCCACAGCCATCAGTACGACGTACTGTAGATGGTATGCAGGTGCTCGTTAGGTTATGAGTTACACTGGACAGGACTCGCCGGGAACTTCTGGTTGGTATTATACCTATCGTCAGATAGCAGTTCCTAGGTGGCATGCGTACAGCTTAGTCCGTTGAATTACCATCGCTACTTCATCTCGAGTGTGTTCCTACTGCATTTAGATTACTACCCTACCATTTCTCAAAATATTCATGCAAATAAGTAATAGTTGGGTGTAGTCCCGAAGAACATGGAGGCAGTAGCGGTCATATAGGATTCGTCTCCCCTGGTATTGGGGGTTGATATCGCGCAGTGTTCGGAAAGCCATTACACAAAGTCCCTGGCCAGGGCAGTCAAGAAATACTGGTAAGATACTCCAGTAGTTTCTCAAGGTGTATTGGGCTCTCCTCCTGCATGACTTATCGCGCTGTTAGGGGTCTAACGTTTACCATCCCCTAGGCCTATATGCTAGTATCTTAGATGAACAGACCAGACTGTACGGAGATTGTCACAGATAGGCTCAGTAGGAGTTCGGATGAGCTTGCTCCTCGTTCTTCTTATCGACATATACATGGGTAGCAGTTACGTGCAGGTAGTACCGCTGACGTGCTTGTAGTTAAACCCACTGCCAGCGTACTGTCGAGTCTTTAGAGTCCCACACAGAGGGTTTCCCTGCTTCAGGCAATTGATGTAGACGCCGTATGGTTTTGCGGCAGGGCTTCGATCACATACGTGTACTTGTACATGGATGCTCATCGGGCGGACAATACTAGTAGGCTTTGGTTTAAGCCAGATCCTAGTATTATATTATTGGATTGTTATCGTCTTAGTGTATCCGTGTTTTTCGGAATATGAATACAGGTATGTATATACAGTGAGGGGCATTCTTGTAAATTGGCAAGGCATACTTCCAGAAGGAGACACCTTATTATTTGTATTATCCATTTTGCTTAATGGATTAATGAGGTGGATATTGGAGGAGACATCCATGGCATGGTGAGAGTAATGGCTCATACATTATTATATTTGTCTTGACTCACTATTGAAGCATGGGAGGTATATTTTATTAGGAAACATTGCATACTTGAATTATTGAGTAGAAGATATTAGCCATTCTCCTCACACTTATTCATTCTACTCTGTTGAGATTTCTCTTGAGTTGCTCTCCTCACTCTCTCTTGGTTTTCTCCATCTCCTTCTTCCTAAAACTAAACCCTTATCCTTCACATGTGTTGTGAACCATAGGGTTTAGTGAGACACAACAATCCTTTAGCATTCTCCACATCACTTAGGCTAGTTGGATTAACGAACCATCTGTAGGGTTCCTAGGCACACTAATGAAGTCTCACAAGTGATCAAACATGCCCAATTCAAATTTTTCATGTGCCTACAAACCCTAATACGGATCGTTAACTAGATAATGAGGCGATGCAAGGCAAGTTAACAACTTTAACTAAAAGGGAAGGGGCTACAACCTTTGTAGATCCGGTCCTCCACCTACATAGCTCCGTGATGAAGTCCCTCCGATGTACCCATCGGATCTCGGACTCTCGTGGTGGTTTCATCAAAGAAACGATCGGGCTAGGTCGTCGACTTCGATGCCGAAGATGATCTACGTCGAGGCAACACAAGATCAAACTCCAACTTCACCAAGTCATGAAACTTGTGAAGAAAACACCCTATACTACTTGGCAAGTGGTAGAGGATGAAGAAGTAGGAAGTGGGTTCACTTTAGAATTGAATTTCTCACTCTTTTTCTCAAGTTGCCGTTGATGGTGGCAAGGTTTCTTCATTGTTGAAGATGAAGAAGAAGAAGAAAAAGAATATGATAAGTTCTTTTTTTTAAAATAGAAAATAAAATGAATACTTATCATATACCAACCATGGTTAGGTGTAGAGAATAGACTATGGTTAGGTTGAATGGTTAGGGTTAAGCATGAGACAAATATGGTGGACTTGTTCAAAGCTTCATGAAGCTTCAACAAGCAAACAAAGAAAGCCACCATTTCTATTTATCTTTTCCAAAATAAATAAACAAAATAAATAAATGAATAAGTAAAAAAAATCAAAACCCTAACCATTACATAACCATGGTTTAATCTAAACACACACCCTAACATTCATGTATCATCAAACATGATACAATCAAGTGCACAAAAAATATATCACATATACAATGTGCACATCAGGTGAGAAAATCCATTTAAAGTGAACCAATACTAGTTAATGCAAAGTAATATATCAAATATATAATTATATATTAAATCATTAAATCAATACATGATTCAATGATCCGGTCATGTCGCATATAACCGACTAGTATCCAATGTATCGACTTATCGAATCAATCTTTGATTCGATAACTAGGTTATATCGTATACAACCAATCGATACATTCATCACGAGAATAGAATACGGTATCACATACACGCATTATTCTCGGTCCCGCACATATCTCATATGCGCTCCTATTTCATTTCGCTTGAGCCAGGAAACCTCTGTGTAGGACTCTAAAGACTCGTCAATACGCCGGCAGTAGGTGATGATCATATCAAACACCCACAAGCCGCAAGCTGTCTGCTAAACGTAACGGCCACCCGGGTATTGAGCGATCAAGAAAATCGACGAGCAAGCCCGCTCACACTCCTGTGAATCCAACCAGTAACACTTACCGTACAGTCCGGTCTGTTCGTCTGATATGTCGCATATCTCGCCTAGGGGTGGTAAACGTCAGACCCTAATAGCTCGATAAGTCATGCCGACTTGAGGTCCATAACTATCGTGAAACTACTGATAACTCTTACCAGTATATCACTGCAACCCTGGCTAGGGATTTCCCGTTATGGCCAGTCGTGCATAGCGCAACATCAACACCCAATACCGGGAGAGACGAATCCCCTCCTATCGCTCATTGCCTCCATGTGAATCGGGACTGTACCCAAAAACCACCTGTTTGCACGACTCAGTAGAGCCGTGGTAGGGTGGAAATCATAGCACAGTGGGAGACACACAAGACTCTATGACGATCTCGGGTCAACAAACTAAGCTGTACCAGTGTCACCAGAGAACTGCCATCTGACGTGAGGTATAATACCATCTGGGAGTTCTCGGCGAGTCCGTTCAGTGTACCCAGTCTCCACTGAGCACCCGCATACCATCTCTGATGTCAAACACTAATGGATATGGTATCATCCATCGCCCATCACATGGGTCGAGAAGATATACGCTAGTCTACTCTGGAATATCGATGCCCCGTCTCGATATTCCCACGACTAGGAACATTGAAGGATGTACTCATGGACTACCCAGGCCCCACTAGTATGATCTGCATCATAGTTCTGGAAGTCGAGTACACATCCTAAGGGCTTTATCAACATGTAACAGAGAGACAGAAAGTATACATGTTAAGATAAAGAGCAACCAGAAAGCGTACTATCATGTCGAGCAAGAAAGTCCTACCTATATATGTCCCAGCATCCACTACAATATACATCCAATGTACAGTAACGGCCTCTAGGGCATACATATAACTAACAATCTCCCACTTGCACTAGGGCCATCTGTAGCAGTAGTTGTAGTATCTAATACTCAACCATCCCCTAGAAGTCTCTCTTTGGGAAAAGGCCTTCGTGAGTGGATCCACCGTGTTGTCCTCTGAGTCTACTCTCCTAACCTCGATCAACCTGGAGATCAACTATCTCCATGATCAGGTGATACTGCCTCAGAATATGTCTGGGTCACTGATGGGACCGGGGTTCCTGGGCCAAAGCCACACTTCCATTGTCGCACAATGGTAGGAACCTAGTTCATCTTATGAACCAATATACACCCAAACTGCCTCTTTAGTAGTATCTTTAACAGTGATGTTACCAGCCTTTATCGTCTAGTTTGTCACGGTATCTAGCTTGGAAATCTTCCAACATACCGTCCCTTTACTGAAGGTAAAGACAATGCCTGTGACTGACATTCAGTCGTCTTTATCACCCTGGAACCCTTCCAGTGATTCTCCCCAGGATCGATTGATACCATCTCACTACATCTAGTGAGAATCCTAGCATCCAATTACATCTATCTCATAGATGAAAACTCAGGATTTAGGAGGTATCACTTTGATCTTATTGGACAATCCTTGTGATAAGCGGAGATTGACCGAGCGTAGTATAGGAAACTCTTTTCCTATCAAGAGTATGTTGTCCACGTACAATACGAGGATAACCACCTTACTCTCTACTACCGTTTTGTATATACAAGGTTCATCTACCATTTTGATGAAGTTAAACACTTTGACTACCACATCAAAACAGACGTTCCAACTCCGCGATGCCTGCTTTTTTCTATAAAGCAACTTGCACACGTTTCCGCCACTCCCACTGTTTACGAAGCCCTCTGGCTGTGTTCTTATAAACGTTCTCTTCTAAATCACTATTTAGAAAAGTAGTCATGGCACCCAACCACCAGATATCATAGTCATGGTATGTAGCAATGGCAAGTAGGATCTGGATGGACTTAAGCACAGTCCCCTGAAAAGATTTCATCATTATCCACGCCTGGTCGATGACAAAAACCTTTAACAAGTCTAGCTTTGAAAGTCTCGACCTTTCCATCTACACCAAGTAATCTTCTCAAGATATACTTGCTCCTGATGGGGATTTAACCCTTCAGATATAGCAGCCAAAGTCCATACTTTGCTGGTGTACATGGATTCCATCTCAGATTGCTAAGCATCCAGCCATTCTTACAGAGTCCCTACTCTCGATGGCCTGCTCGAAACTAGTTAGGTCATCATCTAATGAGGTAATCCTCGCTCCCACTGTCATCGAGAAACCGAAGTGTCTCTCATGTAGGTGAGGAACCCTACCAGATCGGCGGAGAGGCTAAGGTTCGTCGGGGATTATTGAATCCTTTGGTTCTGTTAAATCATTAGCAGTTTTGTACAGCTGGAACCTTTCCAGTTCTACAGAACTGTCGTTGCCTCGATCTTGTCCGGATTTTGCTTTAGACATAGGCCGAACAATCCTAAATCTTAACTTACTTAAGAGATAGGCTCTTCCCACACCATATCTTATATGGAGTGGTAGACACTGATTTGATTCGAACCTAATTCAATAGGTATGCAGCTTCTCAAGTGCACAACCCCTAAAAGGAAATAGGTAACTCAGTAATACTCATCATAGAGCACACCATATCTAATATTGTGCGATTGCTCCGCCCCGATAAACCGTTGTGCTGTGGTGTATTCAGAGGAGTAATACGGAGAGAGAATTTCATTTTCCTTTAGAATTGTCCAAGGATTCCATGCACAAGTATTCTCCTCCCTGATCTTATCATAGGACATAATACTTATACCCGTATTTTGGTTCTCTACTTCCAACTTATATTCTGTGAATACCTCAAAAGCTTCGGTCTTATGTTTCAACAGGAACATATGACTGAATCTTGAGAGATTATCAGAGAATATAATGAAGTACAAAGAACCGGTCCTGGCATGTGTAGACAGGAGAGTTTACATACATCATCATATATCAGTCCCAAGAGTTTACTAACTCTTTCTCTGTTTCCAATAAACAGAACTATGGTCATCTAATTTTTGTGACATGATCGGCAAGTTTCACAAGATGTAAATTCAAACTGATTTAAATATGCATCTAAAAATGTAACTTAAGCCAGTCGGGTCACATTGATATGACCTAGTCTACAATGCCTCAAGAATGATTCGTTCATTTCTGAACTCTTCCTCTTGTGTGTATTCTGTATACTAGGAACTGTAGTTTGATTTAGAACGTCAATACTTTTAGATAACGTGCCTGAACTGATCAACTTTTGATATAGGAAATGTTCAAAACATTATCCATCAATACAAAATTTTATCATTTCTTTACTTATAAAGAGACTGATATGATTTTGTATATCAGGTTCGGTATCTAATAGCATTTGTTCAGAATCAATGTATTCGTAATACAGGGTGACAGTGACCAACAGACTTGGCTGCAACACTTGCCCCGTTTTCTGTCTCATGAAACTTATCACCCGTTCTCAGTTTTCTACCTTTTTGTAGCCCTATGTAACAGATTACATATCTGGGATCCTGATCCAGTATCAAATACCTAGGATGCAGAGGATACTGAGAAACAGTTCTTTATAATGAACACACCCGAAGGAGATGCATCTCATGCACTTTCTTCGTTTGGGCGGCATAGGAATTCTGGTATTTCCTTATTTCCTGCTCTGTTTTATAACAATTATAAGTTGAAGCGGGACCAACGTTCCCAGCTCAGTATAACAAGCGGGTTCGGTCAATACATCCATATTATTATCTTGATTAAGGCGTGACATGGTCGCTACCTGGAGAGAGAGAGAAGAAAACACTCAGCGTGCGCTCTTGCAAGATTAGATTTGTTATATATTTTATCTAATCAGGATGGCTCCCACTGTTTTTATCAAATCTTCCTTCAAACCTTAAAAGGAAAGACTAGCCGGGATTAATTATACTCTACAAGTTCGACAATCTTTCAGCCAGGCCAGTGTCGGTACTTTGAGGGAGGTTCCCCGTGCTTTCACACGGACTTAATTACAGTAAACCTCGTTTTCCCAGAGGCGTAACCCCGTTGACATCTTTCTAGACACCTACTTGATCGGCTAATTGTAAAGTGCAAAACTCTCCCAGGAGTAACAATTACTCGCAGTGGGTATCGGGATCCAACTATCACATAGAAGGTATGCAATCTCATTGCAAATTTCAACACTTGAAACTCCCGATAAAGATTTTTACCCCTAGCACTTATGACCTTAACTATGGTCAACAAATCATAAGTACTAGTCAAGTTCTACCCGTCATTTCATGATTAATTAGACCCACCCACATGACCCTTAACTAAGGTCAACAAAGTCATGCGACTGTCCTAACTAATCGCATCATATGCGGTGTAGGAAGACATCACTTAGCTACCGTACACTGTGCCTTGACTATGGTCAACAAACACAGCACGAATACAAAGTACTCTACTTCCTAAAATGACGGAGGGTTGTGAATGGTTTTTATGAAAACCTTTAACGCTTTGAACTTGATCTCGTTGCGGAATCAAATGGTTTTTAAATGGAATGTTTTTGAAGCTTTTCTAGTTTTGCTAAAGGGGTCACTCCCGGTGAAGGGATCGTCGGCCCTTTCCTCGTCGAATGAGGTGCGGGATATATCATATATATCACTGTGCAAAGTAGAAACTATAGAAGCGATCAAAAGACAAACCGAGTGTGTAGCATCTTCCAGTTATTGCTAAAGGAGTCACTCCCGGTGAAGGGATCTCGGTTCTTTCCTTAACGAATAAGGTGCAGGATGTTCTATAAGGAACACCGCGATGCAAAGCAAGAACTGTAGCTACCTGTTTTTATTTTGAAATTCGATTCCACAACATCAATTAGGTTTATTTTTTTTCATTAATCTCATTAATGAATGTCCCATCATTTAAGTCCACCTAAACATCACAGATAAATATAACGTATGCTTATGCCATCCGCATTCGCCTCGATGTCCCGTCTGCACCGTTAGGTTAGGTAAGTAACACCAGAGCGAGGCCGGGCTAGCGCGGGTGTAAAACATAAGCAACGTCTATATAATATATCATATATACTATATACTATATCTATCTGAACAAATCACATGATCACATCACAGATAACGCAGCAGAATATATCATATGAAATATTGGATATACTAGGACGTCCGTGTTTTTAATACGAGCCAGTATAAAACACGGATTCCACTGTCCTGATGAATAGCCAATCCCACACCCCTAGACCCCTACGAGAGCGGCAAGCAACCCTACCAATTCTAGGGTTAGGAGACCCGAACTCGACTCCTCGAGATGGTCTCCCACTGGACCCTAGAACCCGGTTACTTGTGCCCTCCTCCTTGGGTCTATCCTAGTGTAGAAAAGTAAATAATATACAAATGGTGACATCATCCGCAACCTGGAAGTGCCCCAATAAAAGAATATTACATACAAGTTTTTACATGAATGAAAATGAAAAACACTCATCTCACATAAAAACCCCCGGCTATTCGAACACGACGATCCAATATAACATATCCAGCAACACATAACATCACATGTCATCAACGTAAGTAAATATGCGCATCCCAATTGTCGTTGACATATAGCAACGAAACCGGCGATATCATATATTACACTTACGGTCATAGAAAAGAAAGTGTAAGACTACAACAGTTGGAATCCGCATCCTCTTTAGACATCGCATGCCTAATCAAATGAAATACTTAGACATCACATGCCTAACAATTATAAACCCCGCATTTTAGTCTCATTATCGAAAACTCTTTTCAATATCAAGTCGGGCAATTCAACAAGATTCCCGACATTTTGATCGAATGCTCGTCGCAAACTTCAGTAGGCGGCCGCACCCTCGACGCCGTCGACAAAGTGAACCAAGGCGGAACACCGCTGCCGCGAGCACCAGAACGGATGCTTCGGCGATGGGGTTCTCCTACAGTCACTTGGTCAGGGCTATGGAGTGAGGCTGTCTATAATGTTTACCCGGCGAGTATCCGCGTACGCTACGTGATTGCGACGGACTTTTGATCACATCAAAATTCCGTAGCAACCGATCAAGTGAGACTAAACCGCTAGATTTATAACATTCATTCAGTTATCTCATAACTGCTTGTGAATTCCAATTATTGTATCACATTCCGGATAAGATAGAAAATGTTAAACTTTCCGATCGAACAATCGACCACCCAGGTTTTCCCAATACAGCTCAACACATGAAATAAGTCTAAAAACATTCAGTTCATGCCTCAGTACCAACGGTCCAGCCGTAGAAGGGTCAAGCCAACGCCTCACATGTGGCACGCCGTACTGCCCCAAACCCTAAGGTTCAAAGGGCAGTTCAAGACGGTCACATAATAGAGTTAAGGTTTGTTGTCTTCTAGAGGGACCATCGCGTTACTTGCACTACTTAGAACGTCATTAAACTACGGAAAAGTCCAACAATTGGAAATTTCCCGGCAGGGGAAAAAGTGGGTATTTATATCCGGTCGAACTTTTTAACATATTCTAAAATATCCGGAAAACACATAGACAATGTTTGACAATCCGATCGAATCTACGAACTCCCAATACAACCCAGAAAACTCAACTCTTGAGTTCAGATAAAAAATTCCCAGGAAAACCAGAACTGCAAAATAGGAATTACTGTGTAAAATTCATTAAACAAGGTGACCGTACGGCCGCGGAACCGCCGCACGAGCCATGCTCGTGCCGCGGAACCGCGGCGGTTTGATGGAATTAGGCGATCGAATTTCACAGTAACTCTTAAAAACCCCTGCTGATTTTTCTGCATATTTTTAATTCGTAAAAATCCCCGATTTCAAAAAATGTACGGAGAGCATTTTTGAGTTAGGGTTTCGGTTAGATCGGACTTCTAACTCCGTCTGTGCATCGCGTAAGGCTCTAGCTAGGCTTTGATACTACTGTAGGGTTCCTAGGCATACTAATGAGGTCTCACAAGTGATCAAACATGCCCAATTCAAATTTTTCATGTGCCTACAAACCCAAATACGGATCGTTAACTAGATAATGAGGCGATGCAAGGCAAGTTAACAACTTTAACTAAAAGGGAAGGGGCTACAACCTTTGTAGATCCGGTTCTCCACCTCCATAGCTCCGTGATGAAGTCCCTCCGGGGTACCCATCGAACCTCGGACTCTCGCGGTGGTTTCATCGAAGAAACGATCGGGCTAGGTCGTCGACTTCGATGCCGAAGATGATCGACGTCGAGGCAACTCAAGATCAAACTCCAACTTCACCAAGTCATGAAACTTATGAAGAAAACACCCTATACTACTTGGGAAGTGGTAGATGATGAAGAAATAGGAAGTGGGTTCACTTTAGAATTGAATTTCTCACTCTTTTTCTCAAGTTGCCATTGATGGTGGCAAGGTTTCTTCATTGTTGAAGATGAAGAAGAAGAAGAAAAAGAATATGATAAGTTCTTTTTTTTAAAATAGAAAATAAAATGAATACTTATCATATACCAACTATGGTTAGGTGTAGAGAATAGACTATGGTTAGGTTGAATGGTTAGGGTTAAGCATGAGACAAATATGGTGGACTTGTTCAAAGTTTCATGAAGCTTCAACAAGCAAACAAAGAAAGCCACCATTTCGATTTATCTTTTCCAAAATAAATAAACAAAATAAATAAATGAATAAGTAAACAAAATCAAAACCCTAACCATTACATAACCATGGTTTAATCTAAACACACACCCTAACATTCATGTATCATCAAACATGATGCAATCAAGTACACACAAAATATATCACATATACAATGTGCACAACAAGTGAGAAAATCCATTTATAGCGAACCAATATTAGTTAATGCAAAGTAATATATCAAATATATAATTATACATTAAATCATTAAATCAATACTTGATTCAATGATCCGGTCATGTCGCATATAACCGACTAGTATCCAATGTATCGACTTATCGAATCAATCTTTGATTCGATAACTAGGTTATATCGCATACAACCAATCGATACATTCATCGCGAGAATAGAATACGGTATCACATACACGCATTATTCTTGGTCCCGCACATATCTCATATGCTCTCCTATTTCGTTTCGCTTGAGCCAGGAAACCTCTGTGTAGGACTCTAAAGACTCGTCAATACGCCGGCAGCAGGTGATGATCATATCAAACACCCACAAGCCGCAAGCGGTCTGCTAAACGTAACGGCCACCCGGGTATTGAGCGATCAGAAAATCGACGAGCAAGCCCGCTCACACTCCTGTGAATCCAACCAGTAACACTTACCGTACAGTCCGGTCTGTTCGTCTGATATGTCGCATATCTCGCCTAGGGGTGGTAAACGTCAGACCCTAATAGCTCGATAAGTCATGCCGACTTGAGGTTCATAACTATCGTGAAACTACTGATAACTCTTACCAGTATATCACTGCAACTCTGGCCAGGGATTTCCTGTTATGGCCAGTCGTGCATAGCGCAACATCAACCCCCACTACCGGGAGAGACGAATCCCCTCCTATCGCTCATTGCCTCCATGTGAATCGGGACTGTACCCAAAACCACCTGTTTGCATGACTCAGTAGAGCCGTGGTAGGGTGTAAATCAAAGCACAGTGGGAGACACACAAGACTCTATGACGATCACGGGTCAACAGACTAAGCTGTACCAGTGTCACCAGAGAACTGCCATCTGACGTGAGGTATAATACCATCTGGGAGTTCTCGGCGAGTCCGTTCAGTGTACCCAGTCTCCACTGAGCACCCGCATACCATCTCTGATGTCAAACACCAATGGATATGGGATCATCCATCGTCCATCACATGGGTCGAGAAGATATACGCTAGTCTACTCTGGAATATCGATGCCCCGTCTCGATATTCCCACGACTAGGAACATTGAAAGATGTACTCATGGACTACCCAGGCCCCACTAGTATGATCTGAATCATAGTTCTGGAAGTCGAGTACACATCCTAAGGGCTTTATCAACATGTAACAGAGAGACAGAAAGTATACATGTTAAGATAAAGAGCAACCAGATAGCGTACTATCATGTCGAGCAAGAAAGTCCTACCTATATATGTCCCAGCATCCACTACAATATACATACAATGTACAGTAATGGCCTCTAGGGCATACATATAACTCACACCATCTACCATAGTTATCTCGGTTTAAAGGTTAGAGCTTGAAGCACATTCTCTTGCGGTGGATCATCTTTGACGCAAGGAGGAAAGTAGAGCAACCGTCATCCGATCACCGAGGAGCCATGGAGAGGAGCACTAGAAGACTTGAATGACTCGATCTTGGAGGTATAACCATCTCACCGAGTAGTTAAACCTCTTAGATAGATTCGCTAGTTAAGGCTTTAGTAAAGAACCTGGAGTTCTAGCCGGTGTTGCGTAGTTTTTAATAATTCTGCCTCCCCGCGAACTGCGGGGTGCACAGCATCGGCTTACAGTGATCACATCAGTCACCCACAAGCCGACAGAGGTATTAGCTAGACGTAACGGCTACCCAGGTATTGAGCGAATAGAAGATCAACAAGCAAGCTTGTCCAAACTCCCTGCAAATCCTATAAACAACACTTACCATACAGTCTAGTCTCTTCGTCTGATATGTCGCATATCAAGTCTAGCGGTGGAATCGTCAGACCCCAGTAATTTGATAAGTCATGCCAATGTGTGGCCTATAACCTTTCAAGAAACTACTGATAACTCTTACCAAGAAATCTCATCAGCTCTGGCCAGGGACTTACTGTTATAGCCAATCGAGCATAGCACAACATCTACTCCCTATACCGGAAGAGAAGAAACCCCTCCTATCACTCATTGCCTTCATGTGACTCGGGACTGTACCCAAAATCCACCTGTTTGCATGACTCGTTTGAGCCGTGGTAGGGAGAAAATCAAAGCACAGTGGGAACCACACAAGACTCTATGACGATCTCGGGTCTACAGACTAACCTGTACCAGTGTCACCAGAGAACTGCTATATGACGATAGGTATAGTACCATATAGGAGTTCTCGGCGAGTCCTGTTCGGTGTACCTATTCTCTAATGAGCACCTGTGTACAATCTTTGATGTCAAACTCCAATGGATATGGGATCAACCATCGCCCCTTACAGGGTCAAGAAATGTACACACTAGTTTACTCTGGAATATCGATGCCCTGGCTCGATACTCCCTCGACTAGGAACAGTTAAAGGATGTGCTTGTAGACTACACAAGTCCCAGTAGTATGATCTGCATCATAGTCCTGGTAGTCAAGAAACATCCTAAGGGCTTTATCAACATGTATATGAGAGACAGTATAATAATACCAGTGAACATGTTAAGATAAAGGCAACCAGATAGCATACTATCATGTCGAGCAAGAAAGTCCTCTATATATATGTCCAAGCATCCACTATATGATACAATAATGGCCTATAGGGCATACATATTCCAAACAATCTCCTCCTTGCACTAAGGCCAGTTGTTGTAGTATCTCATTCCCAACATCCCAAAAAGTATCTCAAATTGCGTCTAGGGGAGGGCCTTCCTGAGTGGATCCGCTGTGTTATCGTTCGTGTCAATGGCCCTTACCTCAATCTCTCGGCGATCAACTATCTCCCGGATCAGGTGATACAGCCTAAGAATATGTTTGGATCGCTGATGGGACCGGAGTTCCTTGGAAAAAGCCACAGCTCTATTGTTATCACAATACAAAGGTATTAGATGCTCAATGGATGGAACCACACCATGTTCAGCTATGAACTTCTTCATCCAGACAGCCTCTTTGGCAGCATCGTTGGCCTCGATGTCTTCAGCCTCCATCGTCAAGTCTGCTACGATATCTTTCTTGGAACTCTTCCAACATACCGCCCCTCCATTGAGGGTGAAGACAAAACCCAAGACCGACTTACTGTCGTCCTTAACACTGTGGAAGCTTGAATCGGTAAAGGACTCCACCTGGAGTTCTCCGTTACCATACACCAAGAACATTTATTTAATCCTTCTAAAGTACTTAAGAATGTTCTTCACAGCTATCCAGTCCTTCTCCCCGGGATCTGATTGATACCTACTTACCACACTAAGTGTGTAAGCAACATCCAGTCTGGTACATAACATCGCGTACATAATTGACCCAACTGCAGAAGCATAGGGTATTCCTTGCATGCGAGCTCTTTCCAAATCAGTCTTGGGAGACATCTCTTTGGAGAGAGTGATTCCTGAGCAAGCGGGTAAATTGCCACGCTTAGAATCTTCCGTACAAAACCTCTTTAGTATGGTGTTAATGTACCTGATTTGGGACAATACAACCATCCTTTTATATCTATCTCTATAGATCTTAATCCCCAGGATGTAGTAGGCATCACCTAGATCTTTCATGGAGAACTTTTGTGATAAGAAGAGCTTGACCGAGTGTAGCATAGGAACATCATTTCCTATCAAAAGTATGTCATCAACGTACAATACGAGAAAGACAACCTTCCTCTCTACAACCTTCTTGTATATACAAGGTTCATCTACGTTTTTGATGAAGTCAAAATCTTTGACTGCCATATCAAAACAGATGTTCCAGCTCCGCGATTCCTGCTATAATCCATAGATTGATTTAAGAAGCTTGCACACCTCTTCGCTGCTTCCACTGTCTATGAAGCCCTCTGGTTGTGTCATGTACACGCTCTCTTATAAATCACCAGTTAGAAAAGCGGTCTTGACGTCCATCTGTCAGATTTCATAGTCATGGTATACAACAACGGCAAGTAGGATCCTGATGGACTTAAGCATAGCCACAGGAGAAAAGGTTTCATCATACTCAACACCTGGTCATTGACAAAAACCTTTTGCTACAAGTCTAGCTTTGAAGCTCTCAACCTTTGCATCTACACCAAGTTTCTTCTTGAAGATCCACTTGCTCCCGATGGGTTTTACCCATTCAGGAGAAACTTCCAAAGTCCATACTTTGTTGGTATACATGGATTTCATCTCAGAACGCATAGCATCCAGCCATTTCACAGAGTCCCCATTTGTGATGGCTTGCTCAAAACTAGTTGGGTCATCATCTTCCATGATGCAATCCTCTCTTCCACCGTCTATGAGAAAACCGTAATATCTCTCAAGAGGATGAGGAACCCTACTAGATCTGCGGAGTGGCTAAGGTTCGTCGGGGATTATTGAATCCTCCGGTCTTACCAAATCATCAGTTGTAGTTCGTGCTGCTGGAACTTCTTCCAGTTCTACCTCATTACCACTAATCTCTTTTTCAAGAAATTTCTTTTCTAAAATGGTGGCATGTTGAGCAACAAACAAATTTTGTCCCTTGGTGTGGTAGAAGATATGCTCTCGCGAATGTTTGGGATATCCAACAAACTTACACAGAACAGACTTTGCCTCGAGCTTGTCCGGATTTTGCTTTTTAACATAAGCCGGACAACCCAATATTTTAATGAAATTAAGAAATGGTCTCTTCCCCTCCCATATCTCATATGGAGTGGTAGGCACGGATTTGGTTAGAACCCGATTCAATAGGTATGCTGTTGTCTCAAGTGTGTAACTCCAAAAGGATATAGGTAACTTAGCAACACTCATCATAGAGAGCACCATATCTTGTTAGTTATATGTATGCCCTAGAGGCCATTACTGTACATAGAATGTATATTGTAGTGGATGCTGGGACATATATAGGGAGGACTTTCTTGCTCGACATGATAGTATGCTATCTGGTTGATCTTTACCTTAACGTGTACACTGATTGTCTCCCTGTTACATGTTGGTAAAGCCCTTAGGATCTGTACTTGACTACCTGGACTATGATGCGGATCATACTAGTGGGGACATGGTAGTCTATAAGTACATCCTTCAAAGTCCCTAGTCGTGGGTACATCGAGACGGGGCATCGATATACCAGAGTAGACTAGCGTATACCTTCTCGACCCATACAGATGGGCGATGGATGTTCCCATATCCATTGGTGTTTGACATCAGAGATGATGTACGGGTGCTCAGTGGAGACTGGGTACACTGGACGGACTCGCCGAGAACTCCCAGATAGTATTATACCTGACGTCAGATGGCAGTGCTCTGGTGACACTGGTACAGAGTAGTCTGTTGACCCGAGATCGTCATAGAGTCTTGTGTGGTTCCCACTGTGCTTTGATTTCCATCTTACCACGTCCAAGAGGGCGTGCAAAACGGTGGTTTTTGGGTACAGTCCCGAATCACATGGAGGCAATGAGCGATAGGAGGGGATTCGTCTCTCCCGGTATAGGGGGTTGATGTTGCGCTGTGTTCGATTGGCTATAACAGGAAATCCCTGGCCAGGGTTGCTGAGATTTACTGGTAAGTGTTACCAGTAGTTTCTCGAATTGTTATAGACCTCATATCGACACGACTTATCAAGCTATTGGGGTCTGACGTTTACCACCCCTAGGCGAGATATGCGACATATCAGACGATCAGATCGGACTGTACGGTAGTGTTACTGGTTGGATTCACTGGAGTGTGAGCGGGCTTGCTCGTTGATCTTCTGATCGCTCAATACCCGGGTGGCCGTTACGTTTAGCAGACCGCTTGCGGCTTATGGGTGTTTGATATGATCATCACCTGCTGCCGGCGTATTGACGAGTCTTTAGAGTCCAACACAGAGGTTTCCTGGCTCAAGCGAAACGAAATAGGAGCGCATATGAGATATGTGCGGGACCGAGAATAATGCGTGTATGTGATACCGTATTTCATTCTCGCGATAAATGTATCGATTGGTTGTATGCGATATAACCTAGTTATCGATTCAAGCATTGATTCGATAAACCGATACATAGGATACTAGTCGGTTATATGCGATATGACCGGATCGTCAAATCAAGTGTTGATTTAATGATTTAATGTATAATTATATATTTGATATATTACTTTGCATTAACTAGTATTGGTTCACTTTAAATGGATTTTCTCACTTGGTATGTGCACATTGTATATGTGATATATTTTTGTGCACTTGTATGTATCATGTTTGATGATGCATGCTAACTTGTGTTTTGTGTAAAGTTTATACCATGGTTATGTAATGGTTAGGGTTTTCATTTTCATATCCATTTATTTGTTTGTTTATGCATTTTGGAAAATGATAAGCATAATGCAAAATGGTGGCTTTCTTTGGAAGCTTGTTGAAGCTTCATGAAGACTTTGACCAAGTGACCATTTTGTCTCATGCTTAACCCTAACCATTCCATTCAACCATGATTAACTCTCTACACATTACCATGGTTACATTATGATAAGTATTATTATTATTTCCTTTTTGAGAAAGATATATCATAATATTCATCTTTTTCTTCTTCATCTTCTTCACTTGAAGAAACTTGCTTCATCAATGGTGATTGATGAAAACAAGTGAGAAATCCAATTCTAAAGTCTACCCACTTCCTATTTCTTCATCCTCTACCTCTTTCCAAGTAGTAGAGTGTGTTTCCTTCACAAGTTTTCATGGCTTGGTGAAGGTGGAGCTTGATCTAGCGATGCCTCGACGTAGATCATCTTCGGCACGTCGTCGATGACCTAGCCCGCTTATTTTCCGATGAAGCCGACACTAGAGCCCGGATTCCTTTTGGACAGCAAAGGACTTCGTTGCGGAGCTATGGAGGTGGAGCACCGGATCTACAAAGGTTGTATTTCCGTATTCTTTATAGTTAAGTTGTTAACTAGTTTCTAGTTTCGCCTAGTTTTCTAGCCAACGATCCGTTCTAGGGTTTCTCGGCACCGTTTAAATTTGAAATTGGCATGGTCGATGCCTTGTGAGACCACATTATGGTGCCTAGGAACCCTACACTGGTATCAGAGCCTAGCTAGAGCCTTAGACGAAGTCTAGACGGAATTTGAAGTCCGAACGAACCGAAAAACCAACCCGGAAAATGCTCTCTGTACTTTTTCTAAAAACGTGGATTTTTCCAAATTAAAAATTGCTAAAAAATTCAGCAGGGAAATCTAAGAATTACGGCGCAAAAAGTTTCTGATGAACAGTACAACATGCGGCGGAACCGCGGCAGAAGCTTGGGTTCTGCGGCGGTTCCGCGGCCATATGCTGACATCATCAATTACTGTTTGCACAGTAACTCCTATTTTATTATTCTGGATTTTCTGGGAATTTTTAATATTTATTCAAGAGTTGAATTTTTTGGAGTTGTTTTGGGGATTCGGTGTTTTGATCGGAGTATCAAATTTTGTCTGTGTGGCTTTCCGGATAATTTTTAGAATATGTTAAAAAGTTCGACCGGATATAAATACCCAATTTTTCCCCTGTCGGGAAATTTCCAAGTGTTGGATTTTTCCGTGGTTTAACGACGTTCTAAGTAGTGCAAGTAACGCGATGGTCCCTCTAGAAGACAACAAACCTTAACTCGATTATGTGACCGTCTTGAACTGCCCTTTGAACCTTCGGGTTTGGGGCAGTACGGCGTGCCACATGTGAGGCGTTGGCTTGACCCTTCTACGGCTGGACCGTTGGTACTGAGGCACGAATTGAATGTTGTTAGACTTGTTTCATGTGTTGATCTGTATCGGGAAAACTTGGGTGTTTGAATGTTCGATCGGAAAGTTTAACATTTTCTAATTATCTGGAATGGGATACAATAATTGGAATTCACAAAAGTTATGTGATAACTGAATGAATATTATAAATCTAGCGGTTTAGTCTCACTTGATCGGTTGCCACGGAATTTTGATGTGATCAAAAGTCCGTCGCAATCACGTAGTGTACGCAGATACTCACCGGGTAAACTTAATAGACAGCCTCACTCCATAGCCCCGACCAAGTGACTGTAGGAGAACCCCGTCGCCGAAAGCATCCGTTCGGGTGCTCGCGGCAGCGGTGTTCCGCCTTGGTGCACTTCGTCGACGGTATCGGGGGTGCAGCGCTCTACTGAAGTTTGCGACGAGCATTCGATCAAATTGTCGGGAATCTTGTTGAATTACCCGACTTAATATTGAAAAGTGTTTTCAATGATGAGACTAAAATGCGGGGTTTATAATTGTTAGGCATGCGATGTTTAAGGAATTCATTTGATTAGGCATGCGATGTCTATGCAGGTTGCGGATTCCAACTGTTGTAGTTTTACACTTTCTTTTCTGTGACCGTAAGTGTAATATGTGATATCGCCGGTTTCGTTGCCATATGTCAACGACAATTGGGATGCGCATATTTACTTACGTTGATGATATGTGATGTTGTGTGTTGCTGGATATGTTATATTGGATCGTCGTCTTTGAATAGCCGGGGTTTTTTATGTGAGATGAGTGTTTTTCATTTTCATTCATGTAAAAACTTGTATGTAATATTCTTTTATTGGGGCACTTCCAGGTTGCGGAAGATGTCACCGTTTGTATATTATTTACTTTTCCGCACTAGGATAGACCCAAGGAGGGGAGCACAAGCAACCGGGTTCTGGAGTCCAGTGGGAGACCAACTTGAGGAGTCGAGTCCGGGTCTCCTAACTCTAGAATTGGTAGGGTTGCTTGCCGCTCTCGTAGGGGTCTAGGGGTGTGGGTTTGGCTATTCATCACGACCGTGGAATCCGTGTTTTATACTGGCTCGTATTGAAAACACGGACGTCCTAGTATATCCAATATTTCATATGATTCTTCTGCTGCGATATATGTGATGTGATCATGTGATGTTCTGTGATAGATACAGTATATAGTATATATGATATATTATATAGACGTTACTTATGTTTTACACCCGCGCTAGCCCTGCCCTGCTCTGCCGTTAGTTATCTAACCTAACGGTGCACGAGGGGACATCGAGGCGAATGCGGATGGCATAAGTGTACGTCGTATTTATCTGTGTTGTTTAGGTACTTAAATGATGGGACTTCATTTATGTGATTAATGAAATAAAAGAAACCTAAGATGTTGTAGAATCGAATTTCAAAATAAAACAGGTAGCTACAGTTCTTGCTTTGCACAGCGGTATATGTGATATATCCTGCACCTTATTCGATGAGGAAAGGACCGAGATCCCTTCACCGGGAGTGACTCCTTTAGCAATAACTGGCAGATGCTACACACTCGGTTTGTCTTTTGATTGCTTTTAAGAGTTCTGCTTTGCATAGTGATATATATGATATATCCCGCACCTCATTCGACGAGGAAAGGACCGACGATCCCTTCACCGGGAGTGACTCCTTTAGCAAAACTAGAAAAGCCTCAAAAACACTCCATTTCAAAATTCATTTGATTCTACAACGATATCAAGTTCATTACGCAATAGGTTTTCAGAAAAACCTGTCGTAGCCCTCCGTCATTTCAGATAAGTAGTAGTTAGTATTCGTGCTACGTTTGTTGGCCTGCGTCAAGACGTAGTGTGCGGTAGCTAACTAGTGCTTATCTGCATAAGCATATGATGTGATTGGATTAGGGTAGTCGTGCGACTTTGTTGGCCTGCGTCAAGGGTCGTGCGGGTGGGTTTAATTCAATCAGGAAATGACGGGTTGAACTTGACTAGCGGACTATGGTTTGTTGGCCTGCGTCAAGGTCATAGGACGCTAGGGGCAAAATATTATCGGGAATTTCAAGTGTTGAAATTTGCAATGAGATTGCATACCTTCTATGAGATAGTTGGATCCCGATACCCGCTGCGAGTAAGAGTTACTCCTGGGAGAGTTTTACACGTTACAATTAGCCGATCAAGTAGGTGTCTGGAAAGGTGTCAACGGGGTTACGCCTCTGGGAAAACGAGGTTTACTGTAATTAGGTTCGTGCGAAAGCACGGGGGACCTCCCTCAAAGTACCGACACTGGCCTGGCTGAAACATTGGCGAACTTGTAGTGTGTAATTAATCCCGGCTAGTCTTTCCTTTTAGGGTTTGAAGGAAGATTTGATAAAAACAGTGGGAGCCATCCTGATTAGATAAAATAATAACCAATCTATTCTTGCAAGAGCGTACGCTGAGTGTTTTCTTCTTTCTCTCTCCTGGTAGCGACCATATCACGCCTTAATCAAGATAATAATACGGATATTTGACCGAACCCGCTTGTTATACTGAGCTGGGGAACGTTGGTCCCGCTCCAACTTATAATTGTTATAAGACAGAGCAGGAAATTGGGGAATACCAGATTTCCCGTGCCGCCCAAACGAGGAGAGTGCATGATGATGCATCATCTTCGGGTGTGTTCATTACAGAGAACTGTTTCTCAGTATCCTTTACGTCCTGGGTATGTGATACCAGATCAGGATCCCAGATATGTAATATGTTACATAGGGCTACAGATAGGTAGAGAACTGAGAACGGGTGATAAGTTTCATGAGGCAGAAAACGGGGCAAGAGTTGCAGCCAAGTCTGTTGGTCTCTGTCACCCTGTATTACCAGAATATATTGATTCTGAACGAATGTTATTAGATACCGAACCTGATATACAAAATCATATCAGTTTCTTTATCAGTAAAGAAATGATAAAATTTTGTATTGTTAGATAATGTTTTGAACATTTCCTATATCAAAAGTTGATCGTATCAGGCACGTTATCTAAAAGCGTTGATGTTCTAAATCAAACTACAGTTCTTAGTATATGGAACACACACAAGAGGAAGAGTTCAGAAATGAACGAATACTTCTTGAGGCATTGTAGACTAGGTCATATCAATGCGACCCAACTAGCTAGAGTTACATATAGATGCATATTTAAATCCGTTTGAATTTACATCTTGTGAAACTCGTCAGTCATGTCATAAAGATAAGATGACCATAGCTTCGTTTACTGGAAACAGAGAAAGAGTTAGTAAACTCTTGGGATGATACATGTTGATGTATGTAGGTCCCCTGTCTACACATGCCAAGACTGGTTCTTTGTACTTCGTTACATTCTCTGATAATCTCTTTCGAGTGTCAGACCTATGTTCCTGTTGAAACACAAGTCCGAACCTTTTGAGATATTCACAGAATATAAGTTAGAAGTAGAGAACCAAAACACGGGTATAAGTATTATGTCCTTTGATGAGATCAAGGAGGAGAATACTTGGGCACGAAATTCTTGGACTTTTCTAAAGGAGAATGAAATTCTCTCTCAGCATTACTCCTCCGTATACACCAAAGCACGATGGTATATCGGGGCGGAGCGATCACACCCTATATGATAAGGTGTGCTCTATGATGAGTACAACTGAGTTACCTGTTTCCTTTTGGGAGTTATGCGCTTGAGAAGCTGCATACCTATTGAATAGGGTTCAAATCAAATCAGTTGCCTACCACTTCATATGTGATATGGAAAGGGAAGAGCCCATGTCTTAAGCTAGTTAAGATTTGGGGTTGTCCGGCCTTTGTCTAAAAGCAAAATCCGGACAAGCTCGAGGCAAGGTTTGTACAACTGGAAATGTTCCAGCTATACAAACTGCAGCTGATGATTTGATAAAACCACAGGATTTAATAGTTACCAACGAACCTCAGCCTCTCCGCCAATCTAGTAGGGTTTCTCACCCACCTGAGAGATACTTCTGTTACTCTATGACAGTGGGAACGAGGATAGCATCATGAGATGATGACCCAACTAGTTTCGAGCAGGCCATCAGGAGTGGGACTCTGTAAGAATGGCTGGATGTTTATCGATCTGAGATGGAATCCATGTACACCAACAAAGTATGGACTTTAGTTGCAATATCTGAAGGGTTAAATCCCCATCAGGAGAAAGTATATCTTGAGAAGATTACTTGGTATACATGGAAAAGTTGAGACTTTCAAAGCTAGACTTATTAAAGGTTTGCATCATTGACAAGGTGTGGATTATGTTGAAACCTTTTCTAAGGATCTATGCTTAAGTCCATCCAGATCCTACTTGCCACGGCTACATACCATGACTACGATATCTGGTGGTTGGGTGTCATGACAGCTTTTCTAAATGATGTTTTAGAAGAGGGAGTCTATAAGTACACAGCCAGAGGGCCTCGTAGACAGTGGGAGCAGCGGAAACGTGTGCAAGATGCTTTATAGGATAAAGCAGGCATCAAGGAGTTGGAACATCTGTTTTGATGGATTAGTCAAAGAGTTTGACATCATCAAAATGGTAGATGAACCTTGTATAAACAAAAAGGTAGTAGGGAGTATGATGAAGATCCTCGTAGAGTACGTGGATGACATACTCTTGATAGGGAAGTAGTTTCCTATGCTACGCTCGATCAATCTCCGATTATCATAAAGATTCTCCATATAGGATCAAAGTGATACCTACTAAATCCTGGATTTTGGATCTATGAGATAGATCTAATTGGATGTTAGGAACCTCACTAGAAGTAGTGAGATGGTATCAATTGATTCTGGGGAGAATCACTGGAAAGGTTCCAGGGTGATAAAGACGACTGAATGTCAGTCACAGGCATTGTCTTTACCCTCAGTAAAGGGACGGTATGTTGGAAGAGTTCCAAGCTAGATACCGTGACATACTAGACGAAAAAGGCAGGATACATCGCTACTTAAGATGCTACCAAAGAGGCTGTTTGGGTGTGTATTGGTTCATGAGATGAACTAGGTTCCTACCATTGCGTGACAATGGAGTTGTGGCTTATGCCAAGGAACGCCTGTCCCATCAGTGATCCAGACATATTCTAAGGCAGTATTACCTGATCATGGAGATGGTTGATCTCCAGGGTGATCAAGGTCAGGAGAGTAGACTCAGAGGACAACACAGCGAATCCACTCACAAAGGCATGTTCCCAGAGAGTGACTTTATGGGATGGTTGAGTATGAGATACTGCAACCACTGCTACAGATGGCCCTAGTGCAAGTGGGAGATTGTTAGTTATATGTATGCCCTAGAGGCCATTACTGTACATAGGATGTATATTGTAGTGGATGCTGGGACATATATAGGGAGGACTTTCTTGCTCAACATGATAGTATGCTATCTGGTTGATCTTTACCTTAACGTGTACACTGATTGTCTCCCTGTTACATGTTGGTATAGCCCTTAGGATCTGTACTTGACTACCTGGACTATGATGCGGATCATACTAGTGGGGACATGGTAGTCTATAAGTACATCCTTCAAAGTCCCTAGTCGTGAGTATATCGAGACGGGGCATCGATATACCAGAGTAGACTAGCGTATACCTTCTCGACCCATACAGATGGGCGATGGATGATCCCATATCCATTGGTGTTTGACATCAGAGATGATGTACGGGTGCTCAGTGGAGACTGGGTACACTGGACGGACTCGCCGAGAACTCCCAGATGGTATTATACCTGACGTCAGATGGCAGTTCTCTGGTGACACTGGTACAGAGTAGTCTGTTGACCCGAGATCGTCATAGAGTCTTGTGTGGTTCCCACTGTGCTTTGATTTCCATCTTACCACGTCCAAGAGGGCGTGCAAAACGGTGGTTTTTGGGTACAGTCCTGAATCACATGGAGGCAATGAGCGATAGGAGGGGATTCGTCTCTCCCGGTATAGGGGGTTGATGTTGCGCTGTGTTCGATTGGCTATAACAGGAAATCCCTGGCCAGGGTTGCTGAGATTTACTGGTAAGTGTTACCAGTAGTTTCTCGAATTGGTATAGACCTCATATCGACACGACTTATCAAGCTATTGGGGTCTGACGTTTATCACCCCTAGGCGAGATATGCGACATATCAGACGATCAGACCGGACTGTACGGTAGTGTTACTGGTTGGATTCACTGGAGTGTGAGCGGGCTTGCTCGTCGATCTTTTGATCGCTCAATACCCGGGTGGCCGTTACGTTTAGCAGACCGCTTGCGGCTTGTGGGTGTTTGATATGATCATCATCTGCTGCCGGCGTATTGACGAGTCTTTAGAGTCCTACACAGAGGCTTCCTGGCTCAAGCGAAACGAAATAGGAGCGCATATGAGATATGTGCGGGACCGAGAATAATGCGAGTATGTGATACCGTATTCTATTCTCGTGATGAATGTATCGATTGGTTGTATGCGATATAACCTAGTTATCGAATCAAGGATTGATTCAATAAATCGATACATTGTATATTAGTCGGTTATATGCGATATGACCGGATCGTTAAATCAAGTGTTGATTTAATGATTTAATGTATAATTATATATTTGATATATTACTTTACATTAACTAGTATTGGTTCACTTTAAATGGATTTTCTCACTTGGTATGTGCACATTGTATATGTGATATATTTTTGTGCACTTGTATGTATCATGTTTGATGATGCATGCTAACTTGTGTTTTGTGTAAAGTTTAAACCATGGTTATGTAATGGTTAGGGTTTTCATTTTCATATCTATTAATTTTTTTGTTTATGCATTTTGGAAAATGATAAGCATAATGCAAAATGGTGGCTTTCTTTGGAAGCTTGTTGAAGCTTCATGAAGACTTTGACCAAGTGACCATTTTGTCTCATGCTTAACCCTAACCATTCCATTCAACCATGATTAACTCTCTACACATTACCATGGTTACATTATGATAAGTATTATTATTATTTCCTTTTTGAGAAAGATATATCATAATATTCATCTTCTTCTTCTTCATCTTCTTCACTTGAAGAAACTTGCTTCATCAATGGTGATTGATGAAAACAAGTGAGAAATCCAATTCTAAAGTTTACCCACTTCCTATTTCTTCATCCTCTACCTCTTGCCAAGTAGTAGAGTGTGTCTCCTTCACAAGTTTTCATGGCTTGGTGAAGGTGGAGCTTGATCTAGCGATGCCTCGACGTAGATCATCTTCGGCACGTCGTCGATGACCTAGCCCGCTTATTTTCCGATGAAGCCGACACTAGAGCCCGGATTCCTTTTGGACAGCAAAGGACTTCGTTGCGGAGCTATGGAGGTGGAGCACCGGATCTACAAAGGTTGTATTTCCGTATTCTTTATAGTTAAGTTGTTAACTAGTTTCTAGTTTCGCCTAGTTTTCTAGCCAACGATCCGTTCTAGGGTTTCTCGGCACCGTTTAAATTTGAAATTGGCATAGTCGATGCCTTGTGAGACCTCATTAGGGTGCCTAGGAACCCTACATATCTAATAGTGTGCGATTCCTCCGCTCCGATACTCCATTGTGCTGTGGTGTATACGTAGGAGTAAGCTGAGAGAGAATCCCATTCTCTTTTAAATAGTCTCGGAATTCCGTGTTTAAGTATTCTCCTCCCCGATTAGATCGTAGTACTTTAATACTTTTACCCGTCTAGTTCTCGACTTCGCACTTATATTCTTTGAATTTCTCAAAAGTTTCAGATTTGTGTTTTAACAAGAACAGATGTCTGTTGGAGATAGTGCCCTCAGAGTCAATTATTAGGTCACAGGTACGTGATTGTAATGATTGAGGGAGGACCTATCCCGGTAGGACAGTCTTACTCGAGATGATAGTATGCTATCTGGTTTACCTTTATCATCGTGTACTGCTTTAGGTGACCTGACACGTCGCTATTACACGTTGATAGAGCCCCTAGGATTCTTGCCTGACCACCAGCAGTATGAGGGCGATCATATAAGTGGGAGCTGGGGTCTATAAGCTTATCCTTAAAAGGTCCCTAGTCGTGGGAGTTTCGAGACTGGGAATCGATACTCCATTAGTAGACTAGTGTATACAGTCGAGACCCCGACGAGGGGCGGTGGCCGGTCTCACAAGCCACTGGTGTCAGTTGGATCACCTAAGATGTATACAGGTGCTCATTGGGTTATGAGTACACCGGACAGGACTCGCCGGGAACATGCTAGTTGGTCATATACCAGACGTCAGATGGCAGTTCCCTAGTGACATGTGTGCAGGTTAGTTCATCGACCTAGGGATCGTCATTTGTCTCGTATGAGTTCCCACTGTACATTGATAACTACCCTACCACGGCTCAAAGGAGTCGTGCAAACAGGTTTTAGTTGGGTACAGTCCCGAGCCACATGGAGGCAGTGAGCGTATCTTCAGGGGTTCGTCTCTCCCGGTATTGGGGGTGAGGTCGTGCTGTGTCTAGGAGAGCCATTACACAAAGTCCTTGGCCAAGGCAAGGAGATTTACTGGTAGGTATTCCAGTAGTATCTCAGGGTGTTCTGGGCTACACTCCGACACGACTTGTACCGCTTTTGGGGGTCTGACTTTTACCAACCGCCTAGGCCCGCCATGCGATACTCATAGACGAACGGACCGGACTGCACGGATATTGTCACTGACAGGCTCAGTAGGGTTGTCGGGCTAAGTTCGCTCACAGACGTCCCTTTTAGTCAGTACCTGGTAGCCCGTCACGTATTGGCTTATACCTCTGACGTGCTAGTGGTTAAATCCACAACCAAGGTGTTGACGAGTCTTTAGAGTCCCCCACATTCAGTTACTCAGCTTTCGGGCGAAAGGTTGTAGAGACCGTATGGAGATATGGCTAGGTCCGATCAGATACGTGCGGTATTGCACGGATCGGGATCAGACAGTTTGTACTATAGGCCGTATGGATATATGGCAGGGTTCGATCAGATACGTGCGGTATTGCACGGATCAGGATCGAACAGATATTACTAGCCGGCTTTGGTATAAGCCGGATTCTAGTATAGTACAGTGTAGTTTTTGTCTCATTGCATTTGTATTTCGGTCGGAATACAAATGCGGGTGTGTATGCACAGTATCGGGGTTTTCCTGTAATTTATTACGGGACCGTTTTTATGGAGTTGCCAGTTTGCTTTCCGTTTCGGCCAATTTCCATTGTTCCGTTCATTGGCCGAAGATTGGTGGAGGAGGGCTTATTTGCATTGTTGCAAATAAGCATTTGTGGAGGGGGTCTTTGCATATTATCATGTCATGATACTTGTCCCATCCATTGACTTGACTTTTTGCTTCATGGTTGTGTCATGATGGCTTGACCCTTGTTATGTGGTGATGGTTGCTTTGGAGTGTTATTTTCTTTGTGGTGATCATTTGTTTCTCCATGATTACTCTTTTTCCACCCACCCCCTTGTTTGTTCTCTCTCTCTCTCCAATCATACCAAAAATAGGGGGGGCGGCCACTTGATTGTGGTGGGATTTTGATTCATTTGGTGTGGCATTTTTGGTTCATATTGTGCAAAAGAAAATAGCTCTCTTGTTCCTCTCCAAAAATCCTCTCTCTTCCTCCACCAAAATGGCAAAGCTCCAAAACCCCAAATGAGACTTCTTCTCTTGATATTCTACAACGTATCTTGGGCACGTCGAGTAGCCGGCTTCGTGCCCGAGTTGCCTCGGCATTGAGGTGGGAGCCCGTAAACAAAGTAGGCGATGTGGTGCATTTCCGGCGACGAGGAGGAGGCAGGATTCTCCGCAGGAGATCGGGACTATGACGAGAAGACCGGAGGACTAGGATCGTCGGTAAATCTCTAACCCTTCTTCTAGTTAGCTTAGACTTGTTAATGGTTCGATCCGGGTTATAGTGCGCGGTGGTGCCGGTTTGCTAAGTCCGCAAAATTTAAGTTTTTCACCGCTTCCGCATTTGGCCGTCGGATCGACGGCCGGGGCGCCGCCATGCACTTACAGTGGCATCAGAGCCTCGCCATTAACTTAGTCTAGCTTTGTGTAATGTGTTTGCATTTCCGATCGATCAAAAAGTTCCAAAACTGCATTTTAGTTCGCATCAGTTTCTGTTGAAAATTTTTGGTCTCGAAAAATTTTTCAGGTTATAAAATATTGATGTACTGGAAAATATAAGAGTTCTGTAAAAATTTGACGAAGTAACTCCACAGTTGGAGCGCGGAACCGCCGCGAAAACCCCATTTGTGCGGCCCTTCCGCCGCGCACTATTCACATCACTTCACGAATTTTTTACAGAGGCCTTCTGGGCTTAAAATATGGGTTTTGGAATATTAAAATTGGGCCCAGGATTTTTGTGAGTGCTACAGTTTTGATTGGGGGCCCACTTGTTAATTGTTTGATCAATCGGAAAATTTTAAACACATTTTTCACAGTATTTACATTATATCTGCGACCGTGAATGTCACTCGATCGGTAAATCCTGTCTAACTGCTATAGCCCGGTTAGACGGATTTGCGAACGTGACTTTCACGTTGATGTTCTATGTTTATGCTGTGATGTTGCGGATCGGTCGTGGGGGATAGCCTGGATGCAATGCTAGTTCAGTGTTTGTTGTATTATGTACATTTGATATTGCGGGGCGAGCGTCCGACATGTGGACTGCCGTCACTGCCTGATTGTATTATTCTTTTGGGGCACGACCTGGTTGCGGTCGATGTACCCGGTGTATGTATATTTTACTTTCTGTACTAGGGTTACCCCGCGGAGGGGTGCACGGATAGCCGGGTTCTAGAGGGCAACGGGCCCGCATCTCAGTGCATTGAGACGGAGGGGGCTTCACTCTAGGATTGGCGGGCTATTCGCCGCACTCGTAGGGGGTACGGGTTGACCCAGGAGGGGTGCCCAAGTTACCGGATTCCGTGAAGTGCTGGGTGGTCCATTCACGTTGCTGAAGGGGGCTGCCTCGCTTCAGGTTTTGGCGGGTAACTTGCCGCGCCCGTAGGGGTCTAGGATTTCATTGCACAGGCTATCCACACGACCAGGGGAACGTCGGGTTTCAGCAGTGGCTCTGTGAAACCCGGGGATCCCAGATATCTGTATTGTTTCTGTGATGCTGTACATTTCTGTGATGTTGCATTTCTTTCACGCCTTGAGCGAATATAATATATTGGTATATATATTAGTAGATGTTGTATATGTTTTGCATCCGCGCTAGTCCAGTCCCCGCTCTGTCGTTAGTTAGCTAACCTAACGGGTAATGACGGGACCCAGTGGCGAATGCGGATGGCATATACGTACATCAGTATATTTTCGTTCTTTTTGGTGTGATCAATTGATGAGACTGCACTGATTCGGATCAATGCAAGTTTAAAAACAAACCTAATCTGATGTTGTTGGAACACTTTTCAAAAAGCTGTTATTGCAAGGACGTTTACTTTTGTTTTGCATCGTGGTATTCATTGGAATATCCTGCTCCTCAGTCGACGAGGCAAGGGCCGAGATCCCTTCACCGGGAGTGACCCCTTGGACAGAAGTTTGCGTCAGGGCATTAACTTCACTATAGCCGATTACTTTTGCTTTGCATCGCGGTATTCATTTGGAATATCCTGCACCCCATTCTACGGGGAAAGAGCCGAGATCCCTTCACAGGGAGTGACCTCTTTAGCAACGGTTTTCGTCACTATATTTTTAAAAGCTATCCGTTCCTTCAACGATATCAAGTTCATTACGTTAAAGGTTTTCGCCAGAAACCATTCGTAGCCCTCCGTCGTTTCATATGGATAGTCAATAGTATTCAAGCTGTGTATGTTGGCCAAAGTCAAGGCACAGTGTTTGGTAGCTGTTGGGTATTCATATGCAGCATAGATAGATGCGTTGGTTTGGGACAGCCGTACTGCCATTTTGGCCAAAGTCAAGGGTATGTACGGGTGGACTCAAATTAACCTGGAGAATGACGGGTTGAACTTGACATGTGACTTATGATATGTTGGCCAAAGTCAAGGTCATAAGAGCATGGGGTAGAAATCTGATCGGGAGTTTCAAAAGTACTGAAACTTGCCAGATATGCGCATACCTTCTGGAGTGTGATACCGTGAGCGGATTCCGTCACGTTGTCATGCGATGATAGTTGGATCCCGATTCCCACTGATGAGTTAGTTTACTCCTCGGGTAACCCCGACTAATTCTTCTTTCAGGTTTGGAGGAGAATTTGAGGTACAGTGGGAGGTTTCCAGATTAGATAAATTGGTGACCATTCTGATCTAGGTTAGAGTGCACGCTGAGTGTTTCTTTTCTCTCTCTCTCTTGCAGCGACCATTTGACCCGACCCTAAGACTTTGACTCAGTGACCAAGTTGACCGAACCTTCTTAAACACCGGCTTTTGGATTGTCAGAGTTGCAAACCTCATTGCCACTCCTACTTTTACCCTTTTCTCCAGGACACCCCGTTTTACTACGAACGTCCACTTCCATTGGACAAAACCATCGTATGGTTAGATACGAACTCGAAAGAATTTATTCGAGGATGGTTTCCGGTTCTGGAGAAAACGGATAGGATTATTCAGTTGTCTTTTCCTTTTACCCTCTCTCAGGTTGCGAGTACTCCTTGGTTTAGGAGTAGTACACCTATTACGCAAATTGGATTGTCTTCTTCCAAACCTTAGGCTGGTGCCGACCGGTAGGGAATGAAGAAAACCAATTAGCATAACGATGGTGTGCAGAAGGTATTAAGTTCAGACAAAGCAAGGGATTAGTAGGAGGGCAAAGTAAATTGCAACAGATATTCACGACCAAACCAAATATTTCGTTACCACTCCCACATCACCTTTGTATTTCTCCACGACACTCCGTATCACTACGAAGATCCACAGTTTATTTGGATATTCCATCGTATGGTTATATACGAACTCGAAAGGAACTTGTTCCAGTTCGGGGATGGATCCTGGTTCAGGAGAAATAGGAATAAAGTACATTCAGGTGTCTTTTATCTTCACCTTCTCTCGTGTTGCGAGTGTTCCTAGGATTGGGACAGTACACCCATTATGCTTATTGGATAGTCTTCTTCCAAACCATAGGCTGGTGCCGAACGGTAGGGAAGGAAGAAAACCATTTGGCCTAAAGGGGTGTGCAGAAGGTAAAGACTAAAGACATATGAAGGGATTTGGAGAGGTGGCAAAGAACTATACGGTTACAGTCGTGAATCTGTAAGAGGCATTACTAGGAATACCGGGATACCCCATCGGAACATTTCAATGTTTCAGTTTCACTGTGTAATGTTAAAGGAAAACTGATTTCCCGATTAGATACTTACTCCAGGGTATGTATTTACCAGGTACGATTCTCACATCTGTATGGTTTTACAGATGATGAGTGGGAGTAAGTTATTGGGAATTGGGTGATCATCCTCAATATATCGGGATTCGTTGTAATCGGTGATATTTGAGGAAATCACCTGGGCTGTTTGCCGGTCGGCAAATATTTGGTTTTGAATATCCGCTGTTGTGCACCAATTTCAAATTGATATATCTGTACGTCTATTTTCATAGAGTGAGATATACCTTTCTGAAATTATGTCTACGACATTTACCTATTTCAGTGGATGGTTAGGTAAGGAGCATTAAACAACGGTGTAATTCTTCTTAACCATAAGTACAGTTTTCAACCTACGACACACAGTGAATGAGTTATCAGACTCAAGGGACTTATACAAAGGATTGTATGTTGTCCAGGGTCCATCAGGACAAAGGGGTTGGTCCTCATACTATATTCTGTTTACTTTTAACTTCTCTAGTTCTTAGACATGTGTTTCGTAGAAACACAGGGTCTAAGTTTTGAGGAGTTATAGGTATTTGAATAGAGTAGAGAACCAGGTGTAGCAAGTATCAGGATTCTTCAAAGTGGTCGAAGATGTAGATACTTGTGTATGGTATTCAGTTGATAGTAATGATAAAGAGATCTTGCTTCTCTTTCAGGTTACTCATAATTGGAAGTATTCCTAAGTTGAGTAACGCTGATCGGCCTCCTTCCATTTAGTTGACATGCGTTGGGGACAGCTGCATGATTTGAATCTGGTTCAATTAAATCAGTGCCTCTGTTTCTATATTGGATATAGAACAGTTCATATCTTAACGATGTTAAGGTACGGGGAGTTATCCGGTTTATGATTAAAACCAGACACTGGACAACTCAAGGCACGTTTCTGTAATGGCTGTTTGTGGGTTGACCCAGGCTATGACGAGGGTTAATTTTCTACCATCTGGATGAACAATAGCGATATTGTTCTAGACTCGCCACAGTTTTAATAAAAATGGATTTTTTCAGAAAACAGTAGTGGGAGTATGGTAGAACTGGAAGTGATTCCAGAACCACAAACGATTACTGAAGATTTGACAAGGAACCTTAAGATTCAATCTGGATTGACATTCCATTGGCCACTCCGCAGATAAGGTGGGTAACTTCAGGCACCCGAGAGGCACTACGGTAGCCTCAAGGACGGTGACAGGGAAGTTCTTGTTTACCCACAATTACCATTGCTGTTGTTTCAGGCTACGAGACCCGGCGGGAGGATGAGTATAGCGTCGTTCTAAACCAGTTTTAGAAGTGTACGTCTATATGACTCTGCCAGAGGGTTGTCGTAGTCAGTGGGAGCAGCGGAAGCATTGGTGGACAGGTTGCTTATGTCTATTTATAGACTAGAGCAGATGTAGCGGAGATAGATCATCTATTTCTGACGTGACAGTCATGGGTTTGACTTCGTCAGAATAGGGGATGGATCTGTTGAGAAGGTAGTAGGGTGTGATATCCTGGTATTTGGATGATATACACAAAGTAGGAAAAGAAACTCCTACACTACGATCGGTTATACTTTGGTCGTCACACAGTTGTTTCTCCACAAAGGAAATGGATTTTATATCAGACATACTGGTTACTAGATCTATGGTCTTAGATCTAGATTTGGGTGGTTTCCCAATCTGGGCACTTAGACAGCATTCTAAGAGTATTTAGAATGGACGACTCCTAGCACGGTAGTGTACCTGCAGGTAATGGAGTCACCTTCTCCAAAGGTGTCTTACAGACTAAAGGGGAGAGGGACGGGCATGATTGGCAGATCATTTGCTCAGGCAATTGAGTCAATCGTGAGATGTCAAGTACCACACCAGATGTTGTTCTTGCACTGGATGCAATAAGTTGACATTAATCCAATCCTGGAAAAACAGTCGGAAGCAGTTTTAGAACATAAGTGGATGTTCTAGGGAGATGATAACGACAGCCTCATTCAGGAGACAGTTATCATTCCAGGTTTCCAAGGTGACATGGACGACAAGGAGGTTGTCAGAGTTATAGTTTTCCTTCTGATGAGGGGCAGTATTTTGGACAGGTGGTCCAAGGCAATACTGAGGGAGGCATGGCGCGCAGGATACTGATTAAGTTCAGTTGACGATACAGTCTAAGAAGTTTGGATTTGGAGTTCATTTATGAGCTAGGTCCCATCAGACATCCAGACATATTCTGAGACAGGTATTGCTCTTTTCGGGAGATGGCTTTCTCCGCGAACTTGAGATATAGAGAGACATAGAAAGAAACAACTAAGCGGATCCACTCACGGAGGCTATTCCTCGAACGCAAAAGTTTCGCAAACGAGCTTTGTGAGACTGACTAGTAGAGAAGTTGGATGTTCGGTATCACACGGGCTGTGAGTATGCGACATCGCAATAATTAGCCTTGAGTGCAAGTGGGAGATTGTTGGAGATAGTGCCCTCAGAGTCAATTATTAGGTCACAGGTACGTGATTGTAATGATTGAGGGAGGACCTATCCCGGTAGGACAGTCTTACTCGAGATGATAGTATGCTATCTGGTTTACCTTTATCATCGTGTACTGCTTTAGGTGACCTGACACGTCGCTATTACACGTTGATAGAGCCCCTAGGATTCTTGCTTGACCACCAGCAGTATGAGGGCGATCATATAAGTGGGAGCTGGGGTCTATAAGCTTATCCTTAAAAGGTCCCTAGTCGTGGGAGTTTCGAGACTGGGCATCGATACTCCATTAGTAGACTAGTGTATACAGTCGAGACCCCGACGAGGGGCGGTGGCCGGTCTCACAAGCCACTGGTGTCAGTTGGATCACCTAAGATGTATACAGGTGCTCATTGGGTTATGAGTACACCGGACAGGACTCGCCGGGAACATGCTAGTTGGTCATATACCAGACGTCAGATGGCAGTTCCCTAGTGACATGTGTGCAGGTTAGTTCATCGACCTGGGGATCGTCATTTGTCTCGTATGAGTTCCCACTGTACTTTGATTACTACCCTACCACGGCTCAAAGGAGTCGTGCAAACAGGTTTTAGTTGGGTACAGTCCCGAGCCACATGGAGGCAGTGAGCGTATCTTCAGGGGTTCGTCTCTCCCGGTATTGGGGGTGAGGTCGTGCTGTGTCTAGGAGAGCCATTACACAAAGTCCTTGGCCAAGGCAAGGAGATTTACTGGTAGGTATTCCAGTAGTATCTCAGGGTGTTCTGGGCTACACTCCGACACGACTTGTACCGCTTTTGGGGGTCTGACTTTTACCAACCGCCTAGGCCCGCCATGCGATACTCATAGACGAACGGACCGGACTGCACGGATATTGTCACTGACAGGCTCAGTAGGGTTGTCGGGCTAAGTTCGCTCACAGACGTCCCTTTTAGTCAGTACCTGGTAGCCCGTCACGTATTGGCTTATACCTCTGACGTGCTAGTGGTTAAATCCACAACCAAGGTGTTGACGAGTCTTTAGAGTCCCCCATATTCAGTTACTCAGCTTTCGGGCGAAAGGTTGTAAAGACCGTATGGAGATATGGCTAGGTCCGATCAGATACGTGCGGTATTGCACGGATCGGGATCGGACAGTTTGTACTATAGGCCGTATGGATATATGGCAGGGTTCGATCAGATACGTGCGGTATTGCACGGATCAGGATCGAACAGATATTACTAGCCGGCTTTGGTATAAGCCGGATTCTAGTATAGTACAGTGTAGTTTTTGTCTCATTGCATTTGTATTTCGGTCGGAATACAAATGCGGGTGTGTATGCACAGTATCGGGGTTTTCCTGTAATTTATTACGGGACCGTTTTTATGGAGTTGCCAGTTTGCTTTCCGTTTCGGCCAATTTCCATTGTTCCGTTCATTGGCCGAAGATTGGTGGAGGAGGGCTTATTTGCATTGTTGCAAATAAGCATTTGTGGAGGGGGTCTTTGCATATTATCATGTCATGATACTTGTCCCATCCATTGACTTGACTTTTTGCTTCATGGTTGTGTCATGATGGCTTGACCCTTGTTATGTGGTGATGGTTGCTTTGGAGTGTTATTTTCTTTGTGGTGATCATTTGTTTCTCCATGATTACTCTTTTTCCACCCACCCCCTTGTTTGTTCTCTCTCTCTCTCCAATCATACCAAAAATGGGGGGGGGGCGGCCACTTGATTGTGGTGGGATTTTGATTCATTTGGTGTGGCATTTTTGGTTCATATTGTGCAAAAGAAAAGAGCTCTCTTGTTCCTCTCCAAAAATCCTCTCTCTTCCTCCACCAAAATGGCAAAGCTCCAAAACCCCAAATGAGACTTCTTCTCTAGATATTCTACAACGTATCTTGGGCACGTCGAGTAGCCGGCTTCGTGCCCGAGTTGCCTCGGCATTGAGGTGGGAGCCCGTAAACAAAGTAGGCGATGTGGTGCATTTCCGGCGACGAGGAGGAGGCAGGATTCTCCGCAGGAGATCGGGACCATGACGAGAAGACCGGAGGACTAGGATCGTCGGTAAATCTCTAACCCTTCTTCTAGTTAGCTTAGACTTGTTAATGGTTCGATCCGGGTTATAGTGCGCGGTGGTGCCGGTTTGCTAAGTCCGCAAAATTTAAGTTTTTCACCGCTTCCGCATTTGGCCGTCGGATCGACGGCCGGGGTGCCGCCGTGCACTTACAATGTCCGAATCTTGAGATATCATCGATGAATGTAAAAAAGTACAAGGAACCATTCTTGGCATGTGTAGACATAGGACCGCATACATCACTATGTATTAGTCCCAAGAGTTCAGTAGCTCTTTCTCCTTATCCAGTAAACGGAGTTTTGGTCATCATTCCTTTGAGACATGACTGGCATGTTTCATAAGATGTAAATTCGAACGGATTCAAATATCTATCTTTATGTAACTTCACTAGTCTTGTCACATTGATATGACCAAGTCTACAATGCTACAAGAAGGATTCGTTCATTTCTGAACTTTTCATCCTGGGTTTGTTCAGTATACTTAGAACTGTATTTTGATTTAGAACTTATATACCGTTACATAATGTACCAAACCCAATCAACACTTGATTGAAGAAAATGTTCATTGTTTACCGCCGAAAGCCGGGAAAGACGTCTTGCCTGAATTTGGGGGCAGATGCTATTTGGATTTATCCGTTCACCTCTTCGAAGATGCCAAGTTGATTTATGGCACCGTGTATCGGAGGTTTGGACAGTTGCGGCCGTTGTAGCAGACTTCGTCAGATTCCCCCTCGTTTGTGAGGGGTTTTTGATTGTGGGGACGCTCTTCCCTGCATGTGCAAGCCCCTGCAGTTAATTACGTTACCGCATAGCGATAACCACTTTCTCCAGCTCCAGAAGGTCACTTCATGTCGTGTGAGTTTGTTTTATTTTTGGTTGCCCATGGATTGTATACGGAGACTAATTTAAGTTGCTGCTCGTAGGGCGCGGATTAGTCCAAATCCTTATATTCTTAGATTTGGTTTCGGTTGATTTAACGATCGTTAATCTCGTTTGGGATTAAGATAAACTTAAATGGTTGTTGACGATACGCTAGTCTAATTTTAGACTAAGATCTACTCAACAGAAATTAGGATCATTCAGATCCAACAAAAGAGCATTTGGGCTCTATTGTTTTAGTTTAAGAACGTTGCGGTCCGTTTCTAATTTAAGGACGTTGCGGTCCGTTTCTAATTTAAGGACGTTTCGGTCCGTTGCTAGTTTAAGGACGTTGCGGTCCGTTGGGATGTGCCCGTCAATTTGGGAGTACACTAAAGAGTTTTTGGTTATCGGGACTCACCACCTCTCTGAAGACGCTGAAGAATTACGACGACATTTATCAGAGGTGTAGGGAGATGTACCCTTGAACCAATGTCCGTTGGAAGATCAATAGTCGTGTTTGGGTCTAAGACCAATTTGGAAAATGGTAAGCACATGGGCTCGGTTGATCTGAAATAGAGACTTTTAGTCAACTTGGACTCAACCCACTCATTCTTTTAATAAAGTGTTAAACACTTGTTTGGGCTCGGTCCCTTTTCTGAGCAAACAATGCTGAGCATTGATATGTGCTCTGACACTCACCCTTTACTTTATCCTCTCTTTTTTTTTGTTTTTAGGGAGTGTTAAACACACTTTATGGCACCCACATGCAGAATACGTGAGGCGCCTAGCGCTAGGCACTAGGCACTGTTTGATGAGTGCAGAGCACTTCATGTTAAGCAGCGCCCACGTGATGGGCACGTGAGGCGCTTGGCGCTGAGCGCCAACCATTAAGTGCTAAGAACTCATTATTTGGGTAGCGCCCACGTGATGGGCACGTGAGGCACTTTGCGCTGAGCGCCAACTATTGATTGCTAAGTACTCTTTATTTGAGCAGCACCCATATAAGTGGCACGTGAGGCGCTTTGCGCTGTTTCTTCCTTTGTGCATTTTTCTGAAGATGTTCAATTCTCTGTTCTCCCCTGGATCTTCGATCCTCAAGAACAAATTCATCCCCACGAGAATTAAATTCTCATTTGTGGAAGACTTGTCTCATGGATCTCGGATCCAGGGGAAAGAAATATGTTCTTTATGAGGGTTAAACCCTTGGATATGAAGATGAGATACTATAATCTCTATTATCTTTATTTACCTTGAAGAAAGTTCTTCTTCCTTCTTCTCTCTTAAAGCCTTTTTTTTTGCCTCCTCTTCTTTTTTGAACTTGAATTTTATAGGGGGGTTCTTCTGTACAAGACTTGAAGTCTTGGATCCTTTATATAGTAGAGGCAAGTTTGTTGATTAGTTAAGGAAATCTCTCATTGAGAGATTTTTTAATTGATTTGGGGATTTTTTCCACCGTTGGATCTTGGATCCAAGGACTTCAGAAGATATTTTTCTTGTTTTTAACAAGATTGGAAAATATTTTCCGTACAGAGCTTAATCTGTATCTTGGTGATTTTTAATCACCATTGGATCTTTAATCCAATGGTGCTCTATTTTACAGAGTGTAATGTTTCTTGTTTAGAAAGATTGGGGAAATATTTTCCAATACATAGCTTATTCTGTAGCTTGGTGATTTTTAATCACCATTGGATTTTTAATCCAACGGTGCTCTGTTTTATAGAGAGTAATCTTTCTAGTTTAGAAAGATTTGAGGAATATTTTCTCAACAGAATTTATTTCTGTATTTTGATGATTTATCATCTCCGTTGGATCATTGATCCAACGGCAGAGAACTTTTAGTTCTGGCGCTGGCGCCCTCATGCGGGGCACATGAAGCGCTTCTTCAGAGTTGTTAGCTCTTGGCGCTGGCGCCTTCGTGCAACGCACGTGAGACGCTGCCTCAGAGTTTTTAACTCTTGGCGCTTGCGTCCTCGTGCAAGGCACGTGAGGTGCTGCCTCAGAGTTTTTAACTCTTGGCGCTGGCGCCCTCGTACAAGGTACGTGAGGTGCTCACTCCTTGGTGCAGCGGTGGCAGCTTTTCCACCGTTGGATCTTCTTGGAAGTTGAATCGGCTTCCCCTGCCTATAAGTAGGGCCTTTGGCCCATGAGATGACTGCTGTTCATCTTCTTCTCTTCTTTCTTCTTCTGAGAATTTAATTCTCTTTTTCAGAGCTTAGATCTCTGCCCAAGGAAACTCTTTTAGAGTTAGAACTTTATCCAAAAATTTGGTAAGGATTATGGTCGAACCCATTAAACAGAGCTTTGCTCTTCTTAAATCACAGATCTTAAAGATGTTTTTTAGGGTTTCTTAACCCGTTAAATGAAAACAGAGCTTTGCTCTTCTTAGATGATAGATCTAAAAAATCTTTTTTAGGGTTTCTTAACCCGTTAATGAAGAACACTTAGAGTTTCTAGGATTTTTACTTCAGATCTTTAAAGATCATAGGGTTTTACCTTGTACCATTGCTTTTACAGAGCAAAGCTCTTTCGAAATTTTTGGGGAATTTTATTCCCCTATTAATTACATTTGACAGATATGATTTCTGTCTGCAGAGCACTGCTCTCGAGGGAGTTTAACTCCTTGGACCAATGAGTTTCTCATTAAATGAGAATCCTTTTAGGATTCCATCCTTAATGAGTGATTGTCTCATTAATGATGATCCGTTACTTTGATTTCGTGGGTCCCCCTTGGTCCCTTTCTCCTGCATTGCAGTGCGGTACAATTTTAAAGTACCAAGTGTCAGAATTCAGATTATAGCGTTGGCAACTAACCCTCGTCTCTTTTCATGCAGGTACTATGGCTTTCGATTCTTCCTTCCCTTTTGTCGTTCAGAGAGCGCCTTCGCCGACGCGCCCGTAGATTGGGAAGTCTTCGCAATCATTAAAGATCACGATCCAGAGCAGAAATCTCTTCATCTATGGAAGTTGTGGTACCATCAGATTATCCATGGTGGGCACAGTTTTTCTTGTGCAGTACACTCAGAGCCCATTTCAGCAATTCACTACGCCGACTCGCCTCAAGTGAATTACGCTGTAGAGGAGGTTAACTGGACCTTGGAGTGTCGTCTTCAGCCTTCTATGGCTTCAATACTTTTCATATCAGATTTTTGCATTTTTATATCACCCATTCTTAATCACATTGCATATAAGTAGGTACTCCTGATCACACTACTACAAAGAAGGGTTGCCCCTACGGATTTATCCGTGGGGGCAACCCACTGCCCCTACGGATATATACGTAGGGGCGAAAAAATACCCCGTAGGTGCGAAGGCCGCAGGTGCAAGTTGAGGCCCTGAACTTGCCCCTACGGTCAAATTTTTGCCCCTACGGATATATGTGTAGGTCCTGTTGCCCCTACGGATTAAGCCGTAGGGTATAAGATTTTATATTATTTACGGTTTATTTTAATAAATTACTTGGACCTACGGATATATCCGTAGGGGCATGTACTACCCCCTACGGATTATGCGTAGGTACGTTTCCGTAGGGGCACAAATTCAGGATTCCTGATATTTTGCCCCTACGGATAACGCCGTAGGGGAGAGTCAGTTGCCCCTACGGATATATTCGTAGGGGCTTTCCCAACCCCCTGGCACTGTGATCTGGAGGAAATATCAGTTACTGCTGATATTTTGCCCCTACGGACATATCCGTAGAGGTAACATGTGTGCCTACGGATTAATCCGTAGGTACATATTGTCTGTAATTTTTTTTTAAAAATGGGCTGCTTGATTTTTTCCCGCCCTGTGCACAATAATATATACATCAATCAAATCATATATTGCAGTATTCATAATCACATCTCACGCATATATATAATATACAAAAGAAACACAAAAACTGAATATGATATAAATAGAAAAAAATATCAATATCGTTTCAAAATGTAGTACAATGTGTATGATATAAATAAATACATGTTTCAAAAAAAAAGAACCAAAAATCTACCCTAGCTCGGTCCAGCTCCACCTCTGAATAACGATAGAATAACGCGCGCCTGCTCCTCGGTCAACAAACTCTGCAATTCGTCGCGAGCGGGAGTCTGAGCGGCATGTGGAGCCGGCGATGTGGTCTGCGCTGCCGCCGTCGAGGTAGTCGCTTGCGGAGCCGCGGCTGCGGGAGTCTGAGTGGGCGGTGGAGCTACAGGAGCTGTCTGCGGAACCGCAGCCGATGTAGTGGCTTGCGGAGCCGCAGCCGAAGGAGATGCGTGTGGAGGCTCGGCCGATCTACCCTGTCGCGTCTGGATATAACGTGTGTAAGAAGCGTGTAAGAACTGTTTATTATTCGAATTCGTATCATTATTAAGTTATTTCGAAACCCTGTTTGGATATCTAGTTTGGAAAAGCGTTGTTTATTTCAATTACATATGTATGTATGATTAATCAAACTTAAGTCTAAAACCAAATAAGCTCAAGCTACGTACTAATTATGGATATGTTGATATGTATATAATATGAAATGATATTTTACTATAAAGTAGTATACATACCAGCATCTCCTTCAACTCCTGAACGCTGGCCCTCAAGCTATCCAGTTCATGATGGACATGCCGGTCACTGGAGACGGAGGAAGTAACCGCCGGGGTGGAGTCCAACCTCATATGGGCCCTGCTAGGGCCCAATCCCCGGCCTCTCCCAACCTCCGTGGTGCCCTCCGTGTGCAGTGTCCAGAACTGGGGTCAGCAGCCTCGTATCGTTCTGTCTGGTAAAATCGATCCCCGAGGCCTGGGCCTGCTCAACCACCAGCTCCTACACCCACATTCGAATTCTTATCGTTATCGAGTTATTTCGAAACCCCATTTGGATATCTAGTTTGGAAAACTGTAGTTTATTTTAATTAGATATGTACATGTATGATTAATAAAACATAAGTCTACAACCAAATAAGCTCAGGCTATGTACTGATATTGGATATGTTGATATCTATAATATGACATTATATTTTACTATTAAGTAGTATACATACCAGCATCTCATTCAACTCCTGAACGGTGGCCTTCAAGCTCTCCAGTTCCTGCTGGATACGTCGCTCACTGGAGACGGAGGAAGTAACCACCGGGGTGGAGTCCAACCTCATATGGGCCCTGCTAGAGCCCAGTCCTCGGCCTCTCTCCCAACCTCCGTGGTGCCGTCATTGTGCGGCGTCCAGGACTGGGGTCAGCAGCCTCGAATGCTGCCTTCCCCCTAGCAACTGTCAGAACATTATATTTAGCACATACTGGTCTATAAAATTGACAAGAAATACCAAAATCAACAAATTCAAAACCTTACCTACAGAGATAGAAGATGTGCTCCTCTGGTATCTGCATGTATCAAAAATTGAATAATATTAATTAATTTCAGTACATACATACTAACAAGGTAAACTCGCATATAGCGCTGCTTACACATATGACAGGGAGTGAACAAGCTCTTGTAGATCATCAGGCGCAAATCTAATCTCATCAAGCAGCCCATGATAATGAGTTGGACGACTAAGAGCAAAAGGAATGTGTGTATATTTATGATATAGCATTCTAAATCAATATACATGCCCTATATAATATATAAACATACCTGGAGGAACGGGAGTGGCCTCTGTCCCTGATATGGACGCATCACCAACAACTAGACAATCAAACATTGACAATATAAGTAATTTTGACATAAACAGGCATAGATATCTATAATATTACATTCAAAATGGATATTAGAGAGCGCACCTGCAGTGAGAAGTGGTAAAAGTATCACCCAACGAGGGTGTAATTTACAGAATCAGCTGAGACTCTTGAAAGTCATAGAAGAACCCGACCTGCACAAATCTGATGTATGCTTTCCATTGGACACTAAGAAGTCTCTAAAGGGAAAAGCCTATGTGAAAGCCATCATTAGTTCATATCCGAAGATTGATGCTGAAACAGATAACGAGGAATGTCATTTTTTTCTTCTTCTGCCACATTACTGTCTTCTCCTTCTGCCACATTACAGTCTTCTCCTTCTTATTATGTGCGCGTGCAAATTCAATGACTATATTGAGAATATGGATTAATAGTGGGTAGGAAAAGTATTTCTCAAATGGCTTTTGCGTCTTAAAACCATAAACTACTAAGTAATGGCATACATAATTTTTTTAGTATAAAAGTTGTTATTTTAAGTTTTCCCTTATAGAGATATGATCTAACTGCATCTATAAACTATAAGTGTGCAGAAAATTATGATAAGAAACCATAAGAAAGGGTCGTAGCCATGCATAACCTTGAATCTACATACCAAATCATGCAAAAGCATGCACTTATTGTCACCTTGCCTTGGAATATAAAATATCTTGGAAGACTATAAGCGAGCATTTAAATCTTGATAGCTTTAGACTTCAACATAGATTTTTCTCAAGTACCATGAAATATACTTCCTCCGTATAAACCGTTTTCAGGAAGATGGATTAATAATGACAAATTATACATTGTGGTTCACTAGGTTAGCATTTTCTCTTCTATTGACCATCTTACTAATCTGCTTGGTAAATTTATTCGGAACCGGCTGCGAATCATTAAAAGACATGCATAAGAAAGAAAGCTAAAATACAGATATATAGCATACCGATACATCGAAACTTCATAGTTGCGATGGCAATCCAGAGATATTTATTTCTACACATGTGGTGCGCGTGCGAATGCGTAAGGCATCATGGACAAATATTTCAGAACATGGAAAGTATTATTCGTATAAAGTAATTAAAACTATTAAACACCTTGGGTAGATATTTTCTTAGTTGAAGCAATCATATCATGAGGACTAAATTTAAGCTATTATACATATGCATATGTATTTTTCTAACATAATATATCACACACACACACACAGAGAGAGAGAGAGAGAGAACACCAGGTAGGTAGAGAAATCAGGTAGCAGGATCCTGAAGAAATGGAGTCCATAGCATTGCTCATCATCATCATCCATGATCCCTTTGATAATAAGGCATCAAAGGGATCACGGATGATGATGATGAGCAATGCTATGGACTCCATTTCTTCAGGGTCCTGCTAGCTGATTTCTCTACCAAACTGGTGTTCTCTCTCTCTCTCTCTCTGTGTGTGAGTGAGATATATTAGGTTAGAAAAATACATATGCATATGTATAATAGCTTAAATTTAGTCCTCATGATATGATTGCATCAACTAAGAAAATATCTACCCAAGATGTTTAAAAGTTTTAATTACTTTATACGAATAATACTTTCCATGTTCTGAAATATTTGTCCATGATGCCTGACGCATTCGCACGCGCACCACGTGTGTACAAATAAATATCTCTGGATTGCCATCGCAACTATGAAGTTTCGATGTATCGGTATGCTATATATCTGTATTTTAGCTTTCTTTCTTATGCATGTCTTTTAATGATTCGCAGCCGGTTCTGAATAAATTTACCAAGCAGATTAGTAAGATGGTCAATAGAAGAGAAAATGCTAACCTAGTGAGCCACAATGGATAATTTGTCATTATTAATCCATCTTCCTGAAAACGGTTTATACGGAGGAAGTATATTTCATGGTACTTAAGAAAAATATATGTTGAAGTCAAAAACTATCAAGATTTAAATGCTCGCTTATAGTCTTCCAAGATATTTTATATTCCAAGGCAAGGTGACAATAAGTGCATGCTTTTGCATGATTTGGTATGTAGATTCAAGGTTATGCATGGCTACGACCCTTTCTTATGGTTTCTTATCATAATTTTCTGCACACTTATAGTTTATAGATGCAGTTAGATCATATCTCTATAAGGGAAAACTTAAAATAACAACCTTTATACTAAAAAAATTATGTATGCCATTACTTAGTAGTTTATGGTTTTAAGACGCAAAAGCCATTTGAGAAATACTTTTCCTACCCACTATTAATCCATATTCTCAATATAGTCATTGAATTTGCACGCGCACATAATAAGAAGGAGAAGACAATAATGTGGCAGAAGGAGAAGACAGTAATGTGGCAGAAGAAGAAAAAAATGACATTCCTCGTTCTCTGTTTCAGCGTCAATCTTCTGATATGAACTAATGATGGCTTTCACATAGGCTTTTCCCTTTAGAGACTTCTTAGTGTCCAATGGAAAGCATACATCAGATTTGTGCAGGTCGGGTTCTTCTATGACTTTCAAGAGTCTCAACTGATTCTGTAAATTACACCCTAGTTGGGTGATACTTTTACCACTTCTCACTGCAGGTGCGCTCTCTAATATCCATTTTGAATATCGAGAGCACACCTGCAGTGAGAAGTGGTAAAAGTATCACCCAACTAGGGTGTAATTTACAGAATCAGTTGAGACTCTTGAAAGTCATAGAAGAACCCGACCTGCACAAATCTGATGTATGCTTTCCATTGGACACTAAGAAGTCTCTAAAGGGAAAAGCCTATGTGAAAGCCATCATTAGTTCATATCAGAAGATTGATGCTGAAATAGAGAACAAGGAATGTGAGTTGTATTCTATATATGTGTGTTTCGATTTATGATTTCGCTTAAGTGTAGGGTTGTTTTTACATAAAGAAGTATCACCATCTACTATATATAAAAAAATGTAGCAAACTAGGATTGGTATTCAAATCCCAGTCCAGATTGGTATTCAAAATTTATTTAATTAGTTTGTGATCCACATCATTTGATTCGTTGCTTGAGGCATTAATGTAGGCACAAATATCACTGAAGCAGCCTAAATCACCATATGAACCGGTTATCGGTTTCAATTCCACCAGAATTAGAATTTCATCCGAACAACTTTCACACAGTAATCGGAACCTGGTCAACAAATTTGTCATGCCCGTTGTGGTTTTACTTCTGTACAGTACTTCCACAAAATACGTGTTGTCATTTCTAAATGGAAGTTTCTCAGTGCCACCATAGTAGCAGAAGATGGAATTGTTTATCGCAACTAGATTATGCTAAGCCTTGGATAGATTAGGAAAGGAGAAAATAAGTTTTCGAGAGGAGAGGTGCAAGATATCATGTGCCACGAAGAAAAGGAGGGCAAAAACAGTGTTGGCATTCATAAGAGGAAAGCTAGACTAACAAGAAGAAACATTACAAATATTACTATGTTTATGAATTATCACAGAAAATCAACCCAGAATCTGCAAGAAAATCAAAAGTATGGCTCAAATATGCGACGGACAAATATCTTTTCCTCTCTTATCTTTTCTTTTTGAAAACAAATACCAGAAGATGTTGACTTTCTGGATAGATAGGAGTGGATATGATAAAAACATGTAAAGGGTGCATGGAAGTGCTAACAGAGACTCTTTGTTGCAACTTTATAGTAAACGGAACAATAATTGGCATATTCAAGTTAAAAGAATTGAAAGAATAATGAACATGGCTTACAAACTTGGGTGAGAACGATGTGACACTCAGGAAAACATCTAAAAGACAAATTCATAAATGCGGTTAGGCCAAAACCGGACTAAATCCTGCCATGCGACTGATATTCCTTGATATAGAAGGACCCAAGATTTTCTCGATCAACAATAATTATAGTAATCAAACTAGGCTAAAATTGCTGGAAATTCTTCTCAGGTTTGCCAAATTCAGCAAACCCCGACCCCAACCTAATCCTAACCCCAGCCCCAGCCCAGCCCAGCCCAGCCCCACCCCAACCCCAACCCCAGCCCCAACCTAACCCTAACCCCAGACCCAGCTAAACCCCAACCCCAACCCCTGCCCTAGCCCCAGCCGATCCCCAACCCTAACCCTAACCCTAACCCTAACATAAACTGAACCCGATGCCTAACCTTAACCATCATCCCTACCCGAACCCTGAACACTAGCCCTAACATCATCACAATTATGTTTAATTGGAGATTTACTTACCTGTAGACAGTGGAGGAGACGACGGAGACGCTTGGCGGTTGACGACGCACGCAATCGGCGACGAGGAACTCGACGAGGAAGAACGAGGGCGGTGGTGGGACGAGAACGGAAGGCGGTGGCGGGCTGAGAACGGAGGGCGCGCGGTGGCGACGAAGAGAAAATTGGAGACGCGGGAACGAGAGAAAATTTTGGGAACGAGAGGGAAAGATCGAGATCGAGGCGTAGGGCATTTCTGTGCCTTTTTTTTATTAAATTCCCATTTAGATGCCCCTACGGACATAACCGTAGGTTATTGGTTTGCGGCTCCGTAGGTCCAAACAACAAATTAAGATTTAATATTTTTAAATTAAAATGTCGGGCACCGTAGGGACAACCATTTGGCCCTACGGCTTAGTGCGTAGGGGCAAGAAAAATCTGCCCCTACGGATTTCATCATCCGTAGGGGCAACACCATATTGTAGTAGTGGATGATGTGTGATGATGTAAATGCACTCAAGTCATGGTTTCATGTCAAGGAAACAAACATAAACTTCACACTGAAGGAACAAGAAAAACACCACAAGAAAAAACATGACATTGGTGTTACTACAGTAATTGTCCCCTCCATACTTACGCTCTAATTCCATGAAACAAACAACCCCTCAGTGGATTTGGATTGGAGTTGGATTTTTGGAATATCAAATCCATAAAAACTTGCCAGTTTTGTATTTGGTTTGCAAACTTTATTTTAGGATTGATTGATGCAACTAGGATATTTGGAGCCCTTTCCATTCCGTCGAAAAAAGTAAGGATTTGCAAAAAAATCCATGTCCATAATTTGGGCACAACCAAACAAAAGAATAAGAAACTCGTAAACCATCATCTTTCATTTTCATTTGGTACAAAACAAACAAAAAAGACACATAAATTCATGAATCAACCTTAAGACTTTGAGAAAACATGTGCCCAGGACACTAATCATCCAACATATTCGATATGAGCCCAAAGAACACTTAACATCCATTTTCAATATGAATCTGACTACAATTTTTTATTTTTTTATTTTTACATATCAAATATGAACAATGCATCCAATATCCAAACAACATATACAAGAAATAAATGTGATCGAATGATATAACAATGTTTTCAAGGCTACATCAATTGACAACATCAAAGCCAGCACCAAAGCCAGTTTTCAAGGCTACATCAATTGACAACACCAAAGCCAGTTTTGCTACGAATTAGTTGGTGAAAGAACGGTTTACACAGCAGTACACAAGAACACATCTGGGCATCTTGCTATACTAACTAGAGTGTAAGGATACATAGTAGAATAATTTTCCAACTCCCCACCACTTAACCCCAACCCAGCCCCAGCCCCCGCCCCAGCCCCAGCCCCAGCCTAGCCCAGCCCCACCCCAGCCCAGCCCCAACCTAACCCTAAACCCAGTGCGGCCAGCTAAACCCCAACACCAACCCTAAGGCAAACCCTAACCCTAGCCCCACCTACAGCAGCCGAACACCAACCCTAACCCTACCCCGACCCCGACCCCGACTGCGACCGCGACCCCTGCCCAACCCCAACTCGCGCGCCATGAACCCTAAGCCCAAAATAATCCCAAAAATCTTTAATTTACCTCACCTGAACCCTAAGCCCGAAGTAATCCAAAGATTTACTCACCTGAACCGCTGCTGCGCTGGGGCTGGGGCGACGACCTGAACCGCGGTGGCGACGAGAGCTGAGGTGGCGACGAGAGCTGCGGTGGCGACGAGGAGAACGACGTTGGCGACGACGGCGTGGCGAATTGGGGAATTTTTTCGCGCGCGATCGAGAGAGAGAGAAAGTGAGCGAGCGTAGGCGATCGATCTGGGATTTTGTTAAATCGATATTTACTTGCCCCTACGGATATACCCGTAGGTCCTTTGTTTGCGGCTCCGAAGGGGCAAACACCAAATTAAGAATTAATATTTTTATTCTTGGACGTTTATGCCCGTAGGGGCAACCTTTTAGCCCTACGGATTAATCCGTAGGGACAAACTTAAATTGCCCCTACGGATGTCAATATCCGTAGGGGCAACCCCTTATTTTACTAGTGTCAATGTCTGCTAAATAGTTGCAGGTTACAGGTTCTCAGCTCTTTACAGTGAAATTCATGAAAAGTCGTAACAAATGTGGGACTACGATCAACAATAGATGAATACTGATCTTCGCTAACCATCTGTATGATGCCACCTACCAGTTCAAGGGATAAATGGAAAATCATTAGGCACTTCAACGCACAAAGCACAAGGGCAGCACAAGATCCAAGACTTCAACGCGGAGCTCAAGGCAAAAATCCACATCATTCTGCACTGTTGGAAATCTGGAAGGAAATTGAAGAGATTCTGAGAAACCAAGAGGATAAAACAGAAGATAAAAGCAACATGAAATAGACCAGAAAGTTTGATGCCCCAAGTCCACCAAATGGCCGTGGAACCGCGGCCAATTAGGCACTTCCGCCGCGGTTCCGCGGCCGCGTTCTGCACATGTCGGTGGCAGTGTCGGTGCTTTGACTCGGCTCTCTTGGGATAGTTTTGTAATTTCGTGTATGGATCAGAATGTAAACCTAGGATTTTCCTATCTATAAATAGGAGAGCTTAAAGCCAAATTAGGCATGCCTCTTTTTATTTTTAGATTTAGAATTTAAAATTATCCGTGAGAAATTGTATTGAGTTTTTGAGAGGTTATCAATAAAAGTAAGTTCTTTTTATTTTTCTCGCATTTTTCTTATCGCATTTTATTATCTGCAATTTTTTTTTGTTATTCTAGCAGTAGAATTTATTTATTGTTTTTCTTTTGTTTTCTCCTTCTTTTATTTCCCCTTTTTTCTTTTAAGAACGATGATGCTTGAGTAAGATCCTTGCTTAGGTGAGGTCTCGAATAGCTAGTTGTAAAATTCTTCTTAACCTATATTCTTTCTACCTTCCCTTTTGTTTTATCTTTTTTTAATGGGTGAGTAATTTCTCACTTGTTAGGGTAGAAGAATGAAGGTTTGAGAGAAGGAAATCTCTCTCATTCCTTTCTTTGCCCAACACATTAAATTCAGACTCCCTTTAATCCACCCACAATCCGCTCACTACGGTACCCTATCCTACATGATAGCGGTGATTCCCTAATTAGACCGGTTATGGTTGAATTAACCGGAGGTTAGGGCTAAGAGTGAATAACGGACGGACAAGGGACCAAAAGGAAGAAACTAAGCATGGAAAGCCTAGCTTATACTTGTAAGTCTCTTCTTAATCGTGCTAATCCCTGTTGTTGCCGATTACTTTAACACCGATATTAGTGACTAAGGCATTGAAAGAAGTGAGGAATTTCTAAAACTCGAACTAATCTAATCCTAACCCTAGCAAGATTTTTATCATCTTTTATCTCATTAGTAGAACTTAAAACAAATCACCAATCTTTTGGATTTAACTCATTAAAACATAAAGAAAAAGATTCCATCTCCCTGTGGATCGACCAGTACTCAACCGGCTAGCTACAAAGCGACACCGTCTTGATTGCGGTAATTAAAAATTAAGAACACGGAAAATCTCTCACCGATCAAATGGGGTCGTTGCCGAGGAGACGGTAATTTCTTTCTTTGCGTAATTTCGGATTAATTAAAAATTTAAATTTATAAAAATTGAAAAAACCAAAAAAAAAACAAAAAAAATATTCATCTTGTTATTTTTGAAAAATCTTTGTGCTAGTGCGCAGGATTGGAAGAAGGCCTGATTCAGATCTGGAGCAAACTCAGTGAACAAATCCAGAATCAGGGGATCTAAACAGAAAGAGGAGAACCAACTCAACACAGAGAAAAAGTCAGAAGATCTAAACCAACTGTTAAAACCGTGGAACCGTGGCAGAATCAAGGGTTTGACCACGGAACCGCGGTCAACTGGTGACGTCAGCACCCAATTTTCGCTGTAAGTATCTCTTATCTCCTTTCCTCTCCTCTGAATTCCATTGAAATATTTTTTCCTGCAGGTTTTTTTGCACAGATTCTCTTTCTCCTATCCAATAAATTGTTTTTGTGCAAGATTCTTTGCGCTGCCAAATAAAAAAAATATTTGCATGTGTTTTAGATTTTTGGTGTGTTACTGCTTTGCAAAATTAATACGGAATTTAAGGGGCTATAACACCAACTCAGATTGAGTGGGGATTTCATCACCCTTCCTAAGACCTCAAAAATCACTAAAAGCATATGCATCACCCTTGAGTTTAATTAAAAAATATCTAGACTCAACCAACTAAAGACTGTCGTGCTCATTAGGATAGAGGAAGGTTGTGGGCATTCAATCGTTTATCTAAACTTGACTTTGTAGTGCCTAGGCTAGACAAGTGTGAAAGGTAATTTTAAAACCCCGTCTCACGGTGATTCGTGAGCGGAACCCTCCTTTCCACAAGTTACCTGGCCACAATTGGCAGTGAAGAGACGATTTGAGGGTTATCTCACAACTTGTCACTATGGAACAGTTAGGAGCAGTCTAGTGGACTTAAAAGACCATAGCTCTAGGTTTGATTGTGCATATTTTAAACTGTGATTGTTTGAAGTTCGTACACATTCTTGCAAAACTCATTCTAAAAAAATATATAAAAAAAAAAAACAAAAACTTTTATAAAAACTTACCCTTTTGTCGCTAAAATACCATTCCACTCACCTTTCCTCCGCATTTTCTTCATTGACGTTTTCTTACCCTCACATTCTATGCTTTGACTATACTAAACTCGTTTAGTGTATGTCCGGTTGAACTCGGGACACTAGTGCCCGTCTAGTCCGTGTTTCGTTAGTCTCTACCGACTACGCGATTGACTCCGATGTCGAAACTCCCTCCACACCTCTTTCACTTTTACCTTTGCCGGCCAACTCCGACGTGGACCGGAATTCTGTTAATACATCTTCACCTTCATCTTCATCTTCTGAGATGTCAGGATTCAATCCTAACAACCCTTTACCTCCCCCGGGACTGATTCCACCTCATCTGGGTGCGAATAACCCGCAACCTCCTGTTGAAGCGCCTCAGCGAATCACGCTCCAGGATCGTTTCTATCCCACCCACTCCGCACTTCCTACCTGTCTTTAACTTCCGCCGGCCAATGGGGATAATTTCGAAATTAAGCCCCACTTCATCAACATGCTGCCTAAATTTCACGGACTGGAATCCGAAGATGCCTATATCATCATCAACAAGTTCCAGAACATCTGTGCAATGATGAAGACTACCCAACTGTACGACGATGCTATACGGCTACGAGTCATTCCTTTCACTCTATGTGACCTAGCTGAAAAGTGGATGTATAGTATCGCGCCGCATTCCATAACAAGTTGGGATGAGTTTGTAAAAGCGTTTCTTAAAAAGTTTTACCCAAATCACAAAACCGTAAGAATACGAAGCGAAATAAACCAATTTTCCCAGCTTCCTGCTGAACCTTTTTGGAAGTGATTTGACCGATACAAAGACCTTCTTGTTCAGTGCCCTCATCACGGTATTGAGAGATGGCAACTTTGCCAGACCTTATATGAAGGACTGAACCCTGCAACTAAGCAGTTGCTGGAAACCATTTGTCAAGGCCACTTCCTATCCAAATCTGATGAGGAAGCTTGGCAATTTTTCGACGATCTCGCGGAGCGATCGCTTCAGTGGGAAAGCACCAGACCTAACACTTCATCTACTACTTCTTCCAGTCCCTCTAGGGCAGGCGTTCATCAACTTGATCTCTCGATTGCAATGAAGGCCGAAATGGCTGCGATCATGAGAAAATTAGAAGCAATTGAGAGCAAATTCTCATCGCCTTCTCCTGCCCCTGCTCTTCCTACTTGTACCATCTGTGCTTGTTGTTCAGACCCATCACATTTGACCGAAGAGTGTCCTTATAACCCACCTGCTCAAGGACAGGATCAAGTCAATGCTGCATTTCAGCAAAGACAAACAAATGATCCATACTCTTCCACTTACAATCCTGGTTGGAGGAACCACCCTAATTTCGCCGGGAATCAAAATCAGCAACAATTCCAAGGCAACAACAACTTCCAAAGGCCTCCTCCTCCTCAACAACAAGCTCAAAATCAATATCAGCAACCTTTCAAACCCCAACCTTATCAAAATCCATCGAACAATTTTGCACCCAACAATTCTTTTCCTCAAAACAATTTTGTTCCGCCAAATAACGATAAGGTTTTCTCGCTAGAACGAAGTCTGGAGGCATTTGTAAACCTATCGACACAATCAAACGCCAACATCCAGTCTTCCTTTCAGTCTTTGGTAAAACACACTGCTGTGCAAGGGCAAAGCATCAAAACCATTGAAGCCCAGATTGCACAACTGAATGCAGCTCTAAGCGAGCGAGAGAAGGGGAAGCTTCCATCTCAATCACTGCCAAATCCTTGTCACCCACATAATGCACATGTCGCTCTTGAACAACAAAACCATAATGTGAGTACCGTGACTACGTTGAGATCTGGAAGGATGCTGCACAACAACGTTGGCACAGATGAAGACACCCCGGCCGCTTCTTCTTCTTCTTCTTCTTCGTCTTCTGAGCCTGTTATCCATTCTTCACAAGGCTCTACTTCTTCTGTACTTCTTCTGCTACTCCGAACGGACCCACATCTCACTCCACGAAAACACCAGCACTTGGATCTATTCCAATTCCACAATCTCCTCCACAAGCATTGGACTCAACCAATTTCCAAAACATTCCATTTCTAAACCGGTTGAGATCTAATAAACAAAATCCACACATGAAAAAGATTGTAGAGTTGTTTAAACAGGTTAACATAAGCATTCCCCTCTTAGATGCAATCCAACAAGTCCCTTCCTACGGAAAAATCTTGAAGGACTTGTGCACTAAGAAGAGGAAATCTCAGGTACCCAAGAAGGTTTTCTTAGCTAGTGCCGTGAGTGATGCTCTTACCCAAACTTTACCTCAAAAAAGAAAGGATCCTGGCTGTCCTACGATTTCAATAACTATTGGGGATAAGAACATCAACCGTGCACTCTTGGATCTTGGTGCCAGTGTTAACCTGCTGCCGTATTCAGTATATGAACAACTAGGTATAGGAGAACTGAAACCCACACACTGTACTCTCCAAATGGCCGACTGATCTATCACCCATCCTAGGGGTGAGCTAAAGGATGTGTTAATAAAGGTAGAGGACTTCATATTCCCTATTGATTTCATTGTTTTAGACACACAACCAGTAGCTAACCCCCGGAATCAAATTCCGGTGATACTCGGTCGTCCATTCCTAGCGACCTCGAATGCTGTAATCAATTGTCGAAATTGTTTGATGAACCTATCTTTTGGAAACATGACAATTGAACTCAACATTTTTTGGTTGGGGAATCAGCCCTCTGAACCTAATGCTCATATACTAGACGTTTGTTCGATCCAGGAGATCGTCCCTGAGAACTGTGGGTTCGAGAAATTTTTGTTCGATCACAGCAATCTTGACGCCACTATTGCGTTCCTCCTTGAATCTTATACTGCTCCCGACAGTGATTATGAGTGTTTCACTTTCTTGAACGAACATGACTTGTCGCCATCCGAGCTTGAATCCTTTGAATTTTCGGATGAGTTAGCTGAACCCTCCGACTCGGTCACGTACACTCGTTTTGAGCCTTTGTTAGAATCCTTCGAGTTCTAGACATTTTCGCCGATTTTCCCTTCAATCGTTTCACCTCCAACGCTCGAACTCAAGCCGTTGACGTCTCACCTCAAGTATGCTTACTTAGGTGAGAACAAGACCCTACCTATCATCATCTCAGCTTCTCTAGCTTCAGAGCAAGAGAAAGCCCTTCAGACGATCTTGCAGAGCAATCAGCAAGCTTTTGGCTGGACTATGGCGGACATCAAGGGGATTAATCCCTTGATCGTTGAACATCACATTCCTATGATGGATGATGCCAAGCCAGCTAGGGATCCATAAATATGACTCAACCCAGTCATGAAGGAGGCTGTTAAAAAGGAGATCGTAAAGTGTCTTTTTAGTGGTATCATTTATCCTATCTCTGATAGCTATTGGGTCAGCCCGATACATGTTGTCCCCAAAAAGTCGGGCATAACGGTCATCACCAATGAGGCAAACGAGTTAATCGCTACTCGCACCCAAACTGGGTGGCGAGTATGCATAGATTACAGAAAACTCAACGCCGTAACGCGGAAAGACCACTTTCCGATACCTTTTATTGACCAAATGCTTGAACGATTGGCTGGACACGAGTACTACTGTTTTTTGCATGGCTCCTCCGGCTATAACCAGATTCCCGTCGCCGAAAAGGACCAAGACAAAACAACGTTCACTTGTCCTTTCGGTACATTTGCTTATCGCTGCATGCCCTTTGGGTTATGCAATGCACCCGCTACCTTCCAGTGGTGTATGATGGGAATTTTTTCATACATGGTGGAAAAATTCTTGGAGATATTCATGGATGATTTCTCCATTTTCGGTGATTCCTTTGATGAGTGTTTACAGCATCTCTACGTTGTCCTTACCCGGTGTAAGGATAAAAACCTAACTTTGAATTGGGAGAAATGCCACTTCATGGTGCGCGAAGGAATTGTCTTAGGAAATATCATCTCGCAAAATGGCATTGAGGTAGATAAAGCAAAGATTGAAGTCATTTCCAATCTCCCTCCTCCCAAATGCGTCCGAGACATTCGAGCCTTCCTTGGCCATGCCGGTTTCTATAGACGATTCATCAAGGACTTTAGCAAGATTGCTAGGCCATTGACACATCTGCTGGCTAAGGACACCACATTCGATTTTGACTCGAGCTGTATGAATGCGTTCCAGTCATTAAAAAGACCACTTACTTCTGCTCCCGTTCTTTCTTCACCTGACTGGACCTATCCGTTTGAGATTATGTGCGATGCATCTGATTTTGCCATTGGTATTGTCCTTGGACAGCACATCGATAAGACGCCGCATGTAATCTAATATGCTAGCCGAACCTTAAACGATGCCCAGCTAAATTACACAACAACTGAGAAGGAATTCTTGGCTGTTGTGTTTGCATTAAAAAAATTCAGGCCCTACTTAATCGGCTCTCAAGTCATTGTTTACACGGACTATTCTGCTCTACGCCATCTTTTTGCTAAGAAAGACGCAAAATCTCGGCTAATACGTTGGATCCTCTTACTCCAAGAATTTGATCTTGTCATCAAAGATAAAATAGGATGTGAAAACGTAGTGCCCGACCATCTTTCACGACTTCCTTCTTGGCCGACACTTTCACTTCCAATAAACGACGTTTTTCCGGATGAACAGCTCTTAACAGTATCATGCGAACCCTGGTTCGCAGATATTCTGAATTATTTAGCAACATGATTACTACCGAATGAATGGTCAAATCAGGACAGACTCCGATTCTTATCCCAGGTAAAACACTTTTACTGGGACGAACCTTATCTGTTCAAATACTGTCCCGACCAGATTATTCGTCGGTGTGTGCCTGACAATGAAATCAAGAGTGTGCTGTCATTTTTCCACGATCAAGCGTGTGGCGGGCAATTTGATCCCAGAAAGATGTAAGTCGATGTGCAACACCCCACGAGTTCCGGGGAGGCGGAAATATGAAAAATGATCTTGTTCTTGAAGCATACATCGACTAACCGAAGATCTTTGCTAAACGATAATTAACAACTATCATAGAAGTTCTAAACTACTATGCAAAGAGATTATACCTAGTGATACGAGTCCTTCGTCTTTACGATCTCTTCGTCCTCCTCGGCCTCCTCCAAGTGATAGATGATCCACCTGAGAACCCTAATCCAAGCTTCACCTCAAGACTTGAGGTAACTAAGTTTCTCTAGTTGCTAACCAAAGGGACTTAGGTCATATAGAGTTAGGTTATGGGATTTTTAGTCTTTTCTAACCCTTGTACTCAACTCATGAGTGGTAGGATTAGAGCTTGAAGAAAGAGAGAGCTTGAGGAGAGAGAAGATGAACTGGCATAATGAAATGAAACTGCTTCTCACTAAATATATCAAGCATAATGAAATATCAATAAAATGAATAATAATGGATTATTCATCATGCTTCATAAATGAATTTGAGTGATTCACTATGTGAGTCATTAAGCATTTAATAATGCATTAATGACATAGTGAATCATTCATAATGAGTCACAATTACATTAATGACAATGCCACCTAAACCCCTCAAGTCACCATGCTTCTAGAAGCTTCCCGGAAATTACGAGAACGCCCCTCTCATCCGTGAAAACACGAAAAAACTTTAGACTGTATAAATCCAATAACCTGATACTAGAATCTGGCTTAAACCAAAGTCGTCTAGTAAAAACTGTCCGAATGTCGTACGTGCGTTTAATCACGTATTCGTTCGAACCCTTGTCGTAAAACAGTACGACCTCTATATGGTTTCGCCTGGAGTTAGGAAAACTCTGTGTGGGACTCTAAAGACTCAACTACTGCGCTGGCAGTGGGTTTAACCACAGACCGCAAGCGGCACTAGCTGTACGTAACGGTCCCCAGGTAGATGTCGATAAGAAGGCCGATGAGGATACCCATCCGAACTCCTACTGAGCATGTCCGTGACAATATCCGTGCAGTCCGGTCTGTTCGTCTAAGAGTATCGCATGTATGGTCTAGGGAGGTGGTAAACGTCAGATCCCTAATAACCGTACAAGTCGTGTCGGTATGGCTCTATCACCATCCGAGAATCCACTGATCAATCTATCAGTAATTCTTAATCAGCCCTGGCCAGGGACTTATGGTAATGACCAACCAATCACTGTGCGATATCAACTCCCTATACCGGGAGAGACGAATCCCTAACAATCACTCACTACCTCCACGTGGCTCGGTACTGTGCCCAACTAAAACCTGTTTGCACGACTCCTTTGAACCGTGGTAGGGTAGTAATCAAAGCACAGTGGGAACTCACACGAGACAAATGACGACTTTAAGTCAACGGACTATCTGCACACATGTCACCTGAGAACTGCTATTTGACGTTAGGTATAAATACCATCTAGTCAGTTCTCGGCGAGTCCTGTCCGGTGTACTCACACCCAGTGAGCATCTGTATACAATCTTAGGTGCACTCCACCAATGGCTGCGGGACCAATCCATCGCCCCTCCTTAGGGTCTAGATATGTATACACCAGTCTACTCCGGAGTATCGATGCCCAGTCTCAATACTCCTGCGACTAGGGACATCTAAGGATGTGCCTATTGACTATACAGCTCCCACTAGTATGACTGCCATCACAATGTCGGTAGTCAGGCAAACACCCTATGGGCTTTATCAACATGTATATATATATGAATACTACGCAAAATATATCATATGTTAAGATAAAGACAATCCAAATTGCGTACTATCATATTAAGCAAGACTGTCATGCACATACATATCCCTAGCATCCTATACAATGAAGGCCTCTAGGGCATATATATCCAACAATCTCCTACTTGCACTAAGGCCTATAATTGGCGCAATGAGTACCCACTGTCTTCACTAGATCCAGTTGCTGGAGTACCGCATGCCCAACATCTCAAACAACCTCTTGAACTGAACTTGAGGGATGGCCTTGGTGAATGGATCTTCCGTGTTGTCTTTTGTGTCCACTCTCCGTACCTCGATCTCCCGACGATCAACGATCTCCCTGATCAGGTGAAACCGCCTTAGGATATGCCTGGATTTCTGATGGGACCTTGGTTCCTTCACCAATGCTACGGCCCCATTGTTATCACAATACAAAGGTATTATATTGGCAATGGACGGAACCACCTGAAGTTCAGAGATGAACTTCCTCATCCAGACAGCCTCTTTTGCGGCTTCACTAGCAGCTATATACTCAACCTCCATAGTTGAGTCTGCGACGGTATCCTGTTAGGAAATCTTCCAACATACCTCCCCTCCATTGAGGGTAAACACAAAACCCGAAATGGATTTAGAATCATCTTTGTCACTTTGGAAGCCGGAGTCGGTAAAAGCCATTACCTGGAGGTCCCCATTACCGTAAATCAAGAACATCTCCTTTGTCCTTCTCAGGTACTTGAGAATGTTCTTTACCGCTATCCAATGTTTCTCACCTGGGTCAGACTGATACCTGCTTACCACACCAAGTGCGTAAGCTACATCCGGTCTTGTACATAACATCGCATATATTATAGATCCTACCGCCGAAGCGTAGGGTATAATGCCCATGTGATCCCTCTCTTCATCAGTCTTTAGAGACATCTCTTTGGAGAGGGTGATCCCGTGAAAAGCGAGCATATTACCTCGCTTGGAATCTTTCATACTAAATCTCTTTAGTATAGTGTCAATATACCTGGACTGTGAAAGTCCCAACATTCTATTAGATCTATCATGATAGATCTTAATGCCCAAAATGTAGGTTGCATCACCCAAGTCTTTCATGGAGAATTTCTGTGACAAGAAGAGCTTTACTGATTGTAGCATAGGGACATCATTCCCTATCAGTAGTATGTCGTCGACATACAAAACGAGGAAGACTACTGCCCCTTCTACAATCTTCCTATAAATAAATGGTTCATCTACATTTTTGATAAATTCAAACTCTTTGACTGTCTCATCAAAGCAGATGTTCCAACTTCGCGATGCTTGCTTTAATCCATAGATGGATTTAAGCAACCTGTACACTCTTCCGCTGCTCCCAGTGTCTAAGAAACCTTCTGGTTGATCCATGTAAACACTCTCGTCTAAATGTCCATTTAGAAAAGCTGTTTTTACATCCATTTGCCAGATTTCATAGTCGTGGAAGGCAGCAATGGCAAGCAGGATCCGAATGGATTTAAGCATAGGTACAGGTGAAAAGGTTTCATCATAGTCCAATCCTGGTCTTTGACGAAAACCTTTCGCAACGAGTCTAGCTTTGTAGGTTTCCACTTGTCCAAGTGCACCAATCTTCTTTTTGAAGATCCATTTGCATCCAACTGGTTTCACCCCAGGAGGAGCAACTTCTAAAGTCCATACTTTATTGGTGTACATGGATTCTATTACGGATCTTATAGCATCCAGCCATTTCATCGAGTCAACACTCGTGATAGCCTGCTGAAAACTAGTAGGCTCATCATCATCGATGATGCAATCCTCTCGATCCCCATCTAGAAGAAAACCATAGTATCTCTCAGGAGGATGAGAAAGTCTACTAGATCTGCGGAGTGGTGTTGGTTCGTCATGTTCTATTGAAATCTGAGGTTCTTCTAAGTCCTCGGTAGCAGTTTGAGGTTCTGGAATTTCTTCCAGCTCTACCGCGCTCCCACTAATTTTTTTGCAAGAAATTCGCTCTCTATGAAGACAATGTGGCGAGCGACAAACACCTATTGTTCTTCAGTGTGGTAGACCATGTACCCCCTTGAATGTTTGGGCTATCCTACAAACTTGCACAAAACCGATCGTGCCTCGAGCTTGTCCGGTCTATGCTTTTTAACATATGCCGGACACCCCCATATCTTGATATACTTGAGATATGGTCTCTTCCCGCTCCACATTTCATATGGAGTGGTAGGCACAGACTTAGTTGGAACTCTATTCAATAAGTATGCTGCTGATTCTAGAGCAAATCCCAGAAGGAAAGTGGCAACTCAGTACTACTCATTATTGAACGCACCATATCTAATAGCGTGTGATTCCTCCTTTCTGATACACTGTTCACACCAGAATATTGCTTTTACTACCGCCCATTCTTATGCTCGATTGCTTATCGGTAGGTACTCTTGAGCCGTGTTTGCTAGTTAATTGCAGGATACTGGTTTTCAGCTCTAAATAGTGAACTTCATGGAAAAGCACGACAAATTCCGGATTACTGCCAACCACAGATAAAACACGGGTCTCTGCTCTCTATCCGTATGTTGCCGCATACCAGTTTAAGGGACAAAATGGCAAATCAATGTCATTTTCATGAACAAAGCTCAATGACAACACAAGATCCAACATATCTACGCGGAGCTCAAGAAAAATCATGGCGAAAGATCCACATCACATCACCTTTTGGTCTGCTGAAATTCTGGAAATATTGTGAAGAGATTCTGAGAAACAACATATACCACACTGAAGAGTACAGAAAACCAGGGATACCGACAAAAATAGAAGGCCTAACACCTCTTTATGGCCGCGGTTCCACGACATAAGTGCGCTTAGGCCGCGGAACCGCGGCCGTATAGGCTCGTCAGTTGAAAACTTTTCAGGGGCTGTTTGGTCAATTCATATAGTGTCAGAATGTTGCCCTGGGTTCTCTGTTTCCTGCCTATAAATTGCCCAGAACTTGCCAATCCATGGGTGTTCTTTTTCATACCCTCTTTTTGTTAGTTTTTAGTTTAACTTCTTCTTCTTCTTCATCTTTCCTCCATTAAATTGTTGTGAGAGCGTTTGCGCGGATGTTAAATGAAGATGAGGGTTATTTTGTATCATTCTTTTGCTTAGCTTCCTCCTTGAGCTCTTTACCTTAACTTGATCTTGCAACCTCCTAAGTGAGCTTGCAAGTTTAAGCTTTGGTCATTGATCTCAAGGGGTTGTATCATTTTGTTCTCTCTTTTGTGCTTCATTCTCCATGTGTTCTTTGCCTTTTCTTGATCTTGCAACCTCTTAATTGATCTTGCAAGTTTAAGATTTGGTTATTGAACCCATGTCTTGTTTTGGGTTCTATGGTTCCTAGTTTCATTTCTTGCTCATTTACCTTCATGCACTTAAATTCCATGCACTTTTAATTACTTACTTGTAATCTTTTCTTTTCTTTTGCTCTTTTTGGTTTGTTTTGTGAATGGTTATAATATGTTGTTGTTAAGAATAAATACAATATTGTAAGTTAAGATTTCATTCCTCATTTCCTTTTCCCGTTATTTTCCTTTGAACTCTGCCCAAACGTTACGCAAGCGCTCCGTTAGGCACCCTACCCTACCAAGGTAATGGTGATTCCTAACCGCGACCGGTTGCGTTCGGTTTGGCCGGAGGCGAAAGCAAGAGACAAGAACGGACGGACAAGGGTCAATAAGCCGGATTCCACGAACACCGTGCTTAAGTACCCTAATCAACGTTGTTGCCGATTGCTCTAGCTTCAATTGGTCAAGACTCGGCTCAAAGGTTTTAAGTGCGGATTTCTTTAGCTTGCACTTTCGTATCTTTTTCTTAACAACTTTATTCTTGCATATAAAACACATAGGTTAGATTTGGACATACATATACACATTCTTTATTGACTCTTCTAAAACTCGAACGGACATACAACCATCTCCCTGTTGATCGAACCGTGCTCAACCGGCTAGCTGCATAGCGACACCGTCCTGATCGCGGTTATAACTTTAGAACTTTGAACATCCGACACGCCAAAAGCGTGTGATCAAATGGCGCCGTTGCTGGGGAGACGGTCATTTGATCACATGCTTTTGGCGTGTCGGATGTTCAAAGTTCTAAAGTTATAACCACGATCAAGACGGTGTAGCTATGCAGCTAGCCGGTTGAGCACGGGTCGATCAACAGGGAGATGGTTGTATGTCCGTTCGAGTTTTAGACGAGTCAATAAAGAATGTGTATATGTATGTCCAAATCTAACCTATGTGTTTTATATGCAAGAATAAAGTTGTTAAGAAAAAGATACGAGTGTGTAAGCTAAAGAAATCCGCACTCAAAACCTTTGAGCCGAGTCTTGACCAATTGAAGCTAGAGCAATCGGCAACAACGTGGATTAGGGTACTTAAGCATGGTGTTCGTGGAATCCGGCTTATTGACCCTTGTCCGTCCGTTCTTGTCTCTTGCTTTCGCCTCCGGCCAAACCGAACGCAACCGGTCGCGGTTAGGAATCACCGTTACCTTGGTAGGGTAGGTTGCCTAACGGAGCGCTTGCCTAACATTTGGGCGGAGTTCAAAGGAAAATAACGGGAAAAGGAAATGAGGAATGAAACCTTAACTTACAATATTGTATTTATTCTTAACAGCAACATATTACAACCATTCACAAAATGAACCAAAAATAACAAAAGAAAAGATAAACAAAGAGAAGAAAAGATTACAAGCAAGTAATTAAAAGTGCATGGAATTTAAGTGCATGAAAGTAAATGAGCAAGAAATGAGACTAGGAACCATAGAACCCAAAACAAGACATGGGTTCAATAACCAAATCTTAAACTTGCAAGCTCAATTAAGAGGTTGTAAGATCAAGAAAAGGCAAAGAACTCATGGAGAATGAAGCACAAAAGAGAGAACAAAATGATACAACCCATTGAGATCAATGACCAAAGCTTAAACTTGCAAGCTCACTTAAGAGGTTGCAAGATCAAGTTAAGGTAGAGAGCTCAAGGGGAAGCTAAGCAAAAGAATGATACAAAATAACCCCCATCTTCATTTAACATCCACTCAAAAGCTCTCATAACAATTTAATGGAGGAATGATGAAGAAGAAGAAGAAGTTAAACTAAAAACTAACAAAAAGAGGGCATGAAAAGGAACACCCATGGCTTGGCAAGTTCTAGGCAATTTATAGGCAGGAAACAGAGAACCTAGGGCAACATTCTGACACTATATGAATTGACCAAACAGCCCCTGAAAAGTTTTCAACTGACGAGCCTATACGGCCGCCGTTCCGCGGCCTAAGCGCGCTTATGCCGCAGAACCGCGGCCATAAAGAGGAGTTAGGCCCTCTATTTTTGTCGGTATCCCTGGTTTTCTGTACTCTTCAGTGTGGTATATGTTGTTTCTCAGAATCTCTTCACAATATTTCCAGAATTTCAGCAGATCAAAAGGTGATGTGATGTGGATCTTTTGCCATGATTTTTCTTGAGCTCCGCGTAGATATGTTGGATCTTATGTTGTCATTGAGCTTTGTGCATGAAAATGACATTGATTTGCCATTTTGTCCCTTAAACTGGTGTGCGGCAACATACGGATAGAGAGCGGAGACCCGTATTTTATCTGTGGTTGGCAGTAATCCGGAATTTGTCGTGCTTTTCCATGAATTTCACTGTTTAGAGCTGGGAACCAGTATCCTGCAATTAACTAGCAAACACGACTCAAGAGTACCTACCGATAAGCAAACGAGCATAAGAATGGGCGGTAGTAAAAGCAATATTCTGGTGTGAACAAATACCCCCAAACTTAACTTTTGCTCGTCCTGAGCAAAACCAATTATTCGCAAAAAAGTCCTAACCTCACTTTCGCAGGGAACACAATTGCACTGAGCGTGTGCAACAAGCCGTTAAACCTCTAGGTGTCCCTAGTAGGAGGAGTGTTGTCTCCTGAGGGTTTTCAGCGGATTACACCCACAAAATCCCATCAAGCTAGTTTCTTAAGTTACGTCGATTCTACTCCTACAGTTTAGTATCTACGTTAGAAACTCTATCATCCTAAGTTAGAAATATCCAACCCTTATGTTTCACACCTCCTATCTATTTAACCTTAGGTCCTATACGTTCCAAAAAAGTTTAGAAAGATGTTGGTTCTCCTGAGTTTTCCTTCTGAAGTGCGGACTCAAATCAGGGGTTTTTATCAACTTTACAGAAAACATAAGTCTTATCTTTTATTTCTATCTTTTATCCAAATATCGATTGTATACCCCTACGTGTATGTGTATTTGCACCCCTACACTCAAGAATTCAATTCAAGCTATAATACCCTTGCCCTAATACCTAATACTACTTCTTTTCATTAAGGATGGACGGATTTGCTCGCACACCTTTCATGCGACTATTAATGCTTCTTGAGGCACTAATGGCCGATTACTGAATGTGTGAGCTTAAAGCGTAAATAGCAGTTTCAAGGTCTTGACTTTATTCTATTTTTCTTTTTCTTTTTCTTTTTTTTCTTTTTCTTTTTCAAGACCAGATATATTTTTCAATAATGCTCTTTTGGTGTTTAGCTTTAAATACCGTTTTTTCTTCCTTACTAGGTTTTCAGGCAAGAGTATTTCTAGGTATCCTCTACTATCCCAAGTTTCAAGGTGCGTGTAAGTGCAGTTGTAGGGTATATACTTTCTGAATTTGAACTCAAGAATAGAAACTATTTTTCAGACTTATCCTTCAGTAGAGCTTCAATACTTTCCCTTCATCTTGACTTAACTCAAGAACTGAATTCAAGATTACCTATTTCTCAAAAAAAACAGTAAGGACATTTACTTACCCAGGTTAAGCAGAATGAGGGTTATTTTTAGGATTTTCAATTCCTAAGCCTAGGATTTAGTTATTTCTAACATATCTACTAAGCTTTCAGAATAAAAATCTGAGTTACCCTATTAGCTAACTTGACGACAAAGTTTTTATATTTTTTGGAAAATTTTCGATTTTTGTGGGTTTTTAATAAGGTATGCAAAAAAAAAAAAAACAAATGAATGCGAAGGAAGAAAGCTTACCGAGCATACACCATTATGCTGAGGCGTATAAGGCGGAGTAAGCTTAGAGAGAATTCCATTATCTTTTAGGTATTCAAGGAAACTGGTACTTAAGTATTCTCCACCTCGATCAGATCGAAGTGTCTTGATGCTTTTACCAGTTTGTTTCTCTACTTCATTTTTATACTCCTTAAACTTCTCAAAGGCCTCGGATTTATGTTTTATTAAGAACACATGTCCATACCTAGAGAAGTCATCAGTAAAAGTGATGAAGTAGGAGTGACCGCTTCTCGCATGCGTAGACATTGGACCACATACATCACTGTGTATTAGTCCCAAGAGTTCTATAGCTCTTGCTCCGTATCCGGTGAACGGAGATTTGGTCATTTTTCCTTTGATACATGATTGACAAGTTGCGTATGATGAATATTCAAACGGATCTAGTTATCCATCTATATGTAACTTAGTCAACCTTGTTTCGTTTATATGACCAAGTCTACAATGCCATAAGAAGGCTTGATTTGAATCTGGAGCCTTTCTTTTAAGTGTGTTTTGAATATTGAAAATTCGAAGTTGAATAAGTATGTATATGCCGTTTTCCAGTGTGCCATACCCATTCAGTTCTTGATTTAGGAGAATGTTCATGACATTACTTTCAAGCACAAAATTATATCCTTTATTAGACAACAAAGATACTGATATAATATTACACAGCATACAGGGAATACAAAAACAGCTGTACAACACCAAAACGTGCCCACTAGTCAACACTAGGTGATACTCCCCTATTGAAATAGCATCTACATGCATTCCATTTCCTATCCGGAGAGTCGTATCACCTGCCCCCAGTACTCTACTATTTCTCAGATCCTACAATGAATTACAGATGTGTGAACCAGAACTGGTATCAAGTACCCATGATGTAGAGTTTACTGAAAGACAATTTTCGATTACGAACACACCTGAAGCAGAAGCAACCGCTTGCTTCGTGTCCTTTGCCTCGAAGGCCATACAGTCCTTCTTCCAGTGCCCTTGCTTGTGACAATAATGACATTCGTTTATATCCTCTTTCACCCTTCCTGCCTTGTTCTTTCTCTGTACCTTCTTGACCCCACCCTTCGGTTTGGTGGCTTTCATCTTCTTCTTCCCTTCAGCTTTCGCTTTAGATTTAGAAGAGGATGATTGGCCAACATACAGAACGGGGGTCTTCTCCTTTTTCAAGGAGGTCTCTGCTACCCTCAACGTGTTTAGGAGCTTTGGAAGATCAGCTTCCATTTCGTGCATGTTGAAGCTAAGCACGAACCGAGAGAAGGTGTGGGGAAGGGACTGCAATATCAAGTCGATATACAAATCATTCTCTAGCACGCATCCCAGGTTTGCGAGTTCCTCAATGAGTCTGATCATTTTGAGGACGTGCTCTCCTACAGGCGATCCTGGAGCTAACCTCATCTGGAAGAGTTTCCTTGAGGTCTCGTACCTTGCGATACGGGAGTGCTCTCCATATAATTCCTATACATGGAAAAAGATGGATACAATATCTATACTCTCGTGCTGTTTCTGGAGTTCATTGTTCATGGACGCCAGCATGATACACTTAGCTCGCTCACAAACTAGATCCCTGGTTTTATGACCTTCCTTGTTTACAACCGAGGAATCTGGTCCAGGGATAAGGGGAGGAACAACGGTGGTAACATATGCTACTTTGTCATAAGTCAGTGCAATGTTGACGTTCCTTAGCCAATCTTTATAGTTTTGCCCGGTCAGTATATTTTTTTCAAGTAATAGTTTTAGTCCTCTCATGGTAGCTGCTAGAGAGAGAGAAAAGAAAACACTCAGCATATGCTTCTTGCAAGTTTAGATTGGTTATTAATTTATCTAAACAGGATGGCTCTCACTGTTCCCTCAAATCCTTCTTCAAAACCTAAAAGAAGAACTAGTCAGGATTTAATCACACGTCACAATACTTGCTTAACCTTTCAGCCAGGCCGGTGTTGGTATTTCGAGGGAGGTTTTCCAACGCTTTCGCGAAGTTCCTTAATTAAATAACCTCTTTTCCCTGGAGGCGTAGCCCCACTAACACCTTTCAGGACACCTACTTGGTTTATAGCATTGAGTGTTAAGTGAGGAAGTTTTCCGAGAGTAATCCTACTCATCAGTGGGATGGGATCCAACTATCATTGCATGATGTACTAGATGGAAGCCATTCTAGTCACTACACTCCAGAAGGTATGCTAAATCTGCAAGTTTCCTTTATGTTTGAAACTCCCGAAGTGATTTTTACCCCAAGCTCTTATAGACCTTGACGTAGGCCAACAAGTCATAAGACGCAAGTCAAGTTCTACCCGTCGTTGTCCTGATTAATTTAGGTACATCGTACATGCCCTTGACGTAGGCCAACAAGGATGTACATCTGTCCTATACTAATGCATCTATCTATGAAACAAATAAGCAGACCACACTGCTACCATCCACTATGCCTTGACCTAGGCCAACAAGCATATCATGAATACGATGTGCTGTCTATTTGAAATGACGGAGGGTTACGGCTGGTTTTTGGCAAAAAACCGTTAACGTAGTGAACTTGATTTGATCGAAGGAACCAAGATAGCTTTTATTAAAAGGAGTGGTTTAAGCTCCGCATTTAAAATTAGCTTTTCAAGAAAACCGAGTGGTTTTAGAAATTGTTCCAACGATTCAGTTTAGGTTTTTTTTCTCTTTGCATTAAAAATAATGCTGTTGGGGTAAAAATTTACACCCCGGTTGACCAAGTCAAAATCCAAGTCAACCCCAAGCCAAGTGGGCCCAAGCCCAGACCCAGTGGGCCCATGCCCGAGTCGAGCCCGAACATGAAGCGGCCGGCCTCCTCCACGCCAAGATAAAATTTTTGTAATAAATAATCTTGTTGCATTTTCTTTTATTTTATTTTATGGATAAATGTAAGAAAATGGGCATAAAGCCAAATTTTTGTAAAGCCCATGGCTTATGTGCAAAAAGAAATGGCACATGAGCCATGAAATAGGCAAAATGCCATTTTGTGAAGCCCAAGGGGCTATGTGTAAAATGTATGGCCTATAAAGGCAAAGATAATGAAATATCTCAACAACTTTTTCTCTCTCCAGAAATTTCTAGATCTGAGATCTCTTTCTCCTTCTTCAAGGTTCCAAAACCTTCTTCTTTCTCTGGAATTAAATCAAGAGTTCTACTCTCCTTTTTATAAAACAAATTAGTTTTTCACCACAAAACCCATCAAGGGGAACTCAGATCTTCCATTAAATCTCAAAAGGAAGAGATTTTTTAAAAATCCCACATCTCTTGATCTTCAAGATCCAGCTAACAGAGGAGGAAGAAGGAGAACCCCTTTCACTAAACCCAACAAAAAAACACTCAGGAGTCTAACTCCTCTTTGATTTCTCTTCAGAGAAATCTCTTTAGGCTAAAAGCCTCTTGTGCTCTCCAGCGCGCAGCGCAAGTGCGCAAAGCGCCCGCGTGCCGACACGTGGCGCGCGCGCTTGCGCACCTGCGCAAGTGCGCAAAGCGCCCGCGTGCCGACACGTGGCGCGCGCGCTTGCGCAAGTGCGCAAAGGGCCCGCGTGCCGATACGTGGCGCGCGTGCTTGCGCACCTGCGCAAGTGCGCAAAGCGCCCGCGTGCCGACACGTGGCGCGCGCGCTTGCGCACCTGCGCAAGTGCGCAAAGCGCCCGCGTGCCGACACGTGGCGCGCGCGCGCTTGCGCACCTGCGCGCAGCGCTCTTGCGCAAAGCGCCCGCGTGCCGACACGTGGCGCGCTTGCGCACCTGCGCGCAGCGCTCTTGCGCAAAGCGCCCGCGTGCCGACACGTGGCGCGCTTGCGCCTGAGCGCACAGCACCTAAGCGCACAGCGCCCAAGGTGCTGCCCCACGCATCCTTTGGATGCATTTTCCCCTTTATTTATACATATATGTATATATATACATTTGTATACAAATGTACACATACACATACTCCGCAACATTCTCCCCCTCCAAAAAAAACTCTGCGTGGCTCCCGATATATCCAAAATCCCCTTTTCAGAACAGAACACACGCATACTGCACATTGAGTTCGCATGACCAATTTAACCCGTTAATCGGAGGTTCCCTCGCCCCAAAGGCAGGGGGGTAATTAACGGCAGCTTAGTCCGCGGCTGCCGGAGATTCGGATCCCCACAATCATTAAACCCCGGCCTACCCTAGGCAGGGGGAATCTGTAGTACGCCTGACAAGCGCTCGCGTATTCCCATCTCAATGGGGTGACGAAAAACACCCTACAGGTTCTGGCACGCCCGGTGGGACGGGTCTCTCCTCCCATATTTCGGGTTAAATGTTCATACGAACTCAATCAATATACATATCGATTGCCTATACTGAAATGATGTTTTTTTCTTCCGTGCAGCAATCAACCTTCAACGACAATGTCTTCCCAGACGAATTCAACTTCCAAAGCGACCCCGATTCCGTACGTAGTCAAGATCAACGCTCGTGTGGTTCTCCCCGCAAGCCTCAGTCGACAATGGGAGGAACCGCCCCGCCAGTTTGGCTCTGTCATCATCTACCCTGCTGGAAGCGCTCATCTGGCAGAGATCCCAGCGGAACAGGTGGCCAAGCCGGTCTCAAGGGGTAAGAGGCCGAATGTCGTGATCGCCAAAGCACCACAACCAAAACTTAAGATGGTGTCTGAACGAGTCCCTGGCGCTCTAGCTTGGGGCAAGACTTCCGATGTGAAGGGCAACATTAAAAGTTGCGGACGAGCTCAGGCGATGACTCCAACAAATGCACAATCGGGCGTATCTCCAAGGCCCTCCATCAACCGGTATGCGGCGTCTTCCCAAAAAGCCGAAGTCTGCAAGGTGCTTAGAACAGAAAAGTTAAGGCAGAAGCGGCTCAGGTATCGAGACAACAAGAGGGCTAAGGCTTCGGCCAAATGGAATCTTGTGAAGTTCCAAGTGCAGGGTTGCCCAGCGACGACGGCTGAGTCGGACGTAGGAATCAGCAATTCCTTCGAGCCTCTGAAGTGGGTTCAGAAAAATGCCATGACCGCCAGAATCAAGAAGACAGCGGTCCGAACAGTGCCACAAAGAGACGTGTCCCGGCCCCAACAGAAAAAGTATGACACTGTCTCTTCAAGAGTCTATCAAGCACTCTGTACCGCACGAAAGCAGCGGGGCAAACCCAGAAAAGAAGCGCCAGCACCATTCAAGAACCTGGTTAGGCCAGCCACCTTCAATCGACTACCAGCTACCGAAACAAGGGGGTCAAGACAGCGATCCACGAAATCAACTGCCAATGATAGAAAGACGGCCGGATATATCATCCATACGGTCTATATGGTGGGCGGGCGCCCCAGCGACAACCTTCGCAGCAAAAGCAAGGATGGGGCCACCACATCCCAAGCCCAATCTAGCCTGAATGTGGTTGCCGCCGCCCAAGAACAGCCGCCCCTGCTGGATGAAGAAAACCCTCTCGATGAGGATGATAGGCAGAAAGACCCCTCGGTCCATGCAGAGTCAAGCTCGGACAGCGAGGAAGAGCCGACTTTCCGCCCCAGGACTGCGGAGCAAGAGCTGCTTCAAGAGCTTCGAAAACAGCTCAGAAGCAAAGATAAAGAGATGGCCAAGCTCTATTCGAAGATTGACGACTTAACGAATGTGGTGATGCAGCTTACGGCTCAAATTGCTCGAGCGCCTCCTAATCAAGCGCAAGCCGCTACTAATCAGCCGGGTGAGGACAATCCGAGGCAGCCAATGCCTGTTCCTTTGGGACCAAGACTGGTCGAGCCAAATGAAAGCCGGCTACATTCCGCTTCTGGGGACGCCTTGGCCCCAGATAGCACCATCCCGCTAACACAGGATCAGATAATGGATTTGGTCACCAGCAAGGTCAAAACATTGGTGGCCGAAGCTGAAGCTCAGAAAGAAATCGGCAGTAGTGGGCGGCCATATCCCGCGCAGTACGATCTGATTGAGTTCCCAAGCGGCTACGTCATTCCTAAGTTCGGAAGATTTGATGGAACGGGGAATGCAAATCAGCACGTCGCCCACTTCAAAGCATCGTGCGGAAATACAGGGGGCAATGACGCGCTCCTTCTTCGTCAGTTTGTCAACAGCCTGACCGGCGTCGCCTTCGACTGGTATGCGAGTATACCGGACGGGTCCGTCATTACCTTTGCCCAAATGGAGTCCCTGTTTCGGCAAAGGTTCATGAGTGTCAGTGATAAAATATCCATTGCCGACCTTGTGAGGACTAAGCCGGGGAAGAATGAAAGCAACACTGACTTTATCGCCCGATGGCGTAATCTCACGGTCAAGTGCGAACCGCCGCTGGAGCAGGACCAGTCCGTCAGCCTTCTCATTGGGAACCTCAGCAATTGGATGGTCCCATTCTTGTGTACAGCAGGCCTCAAGACATTTCAGGAGCTAACCAAGAAAGTCCAAATGCTGGAACGCTCAAAGCAAGAGTCCCCGCCGGACACTCAGAGAGACAAAACCTGGAAAAGCAAGCGGGACGACAACCGTAGAAGCGGGAGTTCCAGCAGTACCAATGTCTTCAATGCCTCCGACAATGAAGAAAAGCGAAGGGCGGGCGAATCCAAAACCAACCGGTCTCGAAAGCCATTGCTGGGAGGAGATGGGCCTTCCCTAGAGGAGAAGAAGAACAATGTTTACTCTTTCAGAAGGGACAAGGTCCGTAAGATATTTAAAGATGCCTTGAACAACGGCCTACAATTGGCGGAGTCGAAAAGACCCCAAGAAGCAAAAATGACCGACAATCCTCTGTATTGCCCGTACCACCGAGTAGTGAGCCATGCGATCGAGGATTGCTATATCTTCAAAGACTGGGTCGAGAAGCAGTACAAGGCTGGAGAGATCGAGCTATCCAAAAGCGTGTTGGTGAACAATCAAGTTGCAACCGCCAACTTTATACAAACGGAAGCCGAAGCCTTCTGGGAGCAGACAGCCGAACCCGCGGCCCCGACAAACGAAACCGACTCATCGCAGCCTCCGTGGAGTACGCACATATCTAATAAGACGAAGAAGATGCTAAAGCTACTTCAGAAAGAACCCAGGACGGAATGGGAAGGGCAAAAGAAGCCTACCAGTCCAGCTGCCAATGCAGCTCCATCAGGCTCAAAATCCAAGAAGCTCAAGAAGAAGAAAAGTGTAGCTCGGCGCGAAAAGGAGCCTGCAGGGAGATCGACCATTCAAAAATATATCGATTCCCTCAAAGAATATGAACAAAGGGAAAGAACATTGATTCAATTGAATGAGTTCTTCCCTGTACAAGCGGCTGAAATTCCGGAGGAGTTAGAAGAAGACTCCAATGAAGAGATCCCAGTAATGACCTGCTATGCCATCCATCTTGGCAGCGACTCCGAGGATAAGCTCTGTTTTCCCGAAGAGGACGAGGAGCTCACCACAAAGGCCAATCAAATCCAGCTCAGAAGCGGCAGGGCTCTACCGCAAAATCAGGGCAACGCCCCAAAAGGGAAGGAAAAACAAGTCGCTAATGAAGAAAATGGCAGAGAACCGGCCGACGAAAACATAAATCCTTCCTCGGTGGACTATAATGTCTTGGCACATCTCCGGAAGCTTCCATCTCTCCTGAGCATCTACGACGCCTTGGTCCTATCTAAGGAGCTTAGAGACGTTCTCATTCACGCTCTACAAAACCCCGAGCGGTATCAGGCTCACTTTGCGGAAATTAATATGAAAGAAGCCCAGCACGCTTTGCATGCCGCCGCAGTCACATTTAAGGATGAAGACTTGCTACTGGGAACGGCTGAGCATAATCGGCCGCTTTACGTGACCGGGTACAGCGACGGAGATCGAATTAATCGTATATTGATTGATCCGGGGTCCTCAGTGAACATCATGAACTTGCGAACTCTGAAGAGTTTGTCAATGGACGTCCGACACCTGTCGAGGGAAAGGATTGTCATTCAAGGGTTCAACCAAAATTGCCAGCAAGTTCTAGGGTCTATAGCTTTGCCAATCAAATTTGGGGATCTGCAAACTGAAGCTAAGATATACGTGATCGACGCCGACACATCTTATAAGATTCTCTTGGGGCGGCCGTGGATCCATGATTACGGCATCATTCCGTCGACTCTCCATCAATGCATGAAGTATACTAAAAATGGCGAAGAAAGACGTATTGACGGAGACATCCAGCCGTTCGGTGTGCATGAAGTCCGATACGAAGATTCTCGGTACTTTACGAACCACCAAAATGCTAAGCCACAACTGACTGAGGATAGAACGGCCCCAAGACTCAAAAGCAAATCTGCGCCGGCTATCACTTTCAAAAGCAAAAATACCCAAGTACGCCCACATTTCGGCAGCGACACTGATGAGTCCGACGCTGGAAGCCCGTCCTTCCGCCAAACTCGCCCTCATTTCGGCAGCGATACGGACGAATCTGTTACTGAAGGCCCATCTAGCAGCAAAGTCCGCCCTCATCTTGGCAGTGACACTGAAGAGTCAGAAGAAGAGGACCTGCCGTGCGACAGCTGTGCAGATCGACCCCCCATGCAGCAAGCGAAACTACGAGAGACCTTCGAAGTCGCAGAAGGGTCCCTGGCTATCACAAGGGTGCCGGAACGGATGTGCAAAGAGCTCGACGCATTGTCAGTCTCTACCGTGGACCAGCTGAAAACTTTCTACGTGCCCGGGAGGAAAAATGGACAGAAGGGCATCCTGTTTTACAAGTCAAACTCCGTTGTGCATCCGGACGATCTTTCTGTCGCGTGCCTTCCCTATGAGAGAGGCATAAGAGCCGTCCTCAATCCCAGATACTATGCGCCCGAGATGCGGGAATACTTTAAGAAGTGCGGATGCCGGTTATATCAAACGGAGTCCGAAGCAAAGTTTTACGAAGGGCTATGGTATCCGCCCCAGGTCCGAGCACTCATCGATGGACGAATTCCAGATAGACGGGGCATAGGCTACATTCAACCTGATTCCAAAGCGTGCTACATGATCCATGTTGGTGAGGCCAGCGAAGGATCGAACAATGATGACGAGATAGCCGAGCCAGAAGAAGCTCCTCAAGAGATCGAAGATGGCGGACAAGCAACCTTTGATGAGCTAACCGAGATTGACTTAGGAACGCCCGATAATCCAAGGCCGACCTACATCAGCTCACTCTTGTCGGAGGAAATGAAAGAGCAGATAATTGCCCTGTTGCGTGAGTTCGTTGACTGCTTCGCGTGGACATACAAAGAAATGCCTGGCCTTTCCCCTGAAGTGGCCGTACATAAGTTGGCTATATCTCCTGATGCTAAGCCAGTCAAACAAGCTCCTCGAAGAATGAGAAGGGAACTAGAAGAAAAGGTCATCGAGGAAACTAAGAAGCTCATCGATGTCGGCTTCATCAGGGAAGAGAAATACGCGGACTGGATCGCATGCATAGTCCCAGTGAAGAAGAAAAATGGGCAGATCCGAGTTTGTGTCGATTTCAGGGATCTCAACAAGGCATGTCCTAAAGACGACTTCCCGCTACCGGTCATGGAAATGATGGTCGATGACACCTCAAATTACGAACTGTTCACCTTTATGGATGGCTCGTCTGGATATAATCAGATCAAGATGTCGCCTGAGGATGAGAAGCACACAGCATTTCGAACCCCGATCGGAATATATTGCTACAAGGTGATGCCGTTCGGATTGAAGAACGCAGGTGCTACATATCAAAGGGCAATGACCAATATCTTTGATGACCTAATTCATAAAGTCGTTGAATGCTATGTTGATGATCTGGTCGTCAAGACTAAAGCCAAGGCCGATCATATCCAAGATCTCAGGACCGTTCTCACCAGACTGAGGGAATACGATCTGAAGATGAACCCTCTGAAGTGCGTTTTTGGCGTGTCATCGGGAAAATTCCTGGGCTTCATAGTCCGACATCGAGGGATCGAAGTTGACCCATCAAAGATAAAGGCCATCATGGAGATGCCCCCTCCGAAGAGTCTGACGCAGCTGAGATCTTTTCAAGGCAAGCTTGCTTATATACGGAGGTTTATCTCAAATTTATCAGGGAGATGCAGGCCCCTCTCAAAGCTCATGAAGAAAGGAGCTCCTTTTATCTGGGATGCCGAATGTCAAGCAGCTTTCGAAAGCATCAAACAGTACTTGTTGCACCCTCCAGTGCTGGCCGCTCCCATTCCAAATAAACCGCTGATTCTCTACACTTCCGCGCTGGACGAGTCACTCGGTGCGCTCCTTGCCCAGAATAATGAGGAGGGAAAAGAAAATGCCCTCTACTACCTCAGTCGAACTCTAGTCGGGGCGGAACACAACTACTCCCCAATCGAAAAGCAATGCCTGGCTCTGATATTTGCTGTGAAGAAGCTGAGGCACTATTTGCTCGCTCATCGGGTTATGCTGATCTCCAAGGTCGACCCGCTCAAACACTTGATGACCAAAGCAAGCCTAGCCGGCAGAATGGCAAGATGGGCTGTCATGCTGCTTGAGTTTGACATAGTTTATACCCCTCAGAAAGCAGTAAAAGGGCAAGCTCTTGCAGACTTTCTCGCTGCTCATCCCATACCAGAAGGGTCGCCGCTAAATTGTGAGTTACCCGATGAACAAGTGCTGCACCTCGAGGAAGATGAGCCATGTTGGGAGCTCTACTTCGATGGAGCCTCGTCAATAAGGACCTCCAGTAAATCAAGCGTCCCGGAGATAAAAGCAGGGATAGGATTGGTGTTCATCACACCATCAATGGAAACCCTACGGCATTCTTTTGCTCTCACCGAGCCTCGGACAAACAATGAAGCTGAGTATAAAGCTCTGATAGCTGGTTTGGAGCTCGCCATAGAAATGGAAATCCTTCGGCTACGGGTTTACGGTGATTCCCAGCTTGTCGTCAACCAAGTAAGCGGCGACTATAAGATATACAAACCCGAGTTGGCTCGGTACAGAAGCCGGGTGGTGGAACTCATGAAACGGTTCACTCATATCGAACTAACAAGAGTCCCTAGAGCATTGAACGGAAAAGCCGATATACTCGCTCGCCTAGCCAAGGAGCTGGCTGATCCTGAAATGGACGAAATTCTGATCACAGTCAGGAGCCGGCAAATTCTACCCCCAGTCTCTCTACGAGAAGAGGAAAGCGCGGAACAGAAGAGCAGTCCTGCGGAAGAAGCTTCGATCATCCAAGACGAGCCCGATTGGAGAGAACCCTTCATAGAGTACCTCCGATACGACAAGCTGCCCGAAGAAAAATCTGCGAGGATTCAGCTGAAGAAAAGAGCTCTCCGATACGTGTTTGTAAATGACACGTTATACCGCAGGTCATATGACCAACTCTGGCTCAGGTGTCTGTCATTGGCCGAAGCCCAAAAGGTCATGAAAGATGTCCACTCGGGCGTTTGCGGTGCTCACCAATCTGGCCCCAAGATGCGACTTCAAATCAAACGGCTTGGGTATTACTGGCCCACCATGATACGGGATTGCGGAGAGCATGCAAAGAAATGTTATATCTGCCAAATTCACGGTGATTTTATTCACAAGCATCCCAATCCATTGCATCCTACGGTGGCGTCGTGGCCCTTCGAAGTTTGGGGCACCGACATTGTTGGCCCAATTGATCCTCCGTCATCTAAAGGCCACCGGTTTATACTGGCCGCGACAGACTACTTCTCCAGATGGGCTGAAGCTGTCCCGCTAAAAGAAGTTAAGACAAAGGATATTCTGACATTCTTCCAGCATAATATTCTATACCGCTTCGGTACACCAAGAAGAATCATTTCTGACAACGGGCCTTCTTTCAAAAGCTTCAATGTCTCAAGGTTCGCTACTCAGCACAAGATAGACTGGAGATATTCCTCCATCTATAATCCAAGAGCCAATGGGCTAGCCGAAGCCTTCAATAAGACTCTATGCAAGCTCCTGAGGAAAAATGCTTCAGCCAACAAGATAGACTGGAATCTCAAGCTTCACGAGGCATTGTGGGCATATCGTACCACGCACCGTACTCCAACTCAGTCCACTCCATACTCATTGCTCTTCGGAGTGGAGGCGGTCCTCCCCCTCGAAGTCGAAGTTCCAAGCTTAAGAATGGCCGTTCAGCATGAGTTGACAGAAGAGGAAAACGTGCTCCTGCGACTTGAAGAACTCGATGCCCTCGAAGAAAAGAGGCTCGTGGTGCAGCAAAATCTGGAGCTATACCGAGCCCAAATGTCACGGGCCTACGACAAGATAACCCGTCTCCGCGCTTTCAAGAAGGGTGAATTGGTGCTGGTCCTCAAAAGACCGATCATCCCCAATCGACATGCCAAGGGAAAATTCGAGCCAAACTGGGAAGGACCATACGTCATCGAGAAAGTGTTCGATGGAGGATCCTACCAACTAATAAGTGCCGAGGGAGAAAGGCCCATGCCACCCATCAATGGCCGATATCTCAAGAAATACTACACATGAATGCTCCAAGTCGCAGGCGAATTGAGCACATCAGCCCTACGGTCTGGATCAGACATCCTGCAAAATCGTATACAATCCACGGGCGTAAATGACCCCTATTTCTCCCAAATCCTGCCGGTGAGACTACTTTTAAAGTCCCACCAGCGGCAAAAAAAAACAAACAAAAAAAAAACGGTATGTCCACAAGCAAAACGGGCACGGATGAAAACCCGAAAGGGCTCCGTGAGTAAAAACAGCAGGACTACCGGCGAGTCTGTGAAAACCCGAAAGGGCACAAACTCGTGAAAAGAGATGAAATACACTCACAAAGTCCTCTCGACCTTGTGAGGAGAAAACCCCTGCGTGAGATCCTTACGACTCACAAAGGAGAAACACACTTAGGAATCCTCACGATTCCTAAGGAGAAAATACACCTGCGGGATCTGTACGACTCGTAGGGAGAAAATGCTTTTATGGGACCCTCACGGCCCATAAAATTGAAAAGCCTTGGGTGGTAGGGACCCAAACCTATCTCCTAAGCCATCGTTCCCCAACGGGCAACGGCAAATGATGAGTTGCTCCTGGCATTTCGCTTCAGTGTTAGCGGTGCTGATGCCGACCAAAAACCCAAATCCCAAGTCCTCCCAAGGCAAATGATGAGTTGCTCCTGGCATTATTCCAGTGCAGCAATGCTGATGCCAAACAAGATCCAAATTCCAAGCCCCTAAATGGCGAATGATGAGTCGCTCCTGGTATCATATTCCAGTGTAGCGATGCAGACGCCAACCAAATTCTAAATCCCATACCCCAACGGCGAATGATGAGTCGCTCCTGGTACCACATTCCAGTGCAGCGATGCAGACACCAACAAATCCCTGAAATCTTTCTGGTCCTACGGTCTGGATCATACATCCTGCAAAACCGTATACAATCCACGGGCGTAAAACAATCCCAATCTCTCCTAAGTCTTACCGGTGAGACCACATTCAAAGTCCCACTAAAAAAAAAAGAAAAAAAAAAAGGAAAAAAAGAGTATGTCCACAAGCAAAATGGGCACGGAGAAAAACCCGAAAGGGCTCCGTGAGTAAAAACAGCAGGACTGCCGACGAGTTTGTGAAAACCTGAAAGGGCGCAAACTCGTGAAAAGAAGATGAAATGCACTCTCAAAGTCCTCTCGACTTTGAGAGGAGAAAATTCCCGCGTGAGAGCCTTGTGACTTATAAAGGAGAAACACACTTAGGAGTCCCCACGACTCCTATGGAGAAAATACGCCTACGAGATCCTTTCGACTCGTAGGGAGAAAATGCTTTTATGGGACCCTCACGGCCCATAAAATTGAAAAGTCTTAGGTGATAGGGATCTAAACCTGCCTCCTAAGCCATCAATTCTCAAATTCTCTCGGGGCAAATGATGAGTTGCTCCTGGCATTATTCCAGTGCAGCAATGCAGATGCCAAACAAAAACCAAAATTCCAAAATCCTCTCCATGACAGATGATGGTTCGCTCCTGGTACCATATTCCAGTATAGCGATGCTGATGTCAACCCAAATCAAAATCAAAAAGTCAACTTCCACTCGACACCGTGAGAAGCGGAGCAAGTCAAGTCTACCCCTGACACTGCAAGAAGCATAGCAAGTCAAATCAAGCACCGACCGTCCAAGTCGCAAAAAGGGCAGCATCGACCATCCAAGTCGCTAAAAGGGCAGCAACGACCGTCCACGTCGCAAAAAGGGCAGCACCGACCGTCCACGTCGCTAAAAGGGCAGCACCGAGCGTCCATGTCGCAAAAAGGGCAGAATCAACCGTCCAAGTCGCTAAAAGGGCAGCAACGACCGTCCACGTCGCAAAAAGGGCAGCACCGACCGTCCAAGTCGCTAAAAGGGCAGCACCGACCGTCCAAGTCGCAAAAAGGGCAGCATCGACCGTCCAAGTCGCTAAAAGGGCAGCAACGACCGTCCACGTCGCAAAAAGGGCAGCACCGACCGTCCACGTCGCTAAAAGGGCAGCACCGACCGTCCATGTCGCAAAAAGGGCAGAACCGACCGTCCAAGTCGCAAAAAGGGCAGCACCGACCGTCCACGTCGTAAAAAGGGCAGCACAGGATTCCTACAAAGCGGGAACTAGATCACTCCGGGCCAGCGAAACGTCTATCACGGACAGTCCGTCTCAGAGACATGTCAAGGAACGACCGTCCATGTCGTAAAAAGGGCAGTGCCAGCTTCCCAAAAGTGGGAACCAAATCAAGTCGCCTCCACGCGAAAGAAGATCCATCAATTTCATGCACACGACCCACATATGTGGTGTGCATTTATTGATGGGGGGCAATTTGTTGGGGTAAAAATTTACACCCCGGTTGACCAAGTCAAAATCCAAGTCAACCCCAAGCCAAGTGGGCCCAAGCCCAGACCCAGTGGGCCCATGCCCGAGTCGAGCCCGAACATGAAGCGGCCGGCCTCCTCCACGCCAAGATAAAATTTTTGTAATAAATAATCTTGTTGCATTTTCTTTTATTTTATTTTATGGATAAATGTAAGAAAATGTGCATAAAGCCAAATTTTTGTAAAGCCCATGGCTTATGTGCAAAAAGAAATGGCACATGAGCCATGAAATAGGCAAAATGCCATTTTGTGAAGCCCAAGGGGCTATGTGTAAAATGTATGGCCTATAAAGGCAAAGATAATGAAATATCTCAACAACTTTTTCTCTCTCCAGAAATTTCTAGATCTGAGATCTCTTTCTCCTTCTTCAAGGTTCCAAAACCTTCTTCTTTCTCTGGAATTAAATCAAGAGTTCTACTCTCCTTTTTATAAAACAAATTAGTTTTTCACCACAAAACCCATCAAGGGGAACTCAGATCTTCCATTAAATCTCAAAAGGAAGAGATTTTTTAAAAATCCCATATCTCTTGATCTTCAAGATCCAGCTAACAGAGGAGGAAGAAGGAGAACCCCTTTCACTAAACCCAACAAAAAAACACTCAGGAGTCTAACTCCTCTTTGATTTCTCTTCAGAGAAATCTCTTTAGGCTAAAAGCCTCTTGTGCTCTCCAGCGCGCAGTGCAAGTGCGCAAAGCGCCCGCGTGCCGACACGTGGCGCGCGCGCTTGCGCACCTGCGCAAGTGCGCAAAGCGCCCGCGTGCCGACACATGGCGCGTCGGCACGCGGGCGCTTTGCGCACTTGCGCACCTGCGCAAGTGCGCAAAGCGCCCGCGTGCCGACACGTGGCGCGCGCGCTTGCGCACCTGCGCAAGTGCGCAAAGCGCCCGCGTGCCGACACGTGGCGCGCGCGCGCTTGCGCACCTGCGCGCAGCGCTCTTGCGCAAAGCGCCCGCGTGCCGACACGTGGCGCGCTTGCGCACCTGCGCGCAGCGCTCTTGCGCAAAGCGCCCGCGTGCCGACACGTGGCGCGCTTGCGCCTGAGCGCACAGCACCTAAGCGCACAGCGCCCAAGGTGCTGCCCCACGCATCCTTTGGATGCATTTTCCCCTTTATTTATACATATATGTATATATATACATTTGTATAAAAATGTACACATACACATACTCCGCAACATTCTCCCCCTCCAAAAAAAATTTTCGGGCCGGGGCGCTGCCCCGAACCCCGCAAGGGGGCTGCTAGCCCCCTTGACCCCCAGCCCACTATCCGGGTAGCGGGACCCCCGTAAAAAAAACTCTGCGTGGCTCCCGATATATCCAAAACCCCCCTTTCAGAACAGAACACACGCACACTGCACATTGAGTTCGCATGACCAATTTAACCCGTTAATCGGAGGTTCCCTCGCCCCAAAGGCAGGGGGTAATTAACGGCAGCTTAGTCCGCGGCTGCCGGAGATTCGGATCCCCACAATCATTAAACCCCGGCCTACCCTAGGCAGGGGGAATCTGTAGTACACCTGACAAGCGCTCGCGTATTCCCATCTCAATGGGGTGACGAAAAACACCCTACAAATGCGTCCCATCTTTAACCTATCATTAAAGATAACAATGAAAATACAACGTCCTCTTATGCCATCCGCATTCGCCATGGGGTCCCGTCAACACCCGTTAGGTTACTTAACTAACGGCAGAGCGGGGGCTAGGCTAGCGTGGGTGTAAAACATAAGTGATGTCTAAATAGCTATCATATATAGATATTGTACATTCGTCAGACGCAATAATAGGCATTCCAGATCACAGATAAACTTTATTGGATATGCAAGCAATCCGCGTTTCTTTTGAGCCTGTAAGAGAAGACGGATTACACAGTTGTGATGAATAGCCATTACCCCACCCCAGACCCCTACGGGTACGGCAAACTACCCGCCAAGTATCCGAAGTGAAGCGGTCTCCCTCAGCAACGTGAGTAGGCCACTAAGCACTTCGAAATACCCGGTAGTTTGTGCACCCCTCCTTGGGTCTATCCTAAGAGCAAAAAACAGTAAAAAGAAATAATACAACGGTGGCAACAACCGCAACCTGGATGTGCCCCGCAAAATAATATTACAACTTATTACAATTACATCGAATGAATTAATACAATAACCCATCACAAAACCCCGGCTAATCATCACAACAGTCCAATAGAGTTCATAATCACAAACTGTTAAAACATTACAGATATGTGCAACCCCCTGCCAACCGACATACTAGCAGTTAGGGGAGGTTTACGAACACATAATACAGTTCACAGATATAATCAAACAAGCAAACATCGTATAATTTCGATCGATCAAACCCATTAGATTCTGCTCCAATACTTCTCTGTAAACCTGAGACCTGAGCAAAAAATAAACCACACCAAAAAATACAATATATCACAGAAGATGCACAGAGAAAAATTGGGCTGAATCGGCCCCAACTCGGCCGCGGATCCGCGACGGATCGGTGGGATCGGCCGCGGTTCCGTAGCTCTGTGGCCGATTCAGGAGCCCATTTTTTCTGTGTGTTCTTATAATTTCAAGTAGGATGTTCTGGAGGAACCTGAAAAATTTTAGGACCTCATTTTAAATTCGACAGAAACTATGTGATATCGGGGTGTTTTCCGGTTCGTTTTGCGTTCGAAATTCATACGACATTGCAAGTGAGTTAATTATTGTTTAGTGATGCTCTGATACCACTGTAAGTCGATGTGCAACACCCCATGAGTTGCGGGAAGGCGGAAATATGAAAAACGATCTTGTTCTTGAAGCATACATCGACTAACCGAAGATCTTTGCTAAACGATAATTAACAACTATCATAGAAGTTCTAAATTACTATGTAAAGAGATTATACCTAGTGATATGAGTCCTTCGTCTTTACGATCTTTTCGTCTTCATCGGCCTCCTCCAAGTGATAGATGATCCACCCAAGAACCCTAATCCAAGCTTCACCTCAAGACTTGAGGTAACTAAGTTTCTCTAGTTGCTAACCAAATGGACTTAGGTCATATAGAGTTAGGTTATGGGATGTTTAGTCTTTTCTAACCCTTGTACTCAACTCATGAGTGGTAGGATTAGAGCTTGAAGAAAGAGAGAGCTTGAGGAGAGAGAAGATGAACTAGCATAATGAAATGAAATTGCTTCTCACTTAATATATCAAGCATAATGAAATATCAATAAAATGAATAATAATGGATTATTCATCATGCTTCATAAATGAATATGAGTGATTCATTACGTGAGTCATTAAGCATTTAATAATGCATTAATGACATAGTGAATCATTCATTATGAGTCACAATTACATTAATGACAATGCCACCTAAACCCCTCAAGTCACCATGCTTCTAGAAGCTTCCCGGAAATTACGAGAACGCCCCTCATCCGTGAAAACACGGAAAAACTTTAGACTGTATAAATCCAATAACCTGATACTAAAATCTAGCTTAAACCAAAGCCGTCTAGTAAAAACTGTCCGAATGTCGTACGTGCGTTTAAACACGTATTTGTCTGAACCCTTGGCGTAAAACCGTACGACCTCTATATGGTTTCGCCGGGAGTTGGGAAAACTCTGTGTGGGAATCTAAAGACTCGACTACTACGCTGGCAGTAGGTTTAACCACAGACCGCAAGCGGCACTAGCTGTACGTAACGGTCCCCAGGTAGATGTCGATAAGAAGGCCGATGAGGATACCCATCCGAACTCCTACTGAGCCTGTCCGTGACAATATCCGTGCAGTCCGGTCTTTTAGTCTAAGAGTATCGCATGTATGTCCTAGGGAGGTGGTAAACGTCAGACCCCTAATAACGGTACAAGTCATGTCGGTATGGCTCTATCACCATCCGAGAATCCACTGATAATTTATCAGTAATTCTCAATCAGCCATGGCTATGGACTTATGGTAATGACCAACCGATCACTGTGCGATATCAACTCCCTATACCGGGAGAGGCGAATCCCTAACTGTCACTCACTGCCTCCACGTGGCTCGGGACTGTACCCAACTAAAACCGGTTTGCACGACTCCTTTGTGTTGGAGATAGTGCCCTCAGAGTCAATTATTGGATCACAGGCACGTGATTGCAATGATTGAGGGAGGACCTATCCCGGTAGGACAGTCTTACTCAAGATGATAGTATGCTATGTGGTTTATCTTTATCATCGTGTACTGCTTTAGGTGACCTTACAGGTCGCTATTACACGTTGATAGAGCCCCTAGGATTCTTGCTTAACTGCCAGCAGTATGAGGGCGATCATATACGTGAGAGCTGGTAGTCTATAAGCACATCCTTAAAAGGTCCCTAGTCATGGGAGTTTCGAGACAGGGCATCGATACTCCAGAGTAGACTAGTGTATACAGTCGAAACCCCGACGAGGGGCGGTGGCCGGTCTCACAAGCCACTGGTGTCAGTTGGTTCACCTAAGATGTATACATGTGCTCCTTGGGTTATGAGTACACCGGATAGGACTCGTCGGGAACCTGCTAGTTGGGATTATACCAGACGTCAGATAGCAGTTCCCTGGTGACATGTGTACAGGTTAGTTCATAGACCTGAGGATCGTCATTTGTCTCGTGTGAGTTCCCACTGTGCTTTGATTACTACCCTAACACGGCTCAAAGGAGTTGTGCAAACAGCTTTTAGTTGGGTACAGTCCCGAGTCACATGGAGGCAGTGAGCGGATCTGCAGGGGTTCGTGTCTCCCGGTATTGGGAGTGAGGTCGCGCTGTGTCTAGGAGAGCCAGTACATGAAAAGTCCTTGGCCAAGGCAGATGATTTACTGGTAGGCATTCCGGTTGTATCTCAGGGTGTTCAAGGCTACACTCCGACACGACTTGTACCGCTTTTGGGGGTCTGACTTTTACCAACCCCCTAGGCCCGCCATGCGATGCTCATAGACGAACGGACCGGACCGTACGGATATAGTCACTGACAGGCTCAGTAGGGTGTCAGGATGAGTTCGCTCATCGACGTCCCTTTTGGTCAATAGCTGGTAGTCCGTCACGTATGGCTAATGTAGGGTTCCTAGGCACCCTAATGAGGTCTCACAAGGCATCAACCATGCCAATTTCAAAAATTCTAGGTGCCGAGAAACCCGACTACGGACCGTTTGCTAGAAATCTAGGCGAATAAATGAAACTAGTTAACACTTAACTAAGGGAATACGGAAATACAACCTTTGTAGATCCGGTGCACCACCTCCATAGCTCTACAACGAAGTCCCCTCGCTGTCCAAATGAGTTCCCGGGCTCTAGCGTCGGCTTCGTCGGAGAAATGGCGAGCTAGGTCGTCGATGTCCATGCCGAAGATGATCTACGTCGAGGCATCGCAAGATCAAGCTCTCACTTCACCAAGTCATGAAACTTTTGAAGAAAACACACTCTACTACTTGGCAAGAGGTAGAGGATGAAGAAATAGGAAGTGGGTAGACTTTAGAATTGGATTTCTCACTTGTTTCATCAATCCACCATTGATGAAGAAAGCTTTTCTTCCTTGAAGAAGATGAAGAAGAAGAAGCTAATTGTTATGATAAGTTTTTTAAAAAAGAAAAGAAAATCAATTCTTATCATAATATTAACCATGGTAAAGTGTAGAGAATTAACTTAGGTTAAATGAATGGTTAGGGTTTAGGAGATGAAGACAAAAGAGTCACTTTGGTCAAACCTTCATGAAGCTTCAACAAGCTTCATGTTGAAAGCAACCCTTTTGTTTTTCTTTCCTCATTTCTTTTAATCCAAATTAAAAGATAAATGAAAGAATAAATATGTAAAAACCCTAACCATTTACTTAACTAAGATTTAACTTTTTACACAATTATGTATCATCAAACATGATACAATCAAGTGCACAAAAAATATATCACATATACAATGTGCACAAGCGAGTGAGAAAATCCATTTAAAGTGAACCAACACTAGTTAATGCAAAGCAATATATCAAATATATAATTATGCATTAAATCATTAAATCAACACTTGATTTAACGATCCGGTCATATCGCATATAACCGACTAATATACAATGTATCGATTTATTGAATCAATCTTTGATTCGATAACTAGGTTATATCGCATACAACCATTCGACACATTGTTCGCGAGAATGAAATACGGTATCACATACACGCATTATTCTCGGTCCCGCACATATCTCATATGCGCTCCTATTTCGTTTCGCTTGAGCCAGGAAACCTCTGTGTAGGACTCTAAAGACTCGTCAATACGCCGGCAGCAGGTGATGATCATATCAAACACCCGCAAGCCGCAAGCGGTCTGCTAAACGTAACGGCCACCCGGGTATTGAGCGATCTGAAGATCGACGAGCAAGCCCGCTCACACTCCAGTGAATCCAACCAGTAACACTACCGTACAGTCCGGTCTGATCGTCTGATATGTCGCATATCTCGCCTAGAGGTGGTAAACGTCAGACCCCAATAGCTCGATAAGTCATGTCGATATGAGGTCTATAACTGTTCGAGAAACTACTGGTAACACTTACAAGTAAATCTCAGCAAACCTGGCCAGGGATTTCCTGTTATAGCCAATCGAACACAGCGCAACATCAACTCCCTATACCGGGAGAGACGAATCCTCTCCTATCGCTCATTGCCTCCATGGGACTCGGGACTGTACCCAAAAACCACCGTTTTGCACGCCCTCTTGGACGTGGTAAGATGGAAATCAAAGCACAGTGGGAACCACACAAGACTCTATGACGATCTCGGGTCAACAGACTACTCTGTACCAGTGTCACCAGAGAACTGCCATCTGACGTGAGGTATAATACCATCTGGGAGTTCTCGGCGAGTCCGTCCAGTGTACCCAGTCTCCACTGAGCACCCGTATATCATCTCCGATGTCAAACACCAATGGATATAGGATCATCCATCGCCCATCTGTATGGGTCGAGAAGGTATACGCTAGTCTACTCTGGTATATCGATGCCCCATCTCGATACACCCACGACTAGGGACTTTGAAGGATGTAGTTATAGACTACCATGTCCCCACTAGTATGATCCGCATCATAGTCCAGGTAGTCAAGTACACATCCTAAGGGCTTTACCAACATGTATCAGAGAGACATCAATGTATACGTTAAGGTAAAGGGTAACCAGATAGCATACTATCATGTCGAGAAAGAAAGTCCTCCCTATATATGTCCCAGCATCCACTACAATATACATCCTATGTACAGTAATGGCCTCTAGGGCATACATATAACTAACAATCTCCCACTTGCACTAGGGCCATCTGTAGCAGTGGTTGTAGTATCTCATACTCAACCATCCCATAAAAATCTCTCTCTGGGAATAGGCCTTTGTGAGTGGATCCGCTGTGTTGTCCACTGAGTCTACTCTCCAAACCTCGATCACCCTGGAGATCAACTATCTCCATGATCAAGTGATACTGCCTTAGAATATGTCTGGATCACTGATGGGACCTGCGTTCCTTGGCATAAGCCACAACTCCATTGTCACACAATGGGAGGAACATAGTTCCTCTCATGAACCAATATACACCCAAACATCCTCTTTGGTAGCATCTTAAGTAGCGATGTATCCTGCCTTTATCATCTAGTATGTCACGGTATCTAGCTTGGAACTCTTCCAACATACCGTCCCTTTACTGAGGGTATAGACAATGCCTGTGACTGACATTCAGTCGTCTTTATCACCCTGGAACAGTTCCAGTGATTTTCCCCAGGATCAACTGATACCATCTCACTACAACTAGTGAGTATCCTAACATCTATTTAGATCTATCTCATGTATCCAAAATCCAGGATTTAGGAGGTATCACTTTGATCCTATATGGAGAATCATTGTGATAAACGGAGATTGATCGAGCGTAGCATAAGAAACTCCTTTCTTATCAAGAGTATGTTATCCACGTACTCTACGAGGATCACCACCATACTCCCTACTACCTTTTTGTTTATACAAGGTTCATCTACCATTTTGATGATGTCAACTTCTTTGACCGCTTCATCAAAATAGATGTTCCAACTCCGCGATGCCTGCTTTATCCTATAAAGCATCTTGCACACATTTCCGCTGCTCCAACTGTCTACGAAGGCCTCTGGCTGTGTACTTATAGACACTCTCTTCTAAACATCATTTAGAAAAGCTGTCATGACACCCAACCACCAGATATCGTAGTCATGGTATGTAGCCGTGGCAAGTAGGATCTGGATGGACTTAAGCATACCTACTTAGAAAAGTTTCATCATCATCCATACCTGGTGAATGATGTAGACCTTTAACAAGTCTAGCTTTGAAAGTCTCAACTCTTCCATGTACACCAAGTAATCTTCTCAAGATATACTTGCTCCTGATGGGGATTTAACCCTTCAGATATAGCAACCAAAGTCCATACTTTGTTGGTGTATAAGGATTCCATCTCAGATCACTAAGCATCCAGCCATTCTTATAGAGTCTTACTCCTGATGGCCAGCTCGAAACTAGTTGGGTCATCATCTCATGATGCAATCCTCGCTCCCACTGTCATAGAGAAACCAAAGTATCTCTCAGGTGGGTGAGGAACCCTACTAGATCGGCGCAGAGGCTGAGGTTCGTTGGTAACTATTGAATCCTTTGGTTCTTTCAAATCATCAGCTGCAGTTTGTATAGCTGGAACCTTTCCAGTTCTACATTACAGATTTTGCCTCGAGCTTGTCCGGATTTTGCTTTCAGACATAAGCCGGTCAACCCCAAATCTTAACTAGCTTAAGACATGGGCTCTTCCCTTTCCATATCACATATGAAATGGTAGGCAATTTGATTTGATTGGAACCCTATTCAATAGGTATGCAACTTCATAAGTGCATAACCCCCAAAAGGAAACAGGTAACTCAGTAGTACTCATCATAGAGCACACCTTATCATATAGGGTGTGATTGCTCCGCCCTGATATACCATCGTGCTATGGTGTATACAGAGGAGTAATGCTGAGAGAGAATCTCATTCTCCTTTAGAATAGTACAGTATTTCCGTGCTCAAGTATTCTCCTCCTTGATTTCATCATAGGACATAATACTTATACCCTTATTCTGGTTCTCTACTTCTAACTTATATTCTGTGAATATCTCAAAAGGTTCTGACTTGTGTTTCAACAGGAACATATGTCTGAATCTTGAGAGATTATCAGAGAATGTAATGAAGTATAAAGAACCAGTCCTGGTATGTGTAGACAGGGGAGCTTACATACATCAACATGTATCATATCCCAAGAGTTTACTAACTCTTTCTCTGTTTCCAATAAACAGGGCTATGGTCATTTTATCTTTGTGACATGACTGGCAAGTTTCATAAGATGTAAATTCAAACTGATTTAAATATGCATCTATATGTAACTTCAGCTAGTCGGGTCGCATTGATATGACCTAGTCTACAATACCTCAAGAAGGATTCGTTCATTTCTGAACCCATCCTCTTGTGTGTGTTCCGTATACTAGGAACTATAGTTTGATTTAGAACATCAATGCTTTTAGATAACGTGCCTGAATCGATCAACTTTTGATATAGGAAATGTTCAAAACATTATCCAGCAATACAAAATTTTATCATTTCTTTACTGATAAAGAGACTGATATGATTTTGTATATCAGGTTCGGTATCTAATAACATTCGTTCAGAATCAATGTATTGGTAATACAGGGTGACAGTGACCAACAGACTTGGCCGCAACACTTGCCCCGTTTTCTGCCTCATGAAACTTATCACCCGTTCTCAGTTCTCTACCTGTCTGTAGCCCTATGTAACATATTACATATCTGGGATCCTGATCTGGTATCACATACCCAGGACGTAAAGGATACTGAGAAACAGTTCTGTATAATGAACACACCCGAAGATGATGCATCATCATGCACTCTCTTCGTTTGGGCGGCACGGGAAATCTGGTTTCCCCAATTTCCTGCTCTGTCTTATAACAATTATAAGTTGGAGTGGGACCAACGTTCCCCAGCTCAGTATAACAAGCGGGTTCGGTCAATAATCCGTATTATTATCTTGATTAAGGCGTGATATGGTCGCTACCTGGAGAGAGAGAGAAGAAAACACTCAGCGTGCGCTCTTGCAAGAATAGATTGGTTATTATTTTATCTAATCAGGATGGCTTCCACTGCTTTTTATCAAATATTCCTTCAAACCCTAAAAGGAAAGACTAGCCAGGATTAATTACACACTAAAAGTTCGCCAATCTTTCAGCCAGGCCAGTGTCGGTACTTTGAGGGAGGTCCCCCGTGCTTTCGCACGAACCTAATTAATGTAAACCTCATTTTCCCACAGGCGTAACCCCGTTGACACCTTTCTAGACACCTACTTGATCGGCTAATTGTAATGTATAAAACTCTCCCAGGAGTAACTCTTACTCACAGCGGGTATCGGGATCCAACTATCTCATTGAAGGTACGCAATCTCATTGCAAATTTCAACACTTGAAATTCCCGATAATATTTTGCCCCGAACGATCTATGACCTTGACAAGGTCAACAAACCATAGACCGCAAGTCAAGTTCAACCCGTCATTTCTTGATTGAATCAAACCCACCCGTAGGACCCTTGACAAGGTCAACAAGGCCGCACGACTACCCTAACCCAATCTGCATCATATGCATAAGCAGATAAATACTGGTTAGCTACCGCACACTGCGCCTTGACAAGGTCAACAAACGCAGCACGAATACTAAACATGACTTATCTGAAATGACGGAGGGATACGACAGGTTTTTCTGAAAACCTATTGCGTAATGAACTTGATATCGTTGTAGGATCGAATGAATTTTGAAATGGAGTGTTTTTGAGGCTTTTCTAGTTTTGCTAAAGGAGTCACTCCCGGTAAAGGGATCGTCGGTCCTTTCCTCGTCGAATGAGGTGCGGGATATATCATATATATCGCTGTGCAAAGCAGAACTCTTAAAAGCAATCAAAAGACAAACCGAGTGTGTAGCATCTGCCAGTTATTGCTAAAGGAGTCACTCCCGGTGAAGGGATCCCGGTCCTTTCCTTATCGAATAAGGTGCAGGATATATCATATATACTGCTGTGCAAAGCAAGAACTGTAGCTACCTGTTTTATTTTGAAATTCGATTCTACAACATCTTAGGTTTCTTTTATTTCATTAATCACATTAATGAAGTCCCATCATTTAAGTACCTAAACATCACAGATAAATACGACGTACACTTATGCCATCCGCATTCGCCTCGATGTCCCCTCGTGCACCGTTAGGTTAGGTAACTAACGGCAGAGCGGGGCAGGGCTAGCGCGGGTGTAAAACATAAGTAACGCCTATATAATATATCATATATACTATATACTGTATCTATCACAGAACATCACATGATCACATCACAGATATCGCAGCAGAAGAAACATATGAAATATTGGATATACTAGGACGTCCGTGTTTTCAATACGAGCCAGTATAAAACACGGATTCCACGGTCGCGATGAATAGCCAAACCCATACCCCTAGACCCCTACGAGAGCGGCAAGCAACCCTACCAATTCTGGAGTTAGGAGACCCGGACTCGACTCCTCGAGTTGGTCTCCCACTGGACTCCAGAACCCGGTTACTTGTGCTCCTCTCCTTGGGTCTATCCTAGTGCGGAAGAGTAAATAATATACAAAGGGTGACAACTTCCGCAACCTGGAAGTTCCCCAAATAAAAGAATATTACATACATGTTTTTATATGAATGAAAATGAAAAACACTCATCTCACATAAAAACCCCCGGCTATTCAATCACGACGATCCAATATAACATATCCAGCAACACATAACATCACATGTCATCAACGTAAGTAAATATGCGCATCCCAATTGTCGTTGACATATAGTAACGAAACCGGCGATATCACATATTACACTTACGGTCACAGAAAAGAAAGTGTAAAACTACAACAGTTGGAATCCGCAACCTCCTCAGGCATCGCATGCCTGACCAAATGAATTACTTAGACATCGCATGCCTAACAATTATAAACCCCGCATTTCAGTCTCATTATCGAAAACACTTTTCAATATCGAGTCGGGCAATTCAACAAGATTCCCGACAGTCTGATCGAATACTCGTCGCAAACTTTAGTAGGCGGCCGCACCCCCGATACCGTCGACGAAGTGCACCAAGGCGGAACACCGCTGCCGCGAGCACCCGAACGGATGCTTTCGGCGACGGGGATCTCCTACAGTCACTTGGTCGGGGCTATGGAGTGAGGCTGTCTATTAAGTTTACCCGGCGAGTATCCGCGTACGCTACGTGATTGCGACGGACTGTAGGACTGTTAAACTTTCCGATTGAATATTCGAACACCCAAGTTTTCCCGATACAGATCAACACATGAAATAAGTCTAACAACATTCAGTTCGTGCCTCAGTACCAACGGTCCAGCCGTAGAAGGGTCAAGCCAACGCCTCACATGTGGCACGCCGTACTGCCCCAAACCCGAAGGTTCAAAGGGCAGTTCAAGACGGTCATATAATCGAGTTAAGGTTTGTTGTCTTCTAGAGGGTCCATTGCGTTACTTGCACTACTTAGAACGTCGTTAAACTACGGAAAAATCCAACACTTGGAAATTTTCCGACAGGGGAAAAATTGGGTATTTATATCCGGTCGAACTTTTTAACATATTCTAAAATTTATCCGGAAAGCCAAACAGACAAAATTTGATACTCCGATCGAAACACCGAATCCCCAAAACAACAACAGAAAATTCAACTCTTGAATAAAATTTAAAAATACCCAGAGAGCTCAGCACTGAAAACAATGAATTACTGTGCAACTTTTAAAGGGTGACGTCATACTTTAGCCGCGGAACCGCCGCATAAGCTAGGCTTATGCCGCGGTTCCGCCGCCGATGTTACTGTTCATCCAATAAATTTTGCGCCGTAATTCTTAGAATTCCCTGCTGAGTTTTCTGCATATTTTTAATTTGGAAAAATCCACGATTTCTGAAAAAGGACAGAGAGCATGGAAATTTTGGGGTTTCGGTTCGTTCGGACTTCAAATTCCGTCTAGACTTCGCCTAAGGCTCTAGCTAGGCTCTGATACCACTGTAGGGTTCCTAGGCACCCTAATGAGGTCTCACAAGGCATCAACCATGCCAATTTCAAAAATTCTAGGTGCCGAGAAACCCGACTACGGACCGTTTGCTAGAAATCTAGGCGAATAAATGAAACTAGTTAACACTTAACTAAGGGAATACGGAAATACAACCTTTGTAGATCCGGTGCACCACCTCCATAGCTCCGCAAGGAAGTCCCCTCGCTGTCCAAATGAGTTCCCGGGCTCTAGCGTCGGCTTCGTCGGAGAAATGGCGAGCTAGGTCGTCGATGTCCATGCAGAAGATGATCTACGTCGAGGCATCGCAAGATCAAGTTCTCACTTCACCAAGTCATGAAACTTGTGAAGAAAACACACTCTACTACTTGGCAAGAGGTAGAGGATGAAGAAATAGGAAGTGGGTAGATTTTAGAATTGGATTTCTCACTTGTTTCATCAATCCACCATTGATGAAGAAAGCTTTTCTTTCTTGAAGAAGATGAAGAAGAAGAAGCTAATTGTTATGATAAGTTTTTTAAAAAAGAAAAGAAAATCAATTCTTATCATAATATTAACCATGGTAAAGTGTAGAGAATTAACTTAGGTTAAATGAATGGTTAGGGTTTAGGAGATGAAGACAAAAGAGTCACTTTGGTCAAACCTTCATGAAGCTTCAACAAGCTTCATGTTGAAAGCAACCCTTTTGTTTTTCTTTCCTCATTTCTTTTAATCCAAATTAAAAGATAAATGAAAGAATAAATATGTAAAAACCCTAACCATTTACTTAACTAAGATTTAACTCTTTACACAATTATGTATCATCAAACATGATACAATCAAGTGCACAAAAAATATATCACATATATAATGTGCACAAGCGAGTTAGAAAATCCATTTAAAGTGAACCAACACTAGTTAATGCAAAGCAATATATCAAATATATAATTATGCATTAAATCATTAAATCAACACTTGATTTAACGATCCGGTCATATCGCATATAACCGACTAATATACAATGTATCGATTTATTGAATCAATCCTTGATTCGATAACTAGGTTATATCGCATACAACCATTCGACACATTGTTCGCGAGAATGAAATACGGTATCACATACACGCATTATTCTCGGTCCCGCACATATCTCATATGCGCTCCTATTTCATTTCGCTTGAGCCAGGAAACCTCTGTGTAGGACTCTAAAGACTCGTCAATACGCCGGCAGCAGGTGATGATCATATCAAACACCCGCAAGCCGCAAGCGGTCTGCTAAACGTAACGGCCACCCGGGTATTGAGCGATCTGAAGATCGACGAGCAAGCCCGCTCACACTCCAGTGAATCCAACCAGTAACACTACCGTACAGTCCGGTCTGATCGTCTGATATGTCGCATATCTCGCCTAGGGGTGGTAAACGTCAGACCCCAATAGCTCGATAAGTCGTATCGATATGAGGTCTATAACTGTTCGAGAAACTACTGGTAACACTTACCAGTAAATCTCAGCAACCCTGGCCAGGGATTTCCTGTTATAGCCAATCGAACACAGCGCAACATCAACTCCCTATACCGGGAGAGACGAATCCCCTCCTATCGCTCATTGCCTCCATGTGACTCGGGACTGTACCCAAAAACCACCGTTTTGCACGCCCTCTTGGACGTGGTAAGATGGAAATCAAAGCACAGTGGGAACCACACAAGACTCTATGACGATCTCGGGTCAACAGACTACTCTGTACCAGTGTCACCAGAGAACTGCCATCTGACGTGAGGTATAATACCATCTGGGAGTTCTCGGCGAGTCCGTCCAGTGTACCCAGTCTCCACTGAGCACCCGTATATCATCTCCGATGTCAAACACCAATGGATATGGGATCATCCATCGCCCATCTGTATGGGTCGAGAAGGTATACGCTAGTCTACTCTGGATATCGATGCCCCGTCTCGATACACCCACGACTAGGGACTTTGAAGGATGTACTTATAGACTACCATGTCCCCACTAGTATGATCCGCATCATAGTCCAGGTAGTCAAGTACACATCCTAAGGGCTTTACCAACATGTATCAGAGAGACATCAATGTACACGTTAAGGTAAAGGGTAACTAGATAGCATACTATCATGTCGAGCAAGAAAGTCCTCCCTATATATGTCACAGCATCCACTACAATATACATCCTATGTACAGTAATGGCCTCTAGGGCATACATATAACTAACAGCTAATACCTCTGACGTGCTAGTGGTTAAATCCACAGCCATAGTATTGACGAGTCTTTAGAGTCCCCCACATTCAGTAACTCATGTTTCGGGCGAAACGCTGTAGAGGCCGTATGGAGATATGGCAGGATTCGATCATATACGTGCGGTATTGCACAGATTATGATCGGATAGTTAATACTAGCGGGCTTTGGTTTAAGCCGGATCCTAGTATTGTACAGTGTAGATTTTGTCTCATTGCATTTGTATTTCGGTCGGAATACAAATGCGGGTATGTATATACAGTAGCGGGGTTTTCTTGTAATTTATTACGGGATCAGTTTTTTGGAGTTGCCAGTTTGCTTTCCGTTTCGGCCACTTTTCTTTGTATCTTTCATTGGCCGAAGATTGGTGGAGGAGGGCTTATTTGCATTTGTGCAAATAAGCATTTGTGGAGGGTGTTGTTTGCATCTTGTTGTTTCATGATGATTCTACCACCCTTGACTTTCCTTTGTTCATGATGGTTCATGATAGCTTGACTTTGTGGTGAGATGATTGGTTGATGGAGTGTTGATTTTGGTTTGCGATCATTTTCTTCACATGATTTCTTTTTCCCTCTCTCTCTCTTGCATTATGGGTGGCTCTCTCATTTTTGATACATACACTCTCTTCTCACTTTATCCATGATGCATTGCCGGCCAAGCAAGGGGAAGGGGCTGTCCCATTTTTTGTGGTGGAATTTTCGGTCTTTTGGCTTCACAAAAATCCCAAAAGTTCCATCTCCAAAAGATCACTTCATTACCTCCACCAATACATGGAAACTTCAACCCCTAGAGACATATAGAGTCACTACACTTATTCTACAGCAAATCTTGGGCACGTCGACTCGGCAACTTCGTGCCCGAATTGCCTTGGTCCAGAGGTGGGAGCCCATAAAAGAAGCCGGCGACGTGGTGCACTTCCGGCGAGGAGGTGGAGACCGGACATTCCGCGGGAGATCGGGACGACGGCGAGAAGACCGAAGGACACGGATCGCTCGGTATATCTCTCTACCCGTTCTTTATTTAGCTAGGACTAGTTTAATGGCCCGATCCGGGAATTTTGTGCACGGTTGTGCCGGTTTAAAAGTTAAAAGTAAATCATCGCTTCCGCATTTTGGGGTCGGATCGACGGCCGGGGCGCCGCCGTGCACTTACACTGGTATCAGAGCCAGACCATTAACCAAGTCTAGCTTTGTCTAATGTGTTTATATTTCCGATCGAACAAAATTCCAAAAACCGCGTTTTCATGTGCATCAGTTTCTGTCGAAATTTTTTTAGCTCCAAAAATTTTTCAGGTTGTTGCAGAATGATGTACAGGGAATTGTGAAACTTCTGTAGAAATTTGATCACGTGAACACACTATACGACCGCGGAACCGCAGCCAAACCCATGCTTGTGCCGCGGTTCCGCCGCAGTCTTTACTGTTCAATGTATCAAATTTTTACAGAGAGTCTCTATGTTGAAAATAGGGGTTTTGGTATATTCTGTTTGGGTCCAAAATTTCTTTATGTGCTACAGTAATGCTTGGGGCCCATTTGGTAATATTTGATCGATCGAATGTTTCAAACACATTAGTTCACAATATTTACATTATATCTGCGACCGTGAATGTCACTTGATCGGTAAATCATGTCCAACTACTATAGCCTGGTTAGACGGATTTGCGAATGTGACATTCACGTTGATGTTCTGTGTTGTGCTGTGATGTTGCGGATTGGTCGTGGGGGATAGCCTAGATGCAATGCTAGTACAGTTTTTGTTGTATTATGTACATTTGATATTGCGGGACGAGCGTCCGACATGTGGACTGCCGTCACTGCCTGATTGTATATTATTCTTTTGGGGCACGACCGGGTCGAGGTCGATGTACCCGTTGTATGTATATTTTACTTTCTGTACTAGGATTACCCCAAGGTGGGGTGCATGGATAGCCGGGTTCTAGAGGGCAACAAGCCCGCATCTCATGGCATTGAGACGGAGGGGGCTTTACTCTAGAATTGGCGGGCTATTCGCCGCACTCGTAGGGGGTACAGGTTGACCCAGGAGGGGTGCCCAAGTTACTGGATTCCGTGAAGTGCTGGGTGGTCCATTCACGTTGCTGAAGGGGGCTGCCTCGCTTCAGGTTTTGGCGGGTAACTTGCCGCGCCCGGAGGGGTCTAGGATTTCATTGCACAGGCTATCCACACGACCAGGGGAATGTCGGGTTTAAGTAGCGGCTCTGTGAAACCCGGGGATCCCCGATATCTGTATTGTTCTGTGATGCTTATTACATTTCTGTGATGTTGCTTTTTATCACGCCTTGAGCGAAATATTATATATTGATATATATACCAGTAGATGTTGTATATGTCTTGCATCCGCGCTATTCCAGTCCCCGCTCTGTCGTTAGTTAACTAACCTAACGGGTAATGATGGGACCCAGTGGCGAATGCGGATGGCATATACGTACGTCATTATTTTCGTTCTTTATTGGTGTGATCAATTGATGGGACTGCGTTGATTCGGATCAATGCAAGTTAAAAACAAACCTATTCTGATGTTGTTGGAACATTTTTCAAAAAGCTGTTATTGCAAGGACGTTCACTTTTGTTTTGCACAGTGGTATTCAGTTGGAATATCCTGCTCCTCAGTCGACGAGGCAAGGGCCGAGATCCCTTCACCGGGAGTGACCCCTTGGACAGAAGTTTACGTCAGGACAATAACTTCACTATAGCCGTTTACTTTTTCTTTGCATCATGGTATTCAGTTGGAATATCCTGCACCTCATTCTACGGGGAAAAAGCCGAGATCCCTTCACCGGGAGTGACCTGTTTAGCAAAGGTTTTCGTCACTATATTTTTATAAAGCTATCCAGTTCCTTCAATGATATCAAGTTCATTACGTTAAAGATTTTCGCCAGAAACCATTCGTAGCCCTCCATCATTTCAGTTAAATATTCGGTAGTATTCAAGCTATGTATTTTGACCTCACGCCAAGGCATAGTGATTGGTAGCTGCCGGGTATTTATCTGTTGCATAGATAGATGCGTTGGTTTGGGACAGTCGTACTACTATTTTGGCCTTCGTCAAGGGTATATACGGGTGGGTTCAAATAAACCTGGACAATGATGGGTAGAACTTGACATGTAACTTATGATATTTTGACCTCACGCCAAGGTCATAAGAGCATGGGGCAAAAATCACATCGGGAGTTTCTAAAGAAACTGAAACTTTCCAGATATGCGCATACCTTCTGGAGTGTGATAACGTGAGCGGATTCCGTCACGTTATCATGTGATGATAGTTGGATCCCGATTCCCACTGATGAGTTGGTTTACTCCTCGGGTGATCCCGACTAATTCTTCTTTCAGGTTTTGTGGAGAATTTGACGATACAGTGGGAGGTTTCCAGATTAGATAAATTGGTAACCATTCCGATCTAGGTTAGTGTGCACGCTGAATGTTTCTTTTCTCTCTCTCTTTGGCAGCGACCATTGACCCGACCCTAAGACTATGACTCAGTGACCAAAATTGACCGAACCTTCTTTAACACCGGCTTTTGGATTGTCAGAGTTGCATACCTCATTGCCACTCCTACTTTTACCCTTTTCTCCAGGACACCCCGTATTACTACGAACGTCCAATTCCATTGGACAAAACCATCGTATGGTTATATACGAACTCGAAGGAATTTATTCGAGGATGGTTTCCGGTTCTGGAGAAAACGAATAGGACTATTCAGTTGTCTTCTCCTTTTACCTTCTATCAGGTTGCGAGTATTCCTTGGGTTAGGAGATAGTACACCTATTACGCAAATTGGATAGTCTTCTTCCAAACCTTCGGCTGGTGCCGAACAGTGGGGAATGAAGAAAACCAATTAGCATAACGATGGTGTACAGAAGGTATTAAGTTAAGACAAAGCAAAGGATTAGTAAGAGGGCAAAGTAAACTGTGACTGCTATTCATGACCAAACCAAGTATTTCATTACCACTCCCATTTCACCTTTGTATTTCTCCAGGACACTCCGTATCACTACGAAGATCCACAGTTTATTGGATACTCCATCGTATGGTTATATACGAACTCAAAAGGAACTTGTTCCAGTTCGGGGATGGATTCTGGTTCAGGAGAAATAGGAATGAGGTTTATTCAGGTGTCTTTTATCTTCACCTTCTCTCGCATTACGAGTGCTCCTAGGATTAGGACAGTACACCCATTATGCTTATTGGATAGTCTTCTTCCAAACCATAGGCTGGTGCCGAACGGTAGGGTAGGAAGAAAACCATTTGGCCTAAAGGGGTGTGCAGAAGGTAATGACTAAAGACATATAAAGGGATTTGGAGAGGTAGCAAATAACTATATGGTTACAGTCGTGAATCTGGAAGAGGCATTACTAGGAATACCGGGATACCCCATCGAAACATTTCAATGTTTCAGTTTCGCTGTGTACAGTTAAAAGAAAACTGATTTCCCAGTTAGACACTTGCTCCTGGGTATGTATTTACCAGGTATGATTCTCACATCTGTATGGTTTTACAGATGATGAGTGGGAGTAAGTTATTGGGAATTGGGTGATCATCCTCAATATATCGGGATTCGTTGTAATCGGTGATATTTGAGGAAGTCACCTGGGTTGTTTGTCGGTAGGCAAATATCTGGTTTTGAATATCCGCTGTTATGCACCAATTTCAAATTGATATATCTGTACATCTATTTTTATAGAGTGAGATATACCTTTTTGAAATTAAGTCTATGACATTTACCTATATCAGTGGATGGTTAGGTAAGGAGCATTGAACAGCGGTGTAATTCTTCATAACTATAAGTACAGTTTTCAACCTACGACACACAGTGAATGAGTTATCAGACTCAAGGGACTTATACAGAGTATTGTATGTTGTCCAAGGTCCATCAGGACAGAGGGGTTGGTCCTCGTACTATATTCGGTTTACTTATGACTTCTCTAGTTTTTAGACAGGTGTTTCGTACAAACACAGGGTTCGAATTATGAGAAGTTATAGGTATTTGATTAGAGTAGAGAACCAGGTGTAGCAAGTATCGGGATTCTTCAAAGTGATCGAAGATGTAGATACTTGAGTATGGTATTCAGTTGATAGTAGTGATTAAGAGAACTTGCTTCTCTTTCGGGTTACTCATAATTGGAAGCATTCCTAAGTTGAGTAACGCCGATCGGCCTTTTTCCATTTAGTTGGCATGCACTGGAGACAGTTGCATGATTTGAATCTGGTTCAATTAAATCAGTGCCTCTGGTTCTATATTGGATATAGAACAGTTCATATCTTAACGATGTTAAGGTACGGGGAGTTGTCCGGCTTATGATTAAAACCAGAATCTGGATAACTCAAGGCACGTTTCTGTAATGGCTGTTTGTGGGTTGACCCAGGCTATGACGGGGGTTGACTTTCTACCATCTGGAAGATCAATAGTGATATTGTTCTAAACTCGCCACAGTTTTATTAAAAATGGATTTTTTTTCAGAAAACAGTAGTGGGAGTATGGTAGAACTGGAAGTGATTCCAGAACAACAAACGATTACTGAAGATTTCATAGGAACCTAACGATTCAATCTGGTTTGACATTCCATTGGCCACTCCGCAGATAAGGTGAGTAATTTCAGGCACCCGAGAGGTACTCCGGTAGCCTCAAGGACGGTGACAGGGAAGTTCTTGTTTACCCACACTTGCCATTACTGTTGTTCCGGACTGTGAGACCCGGCAGGAGGATGAGTATAGCATCGTTCTAAACTTGCTTTAGAAGTGTACGTTTATATGACTCTGCCAGAGGGTTGTCGTACTCAGTGGGAGCAGCTGAAGCATTGGTGGACAGGAGGCTTATGTCTATTTATAGACTAAAGCAGATGTAGCGGAGATAGATCATCTATTTCTGATGTGACAGTCATAGGTTTGACTTCATCAGAATAGGGGATGGATCTGTTGAGAAGGTAGTAAAGTGTGATGTCATGGTATTTGGATGACATACACAAAGTAGGAAGTGATATTCCTATACTACAATCGGTTATACTTTGGTCGTCACACAGTGGTTTCTCCACATGGGATTTGGACATTATATCAGACATACTGGTTACTAGATCTATGGTTTTAGATCAAGATTTGGGTGGTCTCCCAATCAAGGTACTAAGACAGCATTCTAAGAGTATTTAGAATGGACGACTCCTGGCACGGTAGTGTACCTGCAGGTAATGGAGTCACCCTCTCTAAAGGTGTCTTACAGACTAAAGGGGAGAGGGGTGTGCATGATTGGCAGATCACTTGCTTAGGCAATTGAGTCAATCATGAGATGTCAAGTACCACACCAGATGTTGTTCTTGTACCAGATGCAATAAGTTGACATTGATTCAATTCTGGAAAAACAGTCGGAAGCAGTTTTAGAACATAAGTGGATGTTCTTGGGATATGATAACGACAGCCCCATTCGGAAGACAGTTATCATTCCAGACTTCCAAGGTGACGTGGACGACAAGTAGGTTGTCAGAGTTATAGTTTTTCCTTCTGACGAGGGGCAGTATTTTGGACAGGTGGTCCAAGGCAATACTGAGGGAGGTATGGCGCTGGATACTGATTAAGTTCAGTTGACGATACAGTCTAAGAAGTTTGGATTTGGAGTTCATTTATGAGCTAGGTCCCATCAGACATCCAGACACATTATAAGACAGGTATTGCTCATTTCGAGAGATGGCTTTCTCCGCGAACTTGAGATATAGAGAGACATAGAAAAAAACAACAAAGTGGATCCACTCACTGAGGCTATTCCTCGAACGCAAAAGTTTCGCAAATGAGGTTTGTGAGACTGACTAGTAGAGGAGTTGGGTGTTCGGTATCACACGGGCTGTGAGTATGCGACATCGCAATAATTAGCCTTGAGTGCAAGTGGGAGATTGTTGGAGATAGTGCCCTCAGAGTCAATTATTGGATCACAGGCACGTGATTGCAATGATTGAGGGAGGACCTGTCCCAGTAGGACAGTCTTACTCGAGATGATAGTATGCTATCTGGTTTACCTTTATCATCGTGTACTTCTTTAGGTGACCTGACATGTCGCTATTACACGTTGATAGAGCCCCTAGGATTCTTTCTTGACCACCAGCGGTATGAGGGCGATCATATTAGTAGGAGCTGGCGTCTGTAAGCACATCCTTAAAAGGTCCCTAGTCGTGGGAGTTTCGAGACAGGGCATCGATACTCCAGAGTAGACTAGTGTATACAGTCGAGACCCCGACGAGGGGCGGTGGCCGGTCTTACAAGCCACTGGTGTCAGTTGGTTCACCTAAGATGTATACAGGTGCTCATTGGGTTATGAGTACACCGGACAGGACTCGCCGGGAACATGCTAGTTGGTCTTATACCAGACGTCAGATAGCAGTTCCCAGGTGACATGTGTACAGGTTAGTTCATCGACCTGAGGATCATCATTTGTCTCGTGTGAGTTCCCACTGTACTTTGATTACTACCCTACCATGCTCAAAGGAGACGTGCAAACAGGTTTTAGTTGGGTACAGTCCCGAGCCACATGGAGGCAGTGAGCGGATCTTCAGGGGTTCGTCTCTCCCGGTATTGGGGGTGAGGTCGCGCTGTGTCTAGGAGAGCCATTACACAAAGCCCTCGGCCGAGGCAGGAGATTTACTGGTAGGTATTCCAGTAGTATCTCAGGGTGTTCTGGGATACACTCCGACACTACTTATACCGCTTTTGGGGGTCTGACTTTTACCAACCCCCTAGGCCCGCCATGCGATGCTCATAGACGAACGGACTGGACTGTACGGATATTGTCACTGACAGGCTCAGTAGGGTGTCAGGATGAGTTCGCTCATCGACGTCCCTTTTGGTCAATAGCTGGTGGCCCGTCACGTATTGGCTTATACCTCTGACGTGTTAGTGGTTAAATCCACAACCACGGTGCTGACGAGTCTTTAGAGTCCCCCACATTCAGTTGCTCAAGTTTTCGGACGAAAAGCTGTCGAGGCCGTATGGAGATATGGCAGTGTTCGATCAGATACTTGCGGTATTGCACGGATCAGGATCGAACGGATAATACTAGCCGGCTTTGGATTAAGCCGGATCCTAGTATAGTACAGTGTAGATTTTGTTTCATTGCATTTGTATTTCGGTCGGAATACAAATGCGAGTGTTTATACACAGTATCGGGGTTTTCCTGTAATTTATTACGCGACCAGTTTTCTGGAGTTGCCAGTTTGCTTTCCGTTTCGGCCATATTTCTTTGTATCTTTCAATGGCCGAAGATTGGTGGAGGAGGGCTTATTTGCATTTGTGTAAATAAGTATTTGTGGAGGGTGTTCTTTGCATTTTGTTGGATCATGATGGTTCACCATCATTGCTTGACTTTCTTTAGTCATCATAGCTAGTCTTGTAGTGTTCTTGATGGCTTGACCTTTTGGAGTCATCATGCTTGAGGTGATGATTGTGTTGGAGTGTTGGTTTAGGCTAGTGATCATTTCTTTGCATGATGGCATTTTCTCTCTCTTGCATTATTCTTGTGGCTACCTTTTTGTTACACTCCCTCACTCTCTCACTCGCTTGCTAATGCTTGGCCGGCCATGGAAGAAGGGGAGGGCTGTCCCAATTTTGGGTGAGGGGTTTTTGTTCATTTGTATTGCACAAAATCCATTTTAGCTCCATCTCCAAAACTCCATTCCTCCACCATCTCAAAAGGCAACTCCATACAAACCCCAAATGAGATATAGATTTCTACACACATTCTACAGCAAATCTTGGGCACGTCGGCTCGCCAACTTCGTGCCCGAGTTGCCTCGGTATAGAGGTGGAAGCCCGTAAAAGAAGCCGACGACGTGGTGCCCTTCCGGCGACGAAGTGGAGACTGGAGATTCTGCGGGAGATCGGGACGACGACGAGAAGACCGGAGGACACGGATCACTCGGTATATCTCTCTTCCCATCTTGTAGTTAGCTAGGACTAGTTAATAGTTCGATCCGGGTTTTTAGTGCGCGGTGGTGCCGGTTTAAGAAAAATTAATGTTAACCATCGCTTCCGCATTTGGTCTCGGGATGGAGGCCGGGGCGCCGCCGTGCACTTACAGTGGTATCAGAGCCTCGCCATTAACATAGTCTAGCTTTGTCTAATGTGTTTTACATTTCCGATCGAACAAATTTCCAAAAACCGTATTTTTCTTCACATCAGTTTCTGTCAAAATTTTTTTGAAGTCCAAAAAATTTTTCTGGTTGTTTCAGAATGGTGTAGAAAATTCTAAGAGTTCTGGAAAAATTTGGTTTCGTGAACAGTCTAAAAGACCGTGAAACCGCGGCCAAACCCATGCTTGGGCCGCGGTTCCGCCGCGTCTTTAACTGTTCAGTTCCCTAAACATTTGCAGAATCTTCCTGAGTTGAAAATGTGGTTTCTGGAATGTTATTTTTGGGCCCAGAATTTCTTGATGTGCTACAGTAGTACTTGGGGGCCCACTTGGTAAAATTTGATCGATCGGATATTTTAAACACATTATTTCACAGTTTTTACATTATATCTGCGACCGTGAATGTCACTTGATCGGTAAATCCTGTCTAGCTGCTATAGCCCGGTTAGACGGATTTGCGAACGTGACTTTCACGTTGATGTTCTGTGTATTGCTGTGATGTTGCGGATTGGTCGTGGGGGATAGCCTGGATGCAATGCTAGTACAGTTTTTGTTGTATTATGTACATTTGATATTGCGGGGCGAGCATCCGACATGTGGACTGCCGTCACTGCCTGTTTGTATTATTATTTTTGGGCACGACCAGGTTGCGGTCGATGTACCCGTTGTATGTATATTTTACTTTCTGTACTAGGATTATCCCGCGGAGGGGTGCACGGATAGCCGGGTTCTAGAGGGCAACGGGCCCGCATCTCATGGCATTGAGACGGAAGGGCTTCACTCTAGAATTGGCGGGCTATTCGCCGCACTCGTAGGGGGTACAGGTTGACCCAGGAGGGGTGCCCAAATTACCGGATTCCGTGAAGTGCTGGGTGGTCCATTCACGTTGCTGAAGGGGGCTGCCTCGCTTCAGGGTTTGGCGGGTGACTTGCCGCGCCCGTAGGGGTCTAGGATTTCATTGCACAGGCTATCCACACGACCAGGGGAACGTCGGGTTTCAGTAGTGGCTCTGTGAAACCCGGGGATCCCAGATATCTGTATTGTTCTGTGATGCTGTACATTTCTGTGATGTTCCATTTTATCACGCCTTGAGCGAAATATTATATATTGGTATATATATATTAGTAGATGTTGTATATGTTTTGCATCCATGCTAGTCCAGTCCCCGCTCTGTCGTTATTTAGCTAACCTAACGGGTAATGACGGGACCCAGTGGCGAATGCGGATGGCATATACGTACGTCACTATATTTTCGTTCTTTGTGGTGTGATCAATTGATGGGACTGCGTTGATTCGGATCAATGCAAGTTAAAAACAAACCTTATCTGATGTTGTTGGAACATTTTTCAAAAAACCGTTATTGCAAGGACGTTCACTTTTGTTTTGCATCGTGGAATTCAGTTGGAATATTCTGCTCCTCAGTTGACGAGGCAAGGGCCGAGATCCCTTCACCGGGAGTGACCCCTTGGACAAAAAGTTTGCGTCAGGGCAATGACTTCACTATAGCCGATTACTTTTGCTTTGCACCGTGGTATTCAGTTGGAATATCCTGCACCTTATTCTACGGGGAAAGAGCCGAGATCCCTTCACCGGGAGTGACCTCTTTAGCAACGGTTTTCGTCACTATATTTTTAAAAGCTATCCGTTCCTTCAACGATATCAAGTTCACTACGTTAAAGGTTTTCGCCAGAAACCATTCGTTGCCCTCCGTCATTTCATATGGGTGGTCAATAGTATTCAAGCTGTGTTTGTTGGCCAAAGTCAAGGCACAGTGTTTGGTAGCAATTGGGGTATTCATATGCAGCATAGATAGATGTGTTGGTTTGGGACAGTCGTACAGCCTTGTTGGCCAAAGTCAAGGGCTTGTGCGGGTGGGCGCAAATTAACCTGGAGAATGACGGGTAGAACTTGACATGTGACTTATGATTTGTTGGCCAAAGTCAAGGTCATAAGAGCATGGGGCAAAAATCACATCGGGAGTTTCAAAAGAACTGAAACTTGCCAGATATGCGCATACCTTCTGGAGTGTGATGACGTGAGCGGATTCCGTCACGTTATCATACGATGATAGTTGGATCCCGATTCCCACTGATGAGTTGGTTTACTCCTCGGGTGATCCCGACTAATTCTTCTTTAAGGTTTGGAGGAGAATTTGACGGTACAGTGGGAGGTTTCCAGATTAGATAAATTGGTAACCATTCTGATCTAGGCTAGAGTGCACGCTGAGTGTTTCTTTTCTCTCTCTCTTTGGCAGCGACCATTGACCCGGCCCTAAGACTATGACTCAGTGACCAAAATTAACTGAACCTTCTTGAACACTGGCATTTGGATTGTCAGAGTTGCAGACCTCATTGCCACTCCTACTTTTACCCTTTTCTCCATAACACCTCGTATTACTACGAACGTCCACTTCCATTGGACAAAACCATCGTATGGTTATATACGAACTCGAAAGAATTTATTCGAGGATGGTTTCTGGTTCTGGAGAAAAGGAATAAGGTTTATTCAGTTGTCTTTTCCTTTTACCTTCTCTCAGGTTGCGAGTACTCCTTGGTTTAGGAGACAGTACACCTATTACGCAAATTGGATAGTCTTCTTCTAAACCTTAGGCTGGTGCCGAACGGTGGGGAATGAAGAAGACCAATTAGCATAACGATGGTGTGCAGAAGGTATTAAGTTAAGACAAAGCAAGGGATTAGTAAGAGGGCAAAGTAAATTGCGACTGACATTCACGACCAAACCAAGTATTTCTTCGCCAATCCTAAATCACCTTTGTATTTCTCCAGGACACTCCGTATCACTACGAAGATCCACAGTTTATTGGATACTCCATCGTATGGTTATATACGAACTCGAAAGGAACTTGTTCCAGTTCGGGGATGGATTCTGGTTCAGGAGAAATAGGAATAAGGTTTATTCGGATGTCTTTTATCTTCACCTTCTCTCGCATTGCGAGTGCTCCTAGGATTAGGACAGTACACTTATTATGCTTATTGGATAGTCTTCTTCCAAACCATAGGCTGGTGCCGAACGGTAGGGTAGGAAGAAAACCATTTGGCCTAAAGGGGTGTGCAGAAGGTAATGACTAAAGACATATAAAGGGATTTGGAGAGGTAGCAAAGAACTATATGGTTACAGTCGTGAATCTGGAAGAGGCATTACTAGGAATACCGGGATACCCCATCGAAACATTTCAATGTTTCAGTTTCGCTGTGTACAGTTAAAAGAAAACTGATTTCCCAGTTAGACACTTGCTCCTGGGTATGTATTTACCAGGTATGATTCTCACATCTGTATGGTTTTACAGATGATGAGTGGGAGTAAGTTATTGGGAATTGGGTGATCATCCTCAATATATCGGGATTCGTTGTAATCGGTGATATTTGAGGAAGTCACCTGGGTTGTTTGCCGGTAGGCAAATATTTGGTTTTGAATATCCGCTGTTATGCACCAATTTCAAATTGATATATCTGTACATCTATTTTTATAGAGTGACATATACCTTTTTGAAATTAAGTCTATGACATTTACCTATATCAGTGGATGGTTAGGTAAGGAGCATTGAACAGCGGTGTAATTCTTCATAACCATAAGTATAGTTTTCAACCTACGACACACAGTGAATGAGTTATCAGACTCAAGGGACTTATACAGAGTATTGTATGTTGTCCAAGGTCCATCAGGACAGAGGGGTTGGTCCTCGTACTATATTCGGTTTACTTATGACTTCTCTAGTTTTTAGACAGGTGTTTCGTAGAAACACAGGGTCCGAATTATGAGAAGTTATAGGTATTTGACTAGAGTAGAGAACCAGGTGTAGCAAGTATCGGGATTCTTCAAAGTGATCGAAGATGTAGATACTTGAGTATGGTATTCAGTTGATAGTAGTGATTAAGAGAACTTGCTTCTCTTTCGGGTTACTCATAATTGGAAGCATTCCTAAGTTGAGTAACGCTGATCGGCCTTTTTCCATTTAGTTGGCATGCACTGGAGACAGTTGCATGATTTGAATCTGGTTCAATTAAATCAGTGCCTCTGGTTCTATATTGGATATAGAACAGTTCATATCTTAACGATGTTAAGGTACGGGGAGTTGTCCGGCTTATGATTAAAACCAGACTCTGGATAACTCATGGCACGTTTCTGTAATGGCTGTTTGTGGGTTGACCCAGGCTATGACGGGGGTTGACTTTCTACCATCTGGAAGATCAATAGTGATATTGTTCTAAACTCGCCACAGTTTTATTAAAAATGGATTTTTTTTCAGAAAACAGTAGTGGGAGTATGGTAGAACTGGAAGTGATTCCAGAACAACAAACGATTACTGAAGATTTCATAGGAACCTAAAGATTCAATCTGGTTTGACATTCCATTGGCCACTCCGCAGATAAGGTGAGTAACTTCAGGCACCCGAGAGGTACTCCGGTAGCCTCAAGGACGGTGACAGGGAAGTTCTTGTTTACCCACACTTGCCATTACTGTGGTTCCAGACTGTGAGACCTGGCAGGAGGATGAGTATAGCATCATTCTAAACTTGCTTTAGAAGTGTACATTTATATGACTCTGCCAGAGGGTTGTCATAGTCAGTGGGAGCAGCGGAAGCATTGGTGGACAGGAGGCTTATGTCTATTTATAGACTAAAGCAGATGTAGCGGAGATAGATCATCTATTTCTGATGTGACAGTCATAGGTTTGACTTCATCAGAATAGGGGATGGATCTGTTGAGAAGGTAGTAAAGTGTGATGTCATGGTATTTGGATGACATACACAAAGTAGGAAGTGATATTCCTATACTACAATCGGTTATACTTTGGTCGTCACACAGTGGTTTCTCCACATGGGATTTGGACATTATATCAGACATACTGGTTACTAGATCTATGGTTTTAGATCAAGATTTGGGTGGTTTTCCAATCAGGGTACTAAGAGAGCATTCTAAGAGTATTTAGAATGGACGACTCCTGGCACGGTAGTGTACCTGCAGGTAATGGAGTCACCCTCTCTAAAGGTGTCTTACAGACTAAAGGGGAGAGGGATGTGCATGATTGGCAGATCACTTGCTCAGGCAATTGAGTCAATCATGAGATGTCAAGTACCACACCAGATGTTGTTCTTGCACCAGATGCAATAAGTTGACATTGATTCAATCCTGGAAAAACAATCGGAAGCAGTTTTAGAACATAAGTGGATGTTCTAGGGATATGATAACGACAGCCCCATTCGGAAGAAAATTATCATTCCAGACTTCCAAGGTGAAGTGGACGACAAGGAGGTTGTCAGAGTTATAGTTTTTCCTTCTGACGAGGGGCAGTATTTTGGACAGGTGGTCCAAGGCAATACTGAGGGAGGCATGGCGCTGGATACTGATTAAGTTCAGTTGACGATACAGTCTAAGAAGTTTGGATTTGGAGTTCATTTATGAGCTAGGTCCCATCAGACATCCAGACACATTCTAAGACAGGTATTGCTCATTTCGAGAGATGGCTTTCTCCGCGAACTTGAGATATAGAGAGACATAGAAAGAAACATCAAAGTGGATCCACTCACTGAGGCTATTCCTCGAACGCAAAAGTTTCGCAAACGAGGTTTGTGAGACTGACTAGTAGAGGAGTTGGGTGTTCGGTATCACGCGGGCTGTGAGTATGTGACATCGTAATAATTAGCCTTGAGTGCAAGTGGGAGATTGTTGGAGATAGTGCTATCAGAGTCAATTATTGGATCACAGGCATGTGATTGCAATGATTGAGGGAGGACCTGTCCCAGTAGGACAGTCTTACTCGAGATGATAGTATGCTATCTGGTTTACCTTTATCATCGTTTACTTCTTTAGGTGACCTGACATGTCGCTATTACACGTTGATAGAGCCCCTAGGATTCTTGCTTGACCACCAGCAGTATGAGGGCGATCATATTAGTGGGAGCTGGCGTCTGTAAGCACATCCTTAAAAGGTCCCTAGTCGTGGGAGTTTCGAGACAGGGCATCGATACTCCAGAGTAGACTAGTGTATACAGTCGAGACCCCGACGAGGGGCGGTGGCCGGTCTCACAAGCCACTGGTGTCAGTTGGTTCACCTAAGATGTATACAGGTGCTCATTGGGTTATGAGTACACCGGACAGGACTCGCCGGGAACATGCTAGTTGGTCTTATACCAGACGTCAGATAGTAGTTCCCAGGTGACATGTGTACAGGTTAGTTCATCGACCTGAGAATCGTCATTTGTCTCGTGTGAGTTCCCACTGTACTTTGATTACTACCCTACCACGCTCAAAGGAGACGTGCAAACAGGTTTTAGTTGGGTACAGTCCCGAGCCATATGGAGGCAGTGAGCGGATCTTCAGGGGTTCGTCTCTCCCGGTATTGGGGGTGAGGTCGCGCTGTGTCTAGGAGAGCCATTACACAAAGCCCTCGGCCGAGGCAGGAGATTTACTGGTAGGTATTCCAGTAGTATCTCAGGGTGTTCTGGGCTACACTCCGACACGACTTGTAACGCTTTTAGGGGTCTGACTTTTACCAACCCCCTAGGCCCGCCATGCGATGCTCATAGACGAACGGACCGGACTGTACGGATATTGTCACTGACAGGCTCAGTAGGGTGTCAGGATGAGTTCGCTCATCGACGTCCCTTTTAGTCAATAGCTGGTGGCCCGTCACGTATTGGTTTATACCTCTGACGTGCTAGTGGTTAAATCAACAACCAAGGTGTTGACGAGTCTTTAGAGTCCCCCACATTCATTTGCTCAAGTTTTCGGGTGAAAAGCTGTAGAGGCCGTATGGAGATATGGCAGTGTTCGATCAGATACGTGCGGTATTGTACGGATCAGGATCGAACGGATAATACTAGCCGGCTTTGGTTTAAGCCGGATCCTAGTATAATACAGTGTAGATTTTGTCTCATTGCATTTGTATTTCGGTCGGAATACAAATGCGGGTGTGTATACACAGTATCGGGGTTTTCCTGTAATTTATTTCGGGACCAGTTTTCTGGAGTTGCCAGTTTGCTTTCCGTTTCGGCCATATTTCTTTGTATCTTTCAATGACCGAAGATTGGTGGAGGAGGGCTTATTTGCATTTGTGCAAATAAGTATTTGTGGAGGGTGTTCTTTGTATTTTGTTGGATCATGATGGTTCACCATCATTGCTTGACTTTCTTTAGTCATCATGGCTAGTCTTGTAGTGTTCATGATGGCTTGACCTTTTGGAGTCATCATGCTTGAGGTGATGATTGTGTTGGACTGTTGGTTTAGGCTAGTGATCATTTCTTTGCATGATGGCATTTTCTCTCTCTTGCATTATTCTTGTGGCTACCTTTTTGTTACACCCCCTCACTCTCTCACTCGCTTGCTAATGCTTGGCCGGCCATGGAAGAAGGGGAGGGCTGTCCCAATTTTGGGTGAGGGGTTTTTGTTCATTTGTATTGCACAAAATCCATTTTAGCTCCATCTCCAAAACTCCATTCCTCCACCATCTCAAAAGGCAACTCCATACAATCCCCAAATGAGATATAGATTTCTATACACATTCTACAGCAAATCTTGGGCACGTCGGCTCACCAACTTCATGCCCGAGTTGCCTCGGTATAGAGGTGGAAGCCCGTAAAAGAAGCCGGCAACGTGGTGCCCTTCCGGTGATGAAGTGGAGACTGGAGATTCCGCGGGAGATCGGGACGTCGACGAGAAGACCGAAGGACACGGATCACTCGGTATATCTCTCTTCCCATCTTGTAGTTAGCTAGGACTAGTTAATAGTTCGATCCGGGTTTTTAGTGCGCGGTGGTGCCGGTTTAAGAAAAATTAAAGTTAACCATCGCTTTCGCATTTGGTCTCGGGATGGAGGCCGGGGCGCCGCCGTGCACTTACAATGACGAGGGTTGACTTTCTACCATCTGGAAGATCAATAGTGATATTGTTCTTGACTCGCCACAGTTTTAATAAAAATGGATTTTTTCAGAAAACAGTAGTGGGAGTATGGTACAACTGGAAGTGATTCCAGAACCGCAAACGATTACTGAAGATTTGATAGGAACCTAAAAATTCAATCTGGTTTGACATTCCATTGGCCACTCCGCAGATATGGTGGGTAACCTTAGGCACCCGAGGGGAACTCCGGTAGCCTCAAGGACAGTGGCAGGGAGGTTATTGTTTACCCGGACTTTCCATGGCTGTTGTTCCAGACTGTGAGACCCGGCAGGAGGATCAATATAGCGTCATTCTAAACAGGATTTAGAAGCGCACGTCTATATGACTCTGCCAGAGGGTTGTCGTAGTCAGTGGAAGCAGCGGAAGTATAGTGGACAAGTGGCTTATGTCTATTTATAGACTAAAGCAGATATAGCGGAGATAGATCATCTATTTCTGATGTGACAGTCATAGGTTTAACTTCATCAGAATAGGGGATGGATCTGTTAAGAAGGTAGTAGGGTGTGTTGTCATGGTATTTGGATGACATGCACAGAGTAGGAAAAGAAACTCCTATACTACGATCGGTTATACTTTGGTTGTTACATAGTAGTTTCTCCACATGGGACTTGGATATAATATCAGATATTCTGGTTACCAGATCTATGGTTTTAGATCTAGATTTGGGTGGTTTCCCGATCAGGGTACTTAGACGGCATTCTAAAAGTATTTAGAATGGACGACTCCTGGCACGGTAGTGTACCTGCAGGTGATGGAGTCACCCTCTCTAAAGGTGTCTTACAGACTAAATTGGAGAGGGATGTGCATGATTGGCAGATCACTTGTTTAGGCAATTGAGTCAATCATGAGATGTCAAGTACCACACCAGATGTTATTTTTGAAGAAGATGCAAGAAGTTGACATTAATCCAATCCTGGAGAAACAATCGGAAGCAGTTTTAGAACATAAGTGGATGTTCTAGGGATATGATAACAACAGCCTCTTTTAAGGAGACAGCTATCATTCCAGGCTTCCAAGGTGACCTGGATGACAGAGTGGTTGTCAGAGTTATAGTTTTTTCCTCTGACGAGGGGCGGTATTATGAACAGGTGGTCCAGGAGGATACTGATGGGGGTATGGTGCAGGATATTGATTAAGTTCAGTTGACGATACAGTCTAAGAAGTTTGGATTTGGAGTTCATTTATGAGCTAGGTCCCATCAGACATCCAGACACATTCTAAGACAGGTATTGCTCATTTCGGGAGATGGTTTTCTCCGTGAACTTGAGATATAGAAAGAAACATCAAAGCGGATCCACTCACTGAGGCTATTCCTCGAACGCAATAGTTTCGCATACAGGCTTTGTGAGACTGATTAGTAGAGGAGTTGGGTGTTCGGTATCACACGGGCTGTAAGTATGCGACATCGCAATAATTAGCCTTGAGTGCAAGTAGGAGATTGTTGGAGATAGTGCCCTCAGAGTCAATTATTGGATCACAGGCACGTGATTGCAATGATTGAGGGAGGACCTATCCCGGTAGGACAGTCTTACTCAAGATGATAGTATGCTATCTGGTTTATCTTTATCATCGTGTACTGCTTTAGGTGACCTTACAGGTCACTATTACACATTGATAGAGTCCTTAGGATTCTTGCTTGACTGCCAGCAGTATGAGGGCGATCATATACGTGAGAGCTAGTAGTCTATAAGCACATCCTAAAAAGGTCCCTAGTCGTGGGAGTTTCGAGACAGGGCATCGATACTCCAGAGTAGACTAGTGTATACAGTCGAGACCCCGACGAGGGGTGGTGGCCGGTCTCACAAGCCACTGGTGTCAGTTGGTTCACCTAAGATGTATACAGGTGCTCATTGGGTTATGAGTACACCGGACAGGACTCGCCGGGAACCTGCTAGGTTAGGATTATACCAGACGTCAGATAACAGTTCCCTGGTGACATGTGTACATGTTAGTTCATCGACCTGAGGATCGTCATTTGTCTCGTGTGAGTTCCCACTATGCTTTGATTACTACCCTACCACGGCTCAAAGGAGTCGTGCAAACAGGTTTTAGTTGGGTACAGTCTCGAGCCACATGGAGGCAGTGAGCGGATCTGCAGGGGTTCGTCTCTCCCGGTTTTGGGGGTGAGGTCGCGCTGTGTCTAAGAGAGCCAGTACATGAAAAGTCCTTGGCCAAGGCAGGTGATTTACTGGTAGGTATTCTAGTAGTATCTCAGGGTGTTCTGGGCTACACTCCGACACGACTTGTACCGCTTTTGGGGGTCTGACTTTTACCAACCCCCTAGGCCCGCCATGAGATGCTCATAGGCGAACGGACCGGACTGTAGGGATATTGTCACTGACAGGCTCAGTAGGGTGTCAGGATGAGTTCGCTCATCGACGTCCCTTTTGGTCAATAGCCGGTAGCTTATCAGGTATGGCTAATACCTCTGACGTGCTAGTGGTTAAATCCACAGCCATAGTATTGACGAGTCTTTAGAGTCGCCCACATTCAGTTACTCAAGTTTCGGGCGAAACGCTGTAGAGGCCGTATGGAGATATGGCAAGGTTCGATCAGATACGTGCGGTATTGCACGGATCATGATCTGACAGTTAATACTAGCGGGCTTTGGTTTAAGCCGGATCCTAGTATTGTATAGTGTAGATTTTATCTCATTGCATTTGTATTTCGGTCGGAATACAAATGCGGGTATGTATATACAGTAGCGGGGTTTTCATGTAATTTATTACGGGATCAGTTTTTTGGAGTTGCCAGTTTTCTTTCCGTTTCGGCCACTTTTCTTTGTATTTTTCATTGGCCGAAGATTGGTGGAGGAGGGCTTATTTGCATTTGTGCAAATAAGCATTTGTGGAGGGTGTTGTTTGGATCTTGTTGTTTCATGATGATTCTACCACCCTTGACTTTCCTTTGTTCATGATGGTTCATGATAGCTTGACTTTGTGGTGAGATGATTGGTTGATGGAGTGTTGATTTTGGTTTGTGATCATTTTCTTCACATGATTTCTTTTTCCCTTTCTCTCTTGCATTATGAGTGGCTCTCTCATTTTTGATACATACACTCTCTTCTCACTTTCTCCATGATGCATGGACGGCCAAGCAAGGGGAAGGGGCTGTCCCATTTTTTGTGGTGGAATTTTTGGTCTTTTGGCTTCACAAAAATCCCAAAAGTTCCATCTCCAAAAACTCACTTCATTACCTCCACCAATACATGGCAACTTCAACCCCTAGAGACATATAAAGTCACTACACTTATTCTACAGCAAATCTTGGGCACGTCGACTCGCCAACTTCGTGCCCGAGTTGCCTCGGTCCAGAGGTGGGAGCCCGTAAAAGAAGCCGGCGACGTGGTGCCCTTCCGGAGAGGAGGTGGAGACCAGACATTCCGCGGGAGATCAGGACGACGGCGAGAAGACCGAAGGACACGGATCGCTCGATATATCTCTCTACCCGTTCTTTAGTTAGCGAGGACTAGTTTAATGGCCCGATCTGGGAATTTTGTGCGCGGTGGTGCCGGTTTAAAAGTTAAAAATAAATCATCGCTTCCGTATTTTGGCGTCGGATCGACGGCCGGGGTGCCGCCGTGCACTTACACTTTGAACCGTGGTAGGGTAGTAATCAAAGCACAGTGGGAACTCACACGAGACAAATGACGACTTTAAGTCAACGGACTATCTGCATACATGTCACCTGAGAACTGCTATCTGACGTTAGGTATAAATACCATCCAGTCAGTTCTCGGCGAGTCCTGTCCGGTGTACTCACACCCAGTGAACATCTGTATACAATCTTAGGTGCGCTCCACCAATGGCTGCGTGACCAATCCATCGCCCCTCCTCAGGGTCTAGATATGTATACACCAGTCTACTCTGGAGTATCGATGCCCAGTCTCGATACTCCTGCGACTAGGGACATCTAAGGATGTGCCTATTGACTATCCAGCTCCCACTAGTATGACTGCCATCACAACGCCGGTAGTCAGGCAAACACCCTATGGGCTTTATCAACATGTATATATATATATGAATACTACGCAAAATATATCATATGTTAAGATAAAGACAAACCAAATAGCGTACTATCATATTAAGCAAGACTGTCATGTACATACATATCCCTAGCATCCTATACAATGAAGGCCTCTAGGGCATATATATCCAACAAAAGACAGCCGAGAAGATCTTGCAGTGTGTTTTCTACTGGCCACAATTCTTTAAAGACGCACATGATTACTGCAAGTCATGTTCCCGGTGCTAACACATGGGCCGGATATCCAGGAGAAACGAGATGCCGCTCCAACCAATCTTGGTTGTAGAGATTTTTGATGTTTGGGGGATTGATTTTATGGGGCCGATTCCCAGCACTTTTGGGAACTTGTATATTCTTCTCGCTGTTGATTATTTCTCTAAGTGGGTCGAGACTGTGCCCAGCCGTACTAACGACCACAAGGTTGTCGTTAGGTTCCTTAAGGAAAACATTTTCTTCCAGTTTAGACACCCCTGCGCAATCATTAGCGGCAATGGAACTCATTTCTGTAATAGGACTTTCGAGTCCTTGATGAGGAAATATTCCATTAATCATAAGCTATCAACGACCTACCACCCCCAAACATGTGGGCAAGCCAAGGTTTCAAATCGGCAGATCGAATAGATTTTTGAGAAAACGACTTCCAAAAACTATAAGGATTGGTCTTTAAAACTTACTGATGCCCTTTGGGCATTTAGTACTACTTATAAGACTGATCTTGGCATGTCTCCTTATCGGTTTGTTTATGGAAAGGCTTGCCACCTTCCAATGGAAATGAGCATAGAGCATTTTGGGTGATCAAGGAGTTGAATTTATCTCTTGATAATGCGGGCAGCCATCGGAAGCTGCAGTTAAACGAATTGAACGAGCTTCGGGATGAAACTTACGAAAATACGGTTGTCGTTAAAAACCGAACTAAGGTGTTTCACGATAAACACCTTACGTGAAAAACATTCAAACCTGGTCAACAGGTGCTTCTTTACGTCACCCGGTTACATTTCCATCCCGGTAAGCTCAGATTTCGATGGAAAGGACCGTATTTCGTGCGGACTGTATAACCGCACGGTGCGGTCGATTTAGAAAATCCTGAGGATGGTTCACTCTTCAAAATGAACGGACATAGGTTAAAATCGTTCCTCACCGCCGACCCTTCGTAGGAGCTCTTGATATTGCAAGAGCCAGTTTATATTGACTGATCTTCCTCCATCTACCCCCCAAATTTCGGTTATCCAGACATAAATAGTGGAAACACTGTTTCAAATAAGTTTGGGGGTATGTTTGTACCAACAATTTTATTTCCCACTTGTAATTATATAAAAAAATATAAAAAAAATATAAAAATTTTCGGCGGTGTTTTTGTAAATTTTCAATTCTAACAAAAAGGATAATAAAAAAATAATTTTTTTTACAAACTAAATTCATCTTTTTAAGGGGGCTTTTGTACAAATAACCAAAAAACCCTATAAAAACACCCTGACCCCTCTTCAGCATTCCCCGAGCCTCATTAAAACCCCAATACAAAACCCTAGTCGCCGCAGCAGAATTTGCACGGAGATCGACTCGATCAGCCGCGCAACTGCCGCCGAATCCATCTCCTGACCGCGCTTCTGCCGCAGATCAGCCTCTTCTCCCTCTGAAAATATCAAAGGAGGTTCGATTTTCTAAATTCTTCTTTGTTAATTTAGAAATTCTGCATTTATTCTCTGTAATGGAACCCACACTTCAGTTTGAAAGGGATTTCTCCCAATTGTATGCACATAATATTTATGGTAGTTATTTCGGCGAAAAGATCTGAAGGCGCGGATGGAACTTTCTCTTATTTAACCATCCGAATGCATTCGCGCTTCTGGATCTAGTTGCCCATTTTTATGAATGTAAGGAGGAAGGTTGTCTTGCACAAAACGGGTACATTAGATTAATGTGCGGGGATAGGAAAATTTTAATTGATAGGGACTTCATTCACGAAGTCACCTTTACCACGACTCCCCATTCACGACCAACCCCTCCGTTTTGAAGACTACCTACCTTTGATGGGAAACGACTGTTCTAGGCAGCCACGAAAAGGCATCCAAACTCGCACGCTGTTTGCGAACGTTTTAACTGTGTGCCGTTGGGCACAAAAAAATATTTTTGGTAGTTCGCACAACACAACATATTTCACACCATCCCTACATATTGTGCACGCATTGATAACACGAAACCGAAGCTATGACATGTGCACTGTATTGCTTCACTCGATTGGCGCCGGAAAACGGACGGCCAATTATCCTTGCCCTATGTTGGTGACACAACTGTGTCGCAATTTTCTCCCTGTTGAGGAATTTGAATTTTATATGTATGGTAGGATTCCAATTCGACCCCTTCTTGAGTGTGTCTCCACGTCCTACATACGTTTACATGATTTATGGTTGCGCACTGAGCCGGCCGAAGACGTGATGGCCAAGACCCCTAGCTCGAGCTCCACAGCGAGCGACGAAGAGCTTACCCAAGCCGCGCAAGCGCGTTTGCTTAGAAGAACCCATAGGGGGTAGAACGATTGATAGGGATGATGACCAACTTGGATCAACGAGTAACGGGTCTGGAACGAGGAATGACTACCCTACTGGTAGAGTGGAACGATCCCGCTCACGATCGAGGGGACGAGAAGCTGACAGGGGAGAGGCTGGGACCAGTGAGGCCGCGTTTAGTAGACGCCGAAGGGAGCAATGGGGACACTGCTATTAATAAGTTTGGGGGTGAGGGTATTGTAAATAGCTATCTTTGGATTGCATCTGCATATTTTTATTTTTTGTACATATTTGTTTTTTCTTTGTATATTTAATTCCACATTGCATCTTTATAAAAAATATAAAAAATAAAAATATAAAAAATAATTAAAAAATATAAAAATAAAATCAATAAAAATAGAATTTTTTTTTAAAATATAAAAATTGAAAAGTTCATATTTGGCCATATTTGAGTTAAGTTCAACAAGACGGTTGACTAGTTAGGAAAAACTAGATCGTAAACTTAGTAAATTAAAAAACCTAAAAATAAGCTCTCTTAATGTTTAACTGTAGAAAATATACGTCCTTGTAGTTTATTTAGAAATAGGCAAATTTTGAGTTCAGTTCTTGGGCTAAATTGAAAAGGGAAGAGTATTGAAAGCTCTATTTGAAGTATAAGTCTGAAAAATAATTCTGAACCTTAAGTCCAAATTCTGAAAATATATACCCTACTTTGCGCACTCACACACATCTTGAAACTTGAGATAGTAGAGGATACCTTGAAATGCCCTTGTCTAAAATCCTTAGTATGAAGGAAAATAAAATAAAAGTATAAGTGGTGAATAAAGGGATTAAAAAAATGAACACTGGTTTTGTAATTACTTAAGGCAGCATAAATAAAAAAATATAGCGAGGGTGATTTATCACCTAGTGCCTTAGACCAACTAGTTTGGGAATCACTGCTAAGCCATACGTATTGTAAGACGAGGAATTACGCCTAAATGCGCAAGCGCATTTTGTAATCGGTCGTTTAATACCTCAAGAAGTATTAATGGTCGCATGAAGGATGTGTGAGCAATTTCATCTGAAATTCACCAACTAAAAGTATTTTGGAAGATGGACAAGAGTATGATAGCTTGAATTGAATTTCCAAGTGTAGGGGTGATAATTACACACACGTAGGGGTATATAATTGGAGTTTAGAGGAGAGATAGGAATAAAAGATAGGGCTTATATCTTCAGTAGAGATAATAAAAGTTCCTTAGTTAAGATTGCACCTTAGAAGGAAAACTTAGGAGATGCTGAAAGCTTTATAAACTGGCAAAACGTAGATGATCTTAAGTTAAATGGAAAGGAAGTGTGAAAAATACGGGTTGACGATTTCTAAGTTGAAGATGATAGAATTTCTTGCTAGAATACTGAATTGTAGAATTAGAGTCAACGGCCAAATTGATCGGATTTTGTGGGTAGTATCCGCTGAAAACCCTTAGGAGACAACACTCCTCCTACTAGGGACACCTAGAGGTTTAACGGCTTGTTGCACGAGCTCAGTGCAATCGCGTTCCCTACGAAAGTGAGGTTAGGACTTTTTGAGAATAAAATTGGCTTTACTCGGGACGAGCAAAAGATATGTTTGGGGGTATTTGTTCATATCATATTTTTGCATTTTTATATCATCCATTCTTAGTCACATTGCATATAAGTAGGTACTCTTGATCCATGTCTGCTAAATAGTTGCAGGTTACAGGTTCTCAGCTCTTTACAGTGAAATTCATGAAAAGTCGCAACAAATGCGGGACTACGACCAACAACAGATGAATACTGATCTCCGCTATCCATCCGTATGATGCTGCCTACCAGCCCAAGGGACAAATGGAAAATCATTAGGCACTTCAGTGCACAAAGCACAAGGGTAACACAAGATCCAAGACTTCAACGCGGAGCTCAAGGCAAAAATCCACATCATTCTGCACTGTTGGAAATCTGGAAGGAAATTGAAGAGATTCTGAGAAACCAAGAGGATAAAACAGAAGATAAAAGCAACATGAAAAAGACCATAAAGTTTGATTCCCCAAGTCCACCAAATGGCCGCGGAACCGCGGCCAATCAGGCACTTTTGCCGCGGTTCCGCGGCCGTGTTCTGCACATGTCGGTGGTAAGTGTCGGTGCTTTGACTCGGCTCTCTTGGGATAGTTTTGTAATTTCGTGTATGGATCAGAATGTAAACCTAGGGTTTTCCTATCTATAAATAGGAGAGCTCAAAGCCAAATTAGGCATGACACTTTTTATTTTTAGATTTAGAATTTAAACTTCTTTGTGAGAAATTGTAATTAGTTTTTGAGAGGTTATCAATAAAAGTAAGTTCTTTTTACTTTTCTCACATTTTTCTTATCGCATTTTATTATCTCAAATTTTTATTTGTTATTCTAGAAGTAGAATTTATTTATTGTTTTTCTTTTGTTTTCTCTTTCTTTTATTTTCCTTTTTTTTTAACAACGATGATGTTTGAGTAAGATCCTTGCCTAGGCGAGGTCTCGAATAGCTAGTTGTAAAATTCTTCTTAACCTATATTCTTTCTACCTTCCCTCTTGTTTTAATGGATGAGTAATTTATCATTTGTTAGGGCAGGAAAAGGAAGGTTTGAGAGAAGGAAATTTTTCTCACTCCTTTCTTTGCCCAACACTTTAAATTCGGACTCCCTTTAATTCACCCACAGTCCTCTCACTACAGCACCCTATCCTACATGATAGCGGTGATTCCCTAGTTAGACCGGTTGTGGTTGAATTAACCGAAGTTTAGGGCTAAGAGCCAAGAACGGATGAACAAAGACCAAAAGGATGAAACTAAGCATGGAAACCCTTGCTTATACTTGTAAGTCTCTTCCTAGTCGTGCTAATCCCTGTTGTTGCCGATTACCTTAACACCGATATTAGTAACTAAGGCATTAGAAGAAGTGAGGAATTCCTAAAACTCGAACTAACCTAATCCTAACCCTTGCAAGCTTTTTATCATCTTTTATCTCATTAGTATAACTTAAAACAAATCACCAATCTTTTGGATTTAACTCGGTAAAACATAAAGAAAAAGATTCCATCTCCCTGTGGATCGACCCGTACTCAACCGGCTAGCTACCAAGCGACACCATCTTGATTGCGGTAATTATAAATTAAGAACACAGAAAATCTCTCACCAATCAAATACCCATACAGCCTCCGATGGCTTTAGTTATCTTAGGGCGACGCATATGTCAAGACGAGTCGCGCCCTTGGGGACAAGTATATATGATTAGTTTGACTCCTCGCCATTCATCAGGATACCTATAGTGGGCTCGATACATCCTGTCGGCCAAGAAGTCGCTGTTGCTGAAGCTCGGGTTGTATCCTGCAATTTATGCGTCGCTTTTTCAATGTCCCACGCCGTTTGTATGGTGCGTCAAAGCTTTCCTGGAGCAATTGAACATCCCGACTCACACCTTTCTTCAATCAGACCGGAAAGTTTCGATTTCCTTAGAGGAGTTCGTGGAAATTTCGGGCTTACCCGTTAGAGGGGGATCATTACGAGGAGATACTTCCCCTTGACGAGTACATCATTGCCACCAAATCAGTGGTGATGGGCCTTACCCCGTAGAATGCCGTTTAACATCGATTCCCGAGCCTAATCAACCTGTTGAACATTTACGAGAGTCTATTTCTAGAGCCTGGGGGGCATGGAGTCAGCTTCACAAACTACATCGCTCGCTTTCTTCGCCCAGAAGTCTTGTCAAAACAATCTGCGAAATTCGCCAATCTTGACGACCCAATTAGTTTCGGTTTCGATTACCAGCCGACGGCGGAAGCAGATTGAAGAAGCTTCTTCATTCTAGACACTCCAGTCGTCCCTTTTGTAGAGCTCGCGGCTTCAGACGTCGATGAAGAGACGTTATTCCTGGGATTTATTGGCTTATGGTTGAACTGGTTCGTGCCTCCGATGCACCCTCACTATATGAGGCCGTCAGCCTTTTACCCAGCCCACCGCATGGTTGCGGGGACGCGTGTGGCCATTGGGATTGTGGGGCTGGCTCATCTATACCATGGCCTGAGCTTAGGAGCGGATACTACTCAACCTGGGGTAAAACCTGTACATCTTCCGTTGCACTACTTTACGTCCTGGGTCGAGATGCACGTGCTTGGTGCTTTCGGAGTCCACAAATAGCCCCGCTTCTACGACAGCTATAACTTTCCCTAGGTCATGTTTCTAGTTGACGCTTCCGCATTAGATCTGTCGCAGCGAGAGGCTCGACGTCTGGTCCTTCGCCCGCGTATGGTCGGGGATAGTACGACTTTTGTCGACATAGTCTTAACTATCGGCAAGGAATCTACCAAGGCAGTGCAACCACTGCGTGATACTTTCAAAGACGGGGCTCCTACGTTGAAGGCTCGGGAGATCCTGCACTTATATTCGATCAGGCCAGGCTTTCTAGTGTTCAGGTAAGGCGATTCGGCATTGTTCATGAGGTATAACCCCCACCGTTTGCCTCAACAGTCAGGTTATGATCAGGGTGTCCCGCTCGAGGCTTTCTTAGCCGAGCCGGTCGCTATGGAAGAGGGTATCCGCCGCGCGCTGCACCACTTTATGCGGCTAAATACGGGGTCTAGCTTTCTCATCAGTGAGCTAAGCTATGTGCCGAAAGCTTCGAATGTCTCCGTGGCGTGATACCAGCATGCGACAGGTGCTGTTATCTGGGATTAGAGGCGGCTACTACTTGATCATAAGGACGCTGTCCCAGCCGGTAACCCAGCAGTTCCTTTGAAGCGACGCACCGCCGTTCCTCCCTCCTTAAGAGAAGTTGATGCGATTGTGGTCCTGCGCGCCTTCCCTAAGAAGCCTCCGCCCCGTGTAGCTCTAGCGTCCCCGGAATCCGACATTGGTGCAGAAATTGGGACCCGTCGCCTAAAATGCCCGTTAAGCATAAGCTCTTGTCATCGGCCGCCGGCGTTCGCTCGCAGAAAAAGAGGAAGTCGCTATTCTCCGCCGATGTCATATTTGGCCAGGAGCCACATGCTCCCTATAGCGAGGGTTTGTGCGAGTACGGGACCAATGAGGGTTTATTCATCGCTCCTGCGGATGATACTGATCTCCAGGATGCCCTTGTAGTTTCCGAGCGACTAGCTCGCGAAGAAGCAGCGCTGATTACTATCGCGAAATCAGGTATACTTTCAGTTATGTTCTTCTGCGGTTATCTCTTTTCTGTTTGTTATGTTTGTATTGACACTTTCTTTTTCCACAGGTATTTCTGCCGAAGAGGCTATCGCGGCTTCCTTCCGGACGTTCGAGGAGGAAGAGAGGCTCCGCGCTTCTTTGGGCCTTGGTAAAATTCAGCTCATTATGCCTTTATTCTTTTTTATTCATGCTCTGACCCTCTCTTTCATCTTGTTGCAGGGACCACCTCAACTCAGGTCATTCCGAATGCAGTGCCGATCCTGAGCGGCGATGCAGCAGAATCCTTGAAACCAGCTACCGTGACAACGGCCCTCCCAGGGTTACCGCAGGAGGCTTCGCTGAAACAGCCGATGATGGATTCCGTATCGACTCCGGAGGCAGAGCTTGGATCGGATGACGACGTTCCCCTGTCGGAAGTCTTGAGGAGGTCATTACTCATGGCCCAGAATGAAAGGAAGCACAGGAAGCGTGCAGCGAAGGTGCACGACACCGTCTTGGCCGTAAGTGCAGGCTCAAGTAATACTCTATCTGTTGATATTCTTTTGGCTGATGTTCTAGCTGCCTTATCTACTGCCAATAGACAGGTTGCACGTGCGGCTCATGAAGAAACTGGAAAGTTACTTCGAGGTAATGTAACGCCCACTCTTTTTATTAGAACTCAATCCTCAAATTTTGATATACTCATTTCCTGCTGGGCCAAGTCCTGACGATGGGATGGAAGGCGAAACGCTGGCGGTTACAGAGTCCGAAGTGGCTACTCTTTCCAGGGAATCTGGGACCGTCGAGATCGCTGCTCTCTCCCCCTTTAGCTCCTTGGTATCGGTAGGCATCGCAAGCATCATGACGGCCCTCGTTGAGTCAGGGGATGAAGCTATGAGCGTAGAATCTGTTGGAGATAGTGCCCTCAGAGTCAATTATTAGGTCACAGGTACGCGATTGTAATGATTGATGGAGGACCTATCCCGGTAGGACAGTCTTACTCGAGATGATAGTATGCTATCTGGTTTACCTTTATCATCGTGTGCTGTTTTAAGTGACCTGACACGTCGCTATTACACGTTGATAGAGCCCCTAGGATTCTTGCTTGACCACCAGCAGTATGAGGGCGATCATATAAGTGGGAGCTGGGGGTCTATAAGCATATCCTTAAAAGGTCCCTAGTCGTGAGAGTTTCGAGACAGGGCATCGATTCTCCATAGTAGACTAGTGTATACAGTCGAGACCCCGACGAGGGGCGGTGGCCGGTCTCACAAGCTACTGGTGTCAGTTGGATCACCTAAGATGTATACAGGTGCTCATTCGGTTATGAGTACACCGGACAGAAATCGCCGGGAACATGCTAGTTGGTAATATACCAGACGTCAGATGGCAGTTCCCTGGTGACATGTGTGCAGGTTAGTTCATCGACCTGGGGATCGTCATTTGTCTCGTGTGAGTTCCCACTGTACTTTGATTACTACCCTACCACGGCTCAAAGGAGTCGTGCAAACAGGTTTTAGTTGGGTACAGTCCCGAGCCACATGGAGGCAGTGAGCGTATCTTCAGGGGTTCGTCTCTCTCGGTATTGGGGGTGAGGTCGTGCTGTGTCTAGGAGAGCCATTACACGAAGCCTTCGGCCGAGGCAAGGAGATTTACTGGTAGGTATTCCAGTAGTATCTTAGGGTCTTCTGGGCAACACTCCGACACGACTTGTACCGCTTTTGGGGGTCTGACTTTTACCAACCCCCTAGGCCCGCCATGCGATGCTCATAGACGAACGGACCGGACTGTACGGATATTGTCACTGACAGGCTCAGTAGGGTGTCAGGCTGAGTTCGCTCATAGACGTCCCTTTTGGTCAATACCTGGTAGCCCGTTATGTATTGGCTTATACCTCTAACGTGCTAGCGGTTAAATCCGCAACCAAGGTGTTGACGAGTCTTTAGAGTCCCCCACATTCAGTTACTCAGCTTTCGGGCGAAAGGTTGTAGAGGCCATATGGAGATATGGCAAGGTCCGATCAGATACGTGCGGTATTGCACGGATCAGAATCGGACAGTTTGTACTATAGGCCGTATGGTTATATGGCAGGATTCGATCAGATACGTGCGGTATTGCACGGATCAGGATCGAACAGATATTACTAGCCGGCTTTGGTTTAAGCCGGATCCTAGTATAGTATATTGTAGATTTTGTCTCATTGCATTTGTATTTCGGTCGAAATACAGATGCGGGTGTGTATGCACAGTATCGGGGTTTTCCTGTAATTTATTACGGGACCAGTTTTCTGGAGTTGCCAGTTTGCTTTCCATTTCGGCCGATTTCCATTGTTCCGTTCATTGGCCGAAGATTGGTGGAGGAGGGCTTATTTGCATTGTTGCAAATAAGCAATTGTGGAGGGGGTCTTTGCATTTTTATCATGTCATGATTATAGCACCATCCTTTGACTAGATTTCTTCATGATGGCATGACTTTTTGAGTCATCATGGTTCATGATAGTTGGACTTTGTGAGGTGATGATGGTGGTGTTGAATGTTGAGTTTGCTTTGTGATCATGGTTGATTATGATAGCCATTCCTCTCTCTCTCATGTATGTTTTGAGTTTGGCCTCTCTCATTTTTTTTGATGAACTCTCCCACTCTCTCATTCTCTCCACCACCATGTCATGGCCGGCCTCTTGAGGGGGTGGGGCTGTCCCAATTTTGAGAAGGGGGTTTTTGGTTCATTTCATGCTCCAAAAATCCCCAAGTCCCTCCATATAGTTCTTGTATCATTCCTCCACCAAAAAGGCAACTCCACAAACCCCAAATGAGACATATGATCCACACTACATTCTACAGCAAATCTTGGGCACGTCGAGTAGCCGGCTTCGTGCCCGAGTTGCCTCGGCATTGAGGTGGGAGCCGTAAAAGAAGTAGGCGATGTGGTGCACTTCCGGCGACGAGGAGGAGACGGGACATTCCGCAGGAGATCGGGACGATGACGAGAAGACGGAGGACTTGGATCGTCGGTATATCTCTATTCCCTTTCTTGTAGATAACTAGGACTAATTAATGGTTCGATCCGGGTATTAGTGCGCGGCGGTTTGCCAGTTCAAGTAAAATTTAAGTTATTCACCGCTTCCGCATTTACCCGTCGGATTGACGGCCGGGGCGCCGCCGTGCACTTACAGTGGTATCAGAGCCTCGCCATTAACTTAGTCTAGCTTGGTTTAATGTGTTTCCATTTCCGATCGATCAAAAAGTTCCAAAACCGTGTTTTTCAAAGTGACAGTTTTCTGTTGAAATTTTTCAGTCTCGAAAAATTTTTCAGGTTGTATAAAAGTACTGTACAGGAAGTTCTAAGCTCTCTGGAAAAATTCGACAAAGTGATCTTTTAAGTGGAGCGCGGAACCGCGGCCAAATCCCACTCAGGGCCGCGGTTCCGCCGCAGTTTGGAATCTTCAGTTGGTCGAAATTTTCCAGTGGGCTTCTGGGCTGGAAACAAGGTTTTTGGAATATTAATATTGGGCCCAGAAATTCTTGATGTGCTGCAGTAACACTTGGGGCCCACTTGTTACAAATTTGATCGGTCGGATATTTTAAACACATTATTTCATAGTATTTACATTATATCTGCAACCGTGAATGTCACTTGATCGGTAAATCCATTCTAACTGCTATAGCCCGGTTAGACGGATTTGCGAACGTGACTTTCACGTTGATGTTCTGTTTTTGCTGTGATGTTGCGGATCGGTCGTGGGGGATAGCCTGGATGCAATGCTAGTACAGTTGTGATTGTATTATGTACATTTGTTATTGCGGGGGCGAGCGTCCGACATGTGGACTGCCGTCACTGCCTGATTGTATTATTATTTTGGGGCACGACCTGGTTGCGGTCGATGTACCCGTTGTATGTATATTTTACTTTCTGTACTAGGATTGCCCCGCGGAGGGGTGCACGGATAGCCGGGTTCTAGAGGGCAACAAGCCCGCATCTCATGGCATTGAGACGGAGGGGGCTTCACTCTAGGATTGGCGGGCTATTCGCCGCACTCGTAGGGGGTACAGGTTGACCAGGAGGGGTGCCCAAGTTGCCGGATTCCGTGAAGTGCCGGGTGGTCCATTCACGGTTCTGAAGGGGGCTGCCTCGCTTCAGGTTTTGGAGGGTGACTTGCCGCGCCCGTAGGGGTCTAGGATTACATTGCACAGGCTATCCACACGACCAGGGGAACGTCGGGTTTCAGCGGCTCTGTGAAACCCGGGGATCCCAGATATCTGTATTGTTCTGTGATGCTGTACATATCTGTGATTTTGCATTTTGTTCACGCCTTGAGCGAATATAATATATTGGTATATATATTAGTAGATGTTGTATATGTTTTACATCCGCGCTAGTCCAGTCCCCGCTCTGTCGTTAGTTAGCTAACCTAACGGGTAATGACGGGACCCAGTGGCGAATGCGGATGGCATATACGTACGTCATATTATTTTCGTTCTTTGTGGTGTGATCAATTGATGGGAATGCGTTGATTCTGATCAATGCAAGTTAAAAACAAACCTAATCTGATGTTGTTGGAACACTTTTCAAAAAGCTGTTATTGCAAGGACGTTCACTTTTGTTTTGCATCACGGTATTCAGTTGGAATATCCTGCTCCTCAGTCGACGAGGCAAGGGCCGAGATCCCTTCACCGGGAGTGACCCCTTGGACAAAAAGTTTGCGTCAGGGCAATGACTTCACTATAGCCGATTACTTTTGCTTTGCACCGTGGTATTCAGTTGGAATATCCTGCACCCCATTCTACGGGGAAAGAGCCGAGATCCCTTCACCGGGAGTGACCTCGTTAGCGGAAGTTGTCGTCACTATATTTCTAAAAAGCTATCCGTTCCTTCATCGATATCAAGTTCATTACGTTAAAGGTTTTCGCCAGAAACCATTCGTAGCCCTCCGTCATTTCAGTTAAATATTCGGTAGTATTCAAGCTATGTATTTTGACCTCACGCCAAGGCATAGTGATTGGTAGCTGCCGAGTATTTATCTATTGCACAGATAGATGCGTTGGTTTGGGACAGTCGTACTACTATTTTGGCCTATGTCAAGGGTATGTACGGGTGGGTTCAGATTAACCTGGATAATGACGGGCAGAACTTGACATGTGACTTATGATATTTTGACCTCACGCCAAGGTCATAAGAGCATGGGGCAGAAATCACATCGGGAGTTTCAAAAGAACTGAAACTTGCCAGATATGCGCATACCTTCTGGAGTGTGATACCGTGAGCGGATTCCGTCACGTTATCATGCGATGATAGTTGGATCCCGATTCCCACTGATGAGTTAGTTTACTCCTCGGGTGATCCCGACTAATTCTTCTTTCAGGTTTGGAGGAGAATTTGAGGTACAGTGGGAGGATTCCAGATTAGATAAATTGGTAACCATTCTGATCTAGCTTTGAGTGCACGCTGAGTGTTTCTTTTCTCTCTCTCTTCGGCAGCGACCATTGACCCGACCCTAAGACTATGAATCAGTGACCAAAATTGACCGAACCTTCTTTAACACTGGCTTTTGGATTGTCAGAGTTGCAAACCTCATTGCCACTCCTACTTTTACCCTTTTCTCCAGGACACCCCGTATTACTACGAACGTCCACTTCCATTGGACAAAACCATCGTATGGTTAGATACGAACACGAAGGAATTTATTCGAGGATGGTTTCAGGTTCTGGAGAAAACGGATAGGATTATTCAGTTGTCTTTTCCTTTTACCTTCTCTCAGGTTGCGAGTACTCCTTGGTTTAGGAGATAGTACACCTATTACGCAAATTGGATAGTCTTCTTCCAAACCTTAGGCTGGTGCCGACCGGTAGGGAATGAAGAAAACCAATTAGCCTAACGATGGTGTACAGAAGGTATTAAGTTCAGACAAAGAAAGGGATTAGTAAGAGGGCAAAGTAAATTGCAACAGATATTCACGACCAAACCAAGTATTCCTTCGCCAATCCTAAAATCACCTTTGTATTTCTCCAGGACACTCCGTATCACTACGAAGATCCACAGTTTATTGGATACTCCATCGTATGGTTATATACGAACTCGAAAGGAACTTGTTCCAGTTCGGGGATGGATTCTGGTTCAGGAGAAATAGGAATAAGATTTATTCAGGTGTCTTTTATCTTCACTTTCTCTCGCATTGCGAGTGCTCCTAGGATTAGGACAGTACACCCATTATGCTTATTGGATAGTCTTCTTCCAAACCATAGGCTGTTGCCGAACGGTAGGGAAGGAAGAAAACCATTTGGCCTAAAGGGGTGTGCAGAAGGTAAAGACTAAAGACATATGATGGGATTTGGAGAGGTGGCAAAGAATTATATGGTTACAGTCGTGAATCTGGAAGAGGCATTACTAGGAATACCAGGATACCCCATCGAAACATTTCGATTTTTCAGTCTCACTGTGTACTGTTAAAGGAAAACTGATTTCCCGATTAGATACTCACTCCAGGGTATGTATTTACCAGGTACGATTTTCACATCTGTATGGTCTTACAGATGATGAGTGGGAGTAAGTTATTGGGAATTAGGTGATCATCCTCATTATATCGGGATTCGTTGTAATCGGTGATATTTGAGGAAATCACCTGGGTAGTTTGCCGGTTGGCAAATATTTGGTTTTGAATATCCGCTGTTATGCACCAATTTCAAATTGATATATCTGTACGTCTATTTTCATAGAGTGAGATATACCTTTCTGAAATTATGTCTATGACATTTACCTATATCAGTGGATGGTTAGGTAAGGAGCATTAAGCAGCGGTGTAATTCTTCTTGACCATAAGTACAGTTTTCAACCTACGACATACAGTGAATGAGTTATCAGACTCAAGGGACTTATACAGAGTATTGTATGTTGTCCAGGGTCCATCAGGACAGAGGGGTTGGTCCTCGTACTATATTCGGTTTACTTATGACTTCTCTAGTTTTTAGACAAGTGTTTCGCGGAAACACAGGGTCCGAATTTTGAGAAGTTATAGGTATTTGAATAGAGTAGAGAACCAGGTGTAGCAAGTATCGGGATTCTTCAAAGACATCGAAGATGTAGATACTTGTGTATGGTATTAAGTTGATAGTAATGACTAAGAGAACTTGCTTCTTTTTCAGGTTACTCATAATTGGAAGCATTCCTAAGTTGAGTAACGCTGATCGGCCTCCTTCCATTTAGTTGACATGCACTGGAGACAGTTGCATGATTTGAATCTGGTTCAATTAAATCAGTGCCTCTGGTCCTATATGGGATATAGAACAGTTCATATCTTAACGATGTTAAGGTACGGGGAGTTGTCCGGCTTATGCTTAAAACCAGACACTGGACAACTCAAGGCACGTTTCTGTGATGGCTGTTTGTGGGTTGACCCAGGCTATGACGCGGGTTGATTTTCTACCATCTGGATGAACAATAGCAATATTGTTCTAGACTCGCCACAGTTTTAATAAAAATGGATTTTTTCAGAAAACAGTAGTGGGAGTATGGTAGAACTGGAAGTGATTCCAGAACCACAAACGATTACTGAAGATTTGATAAGGAACCTAAAGATTCAATCTGGATTGACATTCCATTGGCCACTCCGCAGATGAGGTGGGTAACTTCAGGCACCCGAGAGGTACTCCGGTAGCCTCAAGGACGGTGACAGGGAAGTTCTTGTTTACCCACACTTGCCATTGCTGTTGTTCCAGACTGTGAGACCCGGCGGGAGGATGAGTATAGCGTCGTTCTGAACTCGCTTCAGAAGTGTACGTGTATATGACTCTGCCAGAGGGTTGTCGTAGTCAGTGGGAGCAGCGGAAGCATTGGTGGACAGGTAGCTTATGTCTATTTATAGACTGAAGCACCAGTAGCGGAGATAGATCATCTATTTCTGACGTGACAGTCATAGGTTTGACTTCATCAGAATAGGGGATGGATCTGTTGAGAAGGTAGTAGGGTGTGATATCCTGGTATTTGGATGACATACACAGAATAGGAAAAGAAACTCCTGTACTACGATCGGTTATACTTTGGTCGTCACACAGTGGTTTCTCTACAAAGGAAATGGATTTTATATCAGACATACTGGTTACTGGATCTATGGTATTAGATCTAGATTTGGGTGGTTTCCCAATCAGGGTACTTGACAGCATTCTAAGAGTATTTAGGATGGACGACTCCATGCACGGTAGTGTACCTGCAGGTGATGGAGTCACCCTCTCTGAAGCTGTCTTACAGACTAAAGGGGAGAGGGATGTGCATGATTGGCAGATCACTTGCTCAGGCGATTGAGTCAATCATGAGATGTCAAGTACCACACCCGATGTTGTTCTTGCACTAGATGCAATAAGTTGACATTGATCCAATCCTGGAGAAACGGTCGGAAGCAGTTTTAGAACACAAGTGGATGTTCTAGGGATATGATAACGACAGCCTCATTCGGGAGACAGTTATCATTCCAGGCTTCCAAGGTGACATGGACGACAAGGAGGTTGTCAGAGTTATAGCTTTCCTTCTGATGAGGGGAAGTATTTTGGACAGGTGGTCCAAGGCAATATTGAAGGGTGGCATGGCGCAGGATACTGATTAAGTTCAGTTGACGATACAGTCTAAGAAGTTTGGATTTGGAGTTCATTTATGAGCTATGTCCCATCAGACATCCAGACACATTCTAAGACAGGTATTGCTCATTTCGGGAGATGGCTTTCTCCACGAACTTGAGATATAGAGAGACATGGAAAGAGACAACAAAGCGGATACACTCACTGAGGCTATTCCTCAAACGCAATAGTTTCGCAAACGAGCTTTGTGAGACTGACTAGTAGACGAGTTGGGTGTTCGGTATCACACGGGATGTGAGTATGCGACATCGCAATAATTAGCCTTGAGTGCAAGTTGGAGATTGTTGGAGATAGTGCCCTCAGAGACAATTATTAGGTCACAGGTACGTGATTGTAATGATTGATGGAGGACCTATCCCGGTAGGACAGTCTTACTCGAAATGATAGTATGCTATCTGGTTTACCTTTATCATCGTGTACTGTTTTAAGTGACCTGACACGTCGCTATTACACGTTGATAGAGCCCCTAGGATTCTTGCTTGACCACCAGCAGTATGAGGGCGATCATATAAGTGGGAGCTGGGGGTCTATAAGCATATCCTTAAAAGGTCCCTAGTAGTGAGAGTTTCGAGACAAGGCATCGATTCTCCATAGTAGACTAGTGTATACAGTCGAGACCCCGACGAGGGGCGGTGGCCGGTCTCACAAGCCACTGGTGTCAGTTGGATCACCTAAGATGTATACAGGTGCTCATTCGGTTATGAGTACACCGGACAGGACTCGCCGGGAACATGCTAGTTGGTAATATACCAGACGTCAGATGGCAGTTCCCTGGTGACATGTGTGCAGGTTAGTTCATCGACCTGGGGATCGTCATTTGTCTCGTGTGAGTTCCCACTGTACTTTGATTACTACCCTACCACGGCTCAAAGGAGTCGTGCAAACAGGTTTTAGTTGGGTACAGTCCCGAGCCACATGGAGGCAGTGAGCGTATCTTCAGGGGTTCGTCTCTCCCGGTATTGGGGGTGAGGTCGTGCTGTGTCTAGGAGAGCCATTACACGAAGCCCTCGGCCGAGGTAAGGAGATTTACTGGTAGGTATTCCAGTAGTATCTCAGGGTGTTCTGGGCTACACTCCGACACGACTTGTACCGCTTTTGGGGGTCTGACTTTTACCAACCCCTAGGCCCGCCATGCGATGCTCATAGACGAACGGACCGGACTGTACGGATATTGTCACTGACAGGCTCAGTAGGGTGTCAGGCTGAGTTCGCTCACAGACGTCCCTTTTGGTCAATACCTGGTAGCCCGTTATGTATTGGCTTATACCTCTAACGTGCTAGCGGTTAAATCCGCAACCAAGGTGTTGACGAGTCTTTAGAGTCCCCCACATTCAGTTACTCAGCTTTCGGACGAAAGGTTGTAGAGGCCGTATGGAGATATGGCAAGGTCCGATCAGATACGTGCGGTATTGCAGGGATCAGGATCGGACAGTTTGTACTATAGGCCGTATGGTTATATGGCAGGGTTCGATCAGATACGTGCGGTATTGCACGGATCAGGATCGAACAGATATTACTAGCCGGCTTTGGTTTAAGCCGGATCCTAGTATAGTACAATGTAGATTTTGTCTCATTGCATTTGTATTTCGGTCGAAATACAGATGCGGGTGTGTATGCACAGTATCGGGGTTTTCCTGTAATTTATTACGGGACCAGTTTTCTGGAGTTGCCAGTTTGCTTTCCGTTTCGGCCGATTTCCATTGTTCCGTTCATTGGCCGAAGATTGGTGGAGGAGGGTTTATTTGCATTGTTGCAAATAAGCAATTGTGGAGGGGGTCTTTGCATTTTTATCATGTCATGATTATAGCACCATCCTTTGACTTGATTTCTTCATGATGGCATGACTTTTTGAGTCATCATGGTTCATGATGGTTGGACTTTGTGAGGTGATGATGGTGGTGTTGAATGTTGAGTTTGCTTTGTGATCATGGTTGATTATGATAGCCATTCCTCTCTCTCTCTTGTATGTTTTGAGTTTGGCCTCTCTCATTTTTTTTGATGAACTTTCCCACTCTCTCATTCTCTCCACCACCACCACCATGTCATGGCCGGCCTCTTGAGGGGGTGGGGCTGTCCCAATTTTGAGAAGGGGGTTTTTGGTTCATTTCATGCTCCAAAAATCCCCAAGTCCCTCTATATAGTTCTTGTATCATTCCTCCACCAAAAAGGCAACTCCACAAACCCCAAATGAGACATATAGATCCATACTACATTCTACAGCAAATCTTGGGCACGTCGAGTAGCCGGCTTCGTGCCCGAGTTGCCTCGGCATTGAGGTGGGAGCCCCTAAAAGAAGTAGGCGATGTGGTGCACTTCCGGCGACGAGGAGGAGACGGGACATTCCGCAGGAGATCGGGACGATGACGAGAAGACCGGAGGACTTGGATCGTCGGTATATCTCTATTCCCTTTCTTGTAGATAACTAGGACTAATTAATGGTTCGATCCGGGTATTAGTGCGCGGCGGTTTGCCAGTTCAAGTAAAATTTAAGTTATTCACCGCTTCCGCATTTGGCCGTCGGATTGACGGCCGGGGCGCCACCGTGCACTTACAGAATCTACTCCTCCGAGAGAGAACGAAGAAGTCGTTACACCCGGTGATGCCTCTGTCATGGTTTCGGTCCATGATTTATCAGGTAATCGCTGGGTCGCTATTTTCACGTTTTTTAATCCTGTTCAGCCCTTCTAATGGTATTTTGTTTGTCTTGAGTATAGGTGCGGTAAACCCTGAGGCTGTGCCGTCTGAAGAAGCGTCGCCAGTCGCCGCTCTGACGGTCGTTGTCCTCTCGCTTTCTTCTGTGGCCTCTCAAATATTGGAAGGTATGGGTTTGCGAATTACCTATTTTACTATAGGTACCATCCTCCTTGTATTGACAGTATATTTTCGCAACTCTGCAGGAGTCCTTTTTGACCATCTATATCAGGTGTTGAAACCGTATTTCTCCTTCTAGTCGGAATTCGTTCCGCCTCCTGATATTGGTTAGTATATTCTTCAACTGACGTCTCTTCCTTTCTTTTACGAATAGACGTATTATTGCTAAGCTTTCTTCATGTTGATCATAGCGTCACGGGTCAGAGGAGGAGACGAAAGAATAGCAGTACCTCTGGTACTCCCCATCCTGCCGCCTTTCACAGCCGGTATAAAAGACTTCACTGCTGATGTGTTTTCTTTATTCCTTGAGTTGACCTTTTGACCCTAATTCATTTTGCAGCAATTGTGCCAGCTCCAGCTCCTTTCGAGTCTCGCATTCTAATGCCCGCAGGGCATTTTGCTAAAGAACGTTGAGCGAATTCATTGAGAATCTCAATGCCGATGCCCACACTTCTGCTACAGATTTTTCCATGGAATTCAATCCAATGCCGGCAACACTCGTGAATTTCCATGATGAAGCTATTGTCGGCTCTTGGGTTGATTATTGCAGAAAGATCGAGGCTTTCCTGCATGAGATTGAGCTCCAGCGTCTTGCGAATCTCAGCGGGCTGCTTGGATCGAGCATAGTGTTCCTTTCATTCACCATTTTGAACAAGAGGCAACCCTGAGATGAAAGGAACATGAGGTGGCTTCCAGCGAATCCGTCCGACTGCGTGCCCAGATTGAAACGAATGCTGCACAGCTAAAAGCAGTTTTTGACAATCTCCAGAGATGTATTTCGGATAGGTTGACACTGAGGAGAACGCTTTACTTCGCTGAACGGGTCATGCAAGACTGTGAAGCTGCTATGCTAGAAGCCGATGGGAAGCTTTCGTCCTGTTTACGGCAACGGGCTATGGTCGAAGCGGAGTTGGCCGCGGTGGCTGATCGCGAGAAAGGATCGAGAAGAGCGCGCTAGCGGCTTGCTAATTTGTTGAAGACGCATTCTCCTCAATAACCGTCTTTTTACCCCTCTTTTTTTATTGACTGTAATCTTGCGATTTATGAATAACATGCATTCATTTCGATTCCTTTGTGAAATGTATCTTGTATTCATATGCATTCATGAATAAAAGACATATTTTATTTCATATTGGCATGTCCCTTTAGCAAATGCATCTTGTAGATAGTCTATCTTGATCTCCTTGCAAGGCAGCGATGGCTTAGAAGACAGGTTCAGATCTGCCGCCTAAGACTTTTCACCTTTATGAGTCGTGAGGGTCTCATAAAGACTTTTCTCCCTATGAGTCGAGAGGATCCCGAAGGTGTATTTTCTCCTTAGGAGTCGTGAAGACTCCTAAGTGTGTGTTTTCTCTTGAGAGTCGTAGGGATCTCACAAGACAATTTTTCTCCTTACAAGTCGAGAGGACTCGTAAGTTGTTTTTTCCCTCCTTGTCGATATTCGACTTTGGAGATTGTGGCCCGTGAATAGTATGCAATAGTCCATTTTGGACCGACTTGCAGGGCCCCAATGCTTAGGAAACAGGTCCTTACCCCTATTGCCTAAGGCTTTTTCCTACGAGTCGAGACGAATCGAGAAGTTCTCGCAAGGACACTAATTTCGTCATGAGTCGAGACGAATAGAGAAGTTCCCGCAAGGGTGTCCTAACGTCATAGTTAACTCCTGCTAATAGAAGTCTGTTAGGGTCTGTGGTACTAGGGTTTTTTACCCGTCGCACCATCGCGTTGGCCGATGTATTCCCCGATATGCAATCTTGCTGTTCGGGTAGCCCCGCGGCTGTCGTGTATATGATCCCTTCGGGGGCTGGACAAGACGTCTTCAAGTAATCTTCCACGTAATATTACCGTCGAAAGAGCAAGCGTTAGAGATATTCCATGTCGCGTTTTAGTTGAGGTTAGGCTCAGTTTAGGAGCCCCGATGAGTCACGACCACTCCGCGCTGGAGTGGGATGATCTCCGATAGTCTTTCAGGTCTCATTTGAGTTGCCGTCAAGACCCTGAAGCTAGGGATCTTCCTTTGCTTCGTTGGTTAACATTGTTTCTGCAATATTGCGACGAACGTCGAGGTTGTCTCCGGGTTATCTGTGAACTGTCGAGATTTGGAACTAGGGGACTTTTCCATGGCTCCGTTTGTTGATGTCATGTCTATATCCTGCTGGAGGGAGAAAGATCGTTGTTGCTATCGTTCTCTAGGCTGTAGATGCTGCCATCGAGACTTGGAACTAAGGACTCTGCCATGGCTACGAGCTAGTCTCTAGGTTGTCCGTGAACCGTCGAGATTTGGAACTAGGGGACTTTGCCGTGGCTCCGAGGTAGTCTCTAGGCTGCCTGTGAACCGTCGAGATTTGGAACTAGGTGACTTTGCCATGGCTCCGTTTGTTTATGCCGCGTCTGTATCCTGCAGGAGGGAGGAAGAAAGTTGTTGTTGATCTCTAGGTTATGGATGCAACCATCGAGATCTGGCTTCTCTTTGACGAAGCTTGGTGGGACAATGTGGTTCCCTTTTCATTTGTACCCATGGATTGTATACAGGGGTCGACGTGATCTCACCTGCCGGGCAAAAGTTTCATTTCATTTTTTTATTTCTTTTCGTGATGCTCTATCAGTTCAGCTTTTTGTATCGTGAAAGTCGCGATTGCCCAATCATTTCGACAATTTTTTCACGGTGTCCAATCATTTCGGCTGTTTTTCTTTTTCTTTACTCGCTTCTTTTTATTGCGAGTTGCCCAATCATTTCGGCTATTTTTAGATGCATATATTTTACTCGCTGATTTTTGTTGTGAGTTACCCTATCATTTCGGCTATTTCATATGCATTTTTGGCTCGATGATTTTTTTGCTGTGAGTATGGAACTATAGATCTGACACCAATTTTAGCATTAGCATCGCTGTGACTGGAATATGGCCAGGAGAGAATCATCATTTGCCGTGAAAGGACTTGGAATTTGATACCGATTTAGGCATCAGCATCGCTACAACTGGGATATTGCTATGAGAGAATCATCATTTGCCGTAAAAAGACTTGGAATTTGATACCAATTTAGGCATCAGCATCGCTGCCACTGGAATGTTGCCAGGAGCGAATCATCATCTGCCTTTGTCGATTCGAACAAAGGTGGCTTAGCAGACATGGTTAGGATCCTGTCGACTAAGGCTTTTTTACTTCATGAGCCGTAAGGGTCTCATAAATGTGTTCCACCCTACAAGACGTGAGGATCTCATAGCAGTGTTTTCCCCTTAGGAGTCGTGAGGATTCCTAAGTGTGTGTTCTCTTATAAATCATAAGGATCTTACAAGAGTGTTTTCTCCTTATAAGTCGAGAATACTTACAAGAGTCGTTCACGAAATAGGGAAATTTTGCACCATTGGTGGAACTTGGTGGGGGAAACGTTCATTCGTGCCCGTGGATTGTATACAAGGGCCGATATCGGACCGCCTGTAAGGCAACTTAGGGAGTGTGATGGCTTAAGAACAGGTTCAGGTCCCTGTTTCTTAAGGCTTTTAAATCCTATGAGCCTTAAGGGTATCATAGGGGGGAATTCTCCTAACGAGTCATAAGGATCTTGTAAGTGTAATTTCTACTTAGTAATCGTGGGGATCCCTGAGTGTGTTGCTCCCTTGTGAGTCGTAAGGATCCCACGTAGGTATTTTCTTCATACAAGGTCGGAAGGACCTTGCAAGTATGCATGATTTTTTTTTTACGACTCTGTGCCCTTTCGGGTTTTCACAAGCTCGCCGGTAGCCCTGCTGTTTTTACTCACGGAGCCCTTTCGGGTTTTCATTCACGCCTATTTCGCTTGTGGACGTACCTTTTTTTCTATGAAACTCTCGAGAATAGTTTTGCCATATGTGACCCATCTGTTTTCCGGTGGGATTTAAGTTGCAGTCCTCACCGCCGGGACTTATGGACTTGCATTCTACTATCGCCGTGTTTGAGGCGACGTTATTAGTTTAGGGACATCTTGGTCCGTTATTAGTTTAAAGAAAACTTGGTCAATTGTTAGTTTAAGGACATCTCGGTCTATTTGTAGCTTAAGGACATCTCGGTCCATAGCTTGTTTAAGGACGTTGCTGTCATGACCCGAAATGACACGTGACTGGCACTAGAATCATATGAAGTCTAAAGGACCCCATCTAATTCAAGTAAGCAAAAAATCCCAGAAATCTAAACCATTTAAAAAAAGAAAGTGAAGGAAAACATGTTTAAAAGTTTGTGTAAAAATCACTTTGAAAGTTGTAGTAAACTTTTTTAAACATGAAGTCTTTTCCGAAAATTTCGGCAGAGTCTCCTTTGAAAATACTGACCCCAAACGGGTACAACATGAATAATAAACATAAATGATAAAAGGCATCTCCAAGCGAGAGCTAGCTCTTCACCAATTGGTGGTCACAACCACGCAAGCATTATAATATACAACACCGAAAGGCGAGGATCAAAACTCAAAAGGAAAACCAATATCATCAAGAAAACCATGATAATATAAGCGCGACTCTAAAGTCGAAAGAATATACACTGGTCTTCTAAGTCTATAAATTAATACAAGTCTGGTTGATGGAGTTACTAGATACAACTGAAATAAATAAATGTACAATGGTGGTAACGATACGAGTGAACCCAACCAACGAAGCAATAACCCGGAAAGGAGCAGTGTGCCAGCAAAGCCGTTAAGAAAACCTGTACGGCAAAACCTGCAAGAAACAGTGGCACAACGGGGGTGAGTTGCCAACTCATGAGTAGAAAACATCACCGAGAAGAAATTGCATGTATGACTCTATCCTAGGTCATACCTGTAAGTCTATATTACCCACCCCGGTACTTACGGGGAGGCGGAAAGAGTAAAAAACAAATTTTTATCACAAGGTAACATAGACAAACCATGAAGAATCTTTGCTAAACAAAAGATAACAAACTAACTACAAGTTCTAACTACTAGGTTAGATGGTTATACCTAGTTCTTGAACTCCTTCTCCTCTTGTTGTGGTCCTCCTTGATGTGAGCTCCTTGGAGTGGTGTAGATGGCTCCTCCTCGTTGTCTTCTCTAGGTCAAAGAACGATCCACCCGAAGGCCTCTACCTTGAGCTCTTACCTCAACAATGAAGTAAGTAGAATGCTTGGCTTTCTACACTAAGAACCCTAGAGTGAATAGAGATGTATTTTGGTGGTTTAGTCTCAAAGCTTTGATGTTCAACACATGAAACACTTAAGCTTTTGAGAGAGAGGAAGAGGGAGAGCAAACCATGAGAGAGAAAGGTTATGAGAGAATCAAAGAAAAAATGAGAGGATAAACTCTCATATGAGGAAAAAAGATAATAATAATAATAATTAAGAAAATTGTGATGGTAAGTTGATTTAACCATTATCATTTCGCCATTAATGCTAAGCATGCTTCAAGAAATTTCACATGCTTAACAAAACAACAAAACATAAGAAAATATCCAAGTCAACATGGGTCAACTTGGTCAAACCAACTTTAGCCATGATACAATTATACTTAATTAAAACTATTAATCATATTCCTCCTTGTCATTATGGTTTTGATCATGTCAATGGTCAAAACACTAATGAGGTGTCTCCCTCTCCGCCCCTGTCTACTGTACATACATACCCGCATCCGTGTTCCATAGAAATACGAATACAATGAGACTAGACCAATCCCAAAACAAATACTAGGATCTGGCTAAAACAAAAGCCCACTAGTATCAACTGCCTGAACACCAAACGTACACAAGTGCGCGTATGTGAACGAACCCCCATCGTAAAACCATACGACATCTACTACGTTTCGCCCAAAGGTGAACAACCCTTTTTATGGGACTCTAAAGACTCGACACTATGCTGGCAGTGGGTTTAACCACAGGCCGCAAGTGGTACTAGCTGTACGTAACGGTCCTTAGGCAGATGCCGATAAGAAGACCGATGAGGTGAACCCATCCGAACTCCTACTGAGCCTGAATATGACAATCTCCGCACAGTCCGATCTGTTCGTCTAAAAGTATCGCATGTCGGGCCTAGGGGGCGGTAAATGTCAGACCCCTAATAGCGGTACAAGTCGTGTTGGAGTGTAGCCGAGAACACCCTGAGAAACTACTGGAAACATTACCAGTAAATCTCGCTTGCCCTGGCCAGAGACTTTTTATAATGGCTCTTCTAGACACAACGTGATATCAACTCCCAATACCAGGAGATATGAATCCTGTCTAACCGTCACTGCCTCCAAATGCTTCGGGACAGCACCCAACTACTACCTATTTGCACGACTCAATAGAGCCGTGGTAGGGTAGTAATCTAAGAACAGTGGGAACACACTCGAGGCGAAGTGACAGTATCAAGTCAACGGACTAAGCTGTACTTATGTCACCTGGGAACTGATAACTGACAATAAGTATAATACCAACCAACAGTTCCTAGCGAGTCCTGTCCAGTGTACTCGTAACCTAACGAGCACCTGCATACTATATCCAGTACGACGTACTGATGGCTATGGGACAGACCATCACCCCTCAAAGGTTAAGAAGCGTATACATTAGTCTACTCTGGAGTATCGATGCCCTGTCTCGATAATCCTACGACCAGGGACCAGTATAAGGATGTGCTTGTAGACTACCCAGCTCCCACTAGTGTGACTGCCATCACAACGCTGGTAGTCAAGCAAAGATCCTAAGGGCTCTATCAATATGTATTAGCAATATGTCAAAGAAAAACACATACATATATTAAGATAGATACAAACCAAGTAGCATACTACCATATTGAGCATGAATGTCAATCCGTGTATATATCCCAAGCTTCCAAAATGTAATATACAAACTAGTACTATACAATAATGGCTTCTAGGGCATATCACACTAACAATCTCCTATTTGCACTAAGGCCATGTGCTGGCATATTGCAGATCTATCATCTCGAGTCGCCTCTCGAACCTGTAGGGTTCCTAGGCACACCAAGGAGGTCTCACAAGGCATCAACCATGCCAATTTCAAAATTTAACGGTGCCGAGAAACCCTAATACGGATCGTTGGCTATATGTTTAGGCGAAAAACAAACTAGTTAACACTTAACTACAAGAATACAGAAATACAACCTTTGTAGATCCGTTTCTCCACCTCCATAGCTCCGCAATGAGGTCTCCTCGCCGTCCTCATGCAATCCCGGGCTCTAGCGTCGGCTTCATCGGAGAAGAAGCGGGCTAGGTCATCGACGACGTGCCGAAGATGATCTACGTCGAGGCATCTCTAGATCAAGCTCCAACTTCACCAAGTCTAGAAAACTTGTGAAGGAAACACACTCTACTACTTGGCAAGTGGTAGAGGATGAAGAAATAGGAAGTGGGTAGACTTTAGAATTGGATTTCTCACCCATTTTCATCAATCACCAATGATGAAGAAAGGTTTTCTTCAAGAAGAAGAAGAAGAGGAAGATGATAATTCTTATGATAAGTTAATTAAAATCAATAGAAAATCAAAACTTATCATAATGTAAACCATGGTCAAGTGTAGAGATTAAACCAAGGTTAGTTGGAATGGTTAGGGTTAAGCATGAGACAAAAATGGTCACTTAGGTCAAAGCTTCATGAAGCTTCAACTAGAATACAAAACAAGCCACCATTTTCTTTTCATGCCTTTCATTTTCCAAAAATCAATAGATAAATAAATAAGTGAATAAAACATAACCCTAACCATTAACATGTAACCATGGTTTGATCTTTACACAAAAACCCTAGCAAACATGTATCATCAAACATGATACAATCAAGTGCACAAAAAGTATATCACATATACAATGTGCACAAATCAAGTGAGAAAATCCATTTAAAGTGAACCGATACTAGTTAATGCAAAGCAATATATGAAATATATAATTATGCATTAAATCATTAAATCAACACTTGATTTAACGATCCAGTCATATCGCATATAACCGACTAATATACAATGTATCGATTTATCGAATCAATCCTTCATTCGATAACTAGGTTATATCGCATACAACCATATCGATACATTCATCGCGAGAATGAAATACGGTATCACATACACGCATTATTCTCGGTCCCGCACATATCTCATATGTGCTCCTATTTCGTTTCGCTTGAGCCAGGAAACCTCTGTGTAAGACTCTAAAGACTCGTCAATACGCCGGCAGCAGGTGATGATCATATCAAACACCCACATGCCGCAAGCGGTCTGCTAAACGTAACGGCCACCCGGGTATTGAGCGATCAGAAGATCGACGAGCAAGCCCACTCACACTCCTGTGAATCCAACCAGTAACACTTACCGTACAGTCCGGTCTGATCGTCTGATATGTCGCATATCTCGCCTAGGGGTGGTAAACGTCAGACCCCAATAGCTCGATAAGTCGTGTCGATATGAGGTCTATAACAATTCGAGAAACTACTGGTAACACTTACCAGTAAATCTCAGCAACCATGGACAGGGATTTCCTGTTATAGCCAATCGAACACAGCGCAACATCAACTCCCTATACCGGGAGAGACGAATCCCCTCCTATCGCTCATTGCCTTCATGTGATTCGGGACTGTACCCAAAAACCACCGTTTTGCACGCCCTCTTGGACGTGGTAAGATGGAAATCAAAGCACAGTAGGAACCACACAAAACTCTATGACGATCTCGGGTCAACAGACTACTCTGTACCAGTGTCACCAGAGAACTGCCATCTGACGTAAGGTATAATACCATCTGGGAGTTCTCGGCGAGTCCGTCCAGTGTACCCAGTCTCCACTGAGCACCCGTATATCATCTCTGATGTCAAACACCAATGGATATGGGATCATCCATCGCCCATCTGTATGGGTCGAGAAGGTATACGCTAGTCTACTCTCGTATATCGATGCCCCATCTCGATACACCCACGACTAGGGACTTTGAAGGATGTACTTATGGACTACCATGTCCCCACTAGTATGATCTGCATCATAGTCCAGGTAGTCAAGTACAGATCCTAAGGGCTTTACCAACATGTAACAGGGAGACAATCAGTGTACACGTTAAGGTAAAGATTAACCAGATAGCATACTATCATGTCGAGCAAGAAAGTCCTCCCTATATATGTCCCAGCATCCACTACAATATACATCCTATGTATAGTAATGGCCTCTAGGGCATACATATAACTAACAATCTCCCACTTGCACTAGGGCCATCTGATAGCAGTGGTTGCAGTATCTCATACTCAACCATCCCATAAAAGTCTCTCTCTGGGAACAGGCCTTTGTGAGTGGATCCGCTGTGTTGTCCTCTGAGTCTACTCTCCTAACCTCGATCTCCCTGGAGATCAACCATCTCCATGATCAGGTGACACTGCCTTAGAATATGTCTGGATCACTGATGGGACGGACGTTCCTTGGCATAAACCACAACTCCATTGTCTCACAATGGTTGGAACGTAGTTCATCTCATGAACCAATATACACCCAAACATCCTCCTTGGTAGCATCTTGAGTAGTGATGTATCCAGCCTTTATCTTCTAGTGTGTCACGGTATCTTGTTTGGAACTCTTCCAACATACCGTCCCTTTACTGAGGGTAAAGACAATGCCTGTGACTGACATTCAGTCGTCTTTATCACCCTGGAACCATTCCAGTGATTCTCCCCACGGTCGATTGATACCATCTCACTACAGCCAGTGAGTATCCTAACATCCATTTAGATCTATCTCATAGATCCAAAATCCAGGATTTAGGAGGTATCACTTTGATCCTATATGGAGAATTATTGTGATAGGCGGAGATTGATCGAGCGTAGCATAGGAAACTCTTTCCCTATCAAGAGTATGTCATCCACGTACTCTACGAGGATCGTCACCATACTCCCTACTACCTTTTTGTTTATACAAGGTTCATCTACCATTTTGATGATGTCAAACTCTTTGACTTATCCATCAAAACAGATGTTCCAACTCCGCGATGCCTGCTTTATCCTATAAAACATCTTGCACACGTTTCCGCTGCTCCCACTGTCTACGAAGCCCTCTGGCTGTGTACTTATAGACGCTCTCTTCCAAAACATCATTTAGAAAAGCAGTCATGACACCCAACCACCAGATATCGTAGTCATGGTATGTAGCCGTGGTAAGTAGGATCTGGATGGACTTAAGCATAGATACTTGAAAAGGTTTCATCATTATCCACGCTTGGTCGATGACGAAAAGATTTAACAAGTCTAGCTTTGAAAGTCTTAACTTTTCCATCTACACCAAGTAATCTTCTCAAGATTTACTTGCTCCTGATGGGGATTTAACCCTTCAGATTTAGCAACCAAAGTCCATACTTTGTTGATGTATAAGGATTCCATCTCAGATCACTAAGCATCCAGCCATTCTTACAGAGTCACACTCCTGATGGCCAGTTCGAAACTAGTTGGGTCATCATCTCATGATGTAATCCTCGCTCCCACTGTCATCGAGAAACCGAAGTATCTCTCAGGCGGATGAGGAACCCTACTAGATCGGCGGAGAGGCTGAGGTTCGTTGGAATCTACTGAATCCTTTGGTTCTATCAAATCATCAGCTGCAGTTTGTATGGCTGGAACATTTCCAGTTCTACATTACAGACCTTGCCTCGAGCTTGTCCGGTATTTTGCTTTTAGACATAGGCCGGACAACCCCAAATCTTAACTAGCTTAAGACATGGGCTCTTACCATACCATATCTCATATGGAGCGGTAGGCAACAGATTTGATTTGAACCCTATTCAATAGGTATGCAGCTTCTCAAGTGCATAACTCCCAAAAAGGAAACAGGTAACTCAGTAGTACTCATCATAGAGCACACCTTATCATATAGGGTGTATCTGCTCCGCCCCGACATACCATCATACTATGGTGTATACGGAGGAGTAATGCTGAGAGAGAATCTCATTCTCCTTTAGAAAAGTCCAAGAATTCCGTGCTCAAGTATTCTCCTCCCTGATCGCATCAAAGGACATAATACTTATACCCTCATGAAACTTATCACCCGTTCTCAGTTCTCTACCTTTCTGTAGCCCTATGTAACAGATTATATATCTGGGATCCTGATCTGGTATCACATACCCAGGACGTAAAGGATACTGAGAAACAGTTCTCTGTAATGAACACACCCGAAGATGATGCATCAGCATGTACTCTCTTCGTTTGGGCGGCACGGGAATTCTAGTAATCCCCTATTTCCTGCTCTGTCTTATAACAATTATAAGTTGGAGCGGGACCAACGTTCCCCAGCTCAGTATAACAAGCGGGTTCGGTCAATAATCCGTTTTATTATCTTGATTAAGGCGTGATATGGTCGCTACCTGGAGAGAGAGAGAAGAAAACACTCAGCGTGCGCTCTTGCAAGAATAGATTGGTTATTATTTTATCTAATCAGGATGGCTCCCACTGCTTTTTATCAAATCTTCCTTCAAACCCTAAAAGGAAAGACTAGCCGGGATTAATTACACACTACAAGTTCGCCAATCTTTCAGCCAGGCCAGTGTCGGTACTTTGAGAGAGGTCCCCCGTGCTTTCGCACGAACCTAATTAATGTAAACCTCGTTTTCCCAGAGGCGTAACCCCGTTGACACCTTTCTAGACACCTACTTGATCGGCTAATTGTATTGTATAAAACTCTCCCAGGAGTAACAATTACTCGCAGCGGGTATCGGGATCCAACTATCTCATAGAAGGTATGCAATCTCATTGCAAATTTCAACACTTGAAATTCCCGATAATATTTTGCCCCTAGCAGCTATATGACCTTAACATAGTCAACAAATCATAAGTGCTAGTCAAGTTCAACCCGTCATTTCCCGATTGAATTAAACCCACCCGCACGACTCTTAACATAGTCAACAAAGTGGCACGACTACCCTAATCCAATCACATCATATGCTTATGCAGATAAGCACTAATTAGCTACCGCACACTACGCCTTAACATAGTCAACAAACGTAGCATGAATACTAACTAGTACTTATCTGAAATGACGGAGGGCTACGACAGGTTTTTCTGAAAACCTATTGCGTATTGAACTTGATATCGTTGTAGGATCGAATGAATTTTGAAATGGAGTGTTTTTGAGGCTTTTCTAGTTTTGCTAAAGGAGTCACTCCCGGTGAAGGGATCGTCGGTCCTTTCATCGTCGAATGAGGTGCGGGATATATCACATATATCACTGTGCAAAGAAAAAACACTTAAAAGCAATCAAAAGACAAACCGAGTGTGTAGCATCTGCCAGTTATTGCTAAAGGAGTCACTCCCGGTGAAGGGATCTCGGTCCTTTCCTCATCGAATAAGGTGCAGGATATATCACATATACCGCTGTGCAAAGCAAGAACTGTAGCTACCTGTTTTATTTTGAAATTCGATTCTACAACATCTTAGGTTTCTTTTATTTCATTAATCACATTAATGAAGTCCCATCATTTAAGTACCTAAACATCACAGATAAATACGACGTACACTTATGCCATCCGCATTCGCCTCGATATCCCCTCGTGCACCGTTAGGTTAGGTAACTAACGGCAGAGCGGGGCAGGGCTAACGCGGGTGTAAAACATAAGTAACGCCTATATAATATATCATATATACTATATACTGTATCTATCACAGAACATCACATGATCACATCACAGATATCGCAGCAGAAAAATCATATGAAATATTGGATATACTAGGACGTCCGTGTTTTCAATACGAGCCAGTATAAAACACGGATTCCACGGTCGTGATGAATAGCCAAACCCACACCCCAAGACCCCTACGAGAGCGGCAAGCAACCCTACCAATTCTAGAGTTAGGAGACCCGGACTCGACTCCTCGAGTTGGTCTCCCACTGGGCCCTAGAACCCGGTTACTTGTGCCCTCCTCCTTGGGTCTATCCTAGTGCGGAAAAGTAAATAATATACAAATGGTGACATCTTCCGCAACCTGGAAGTGCCCCAAATAAAAGAATATTACATACAAGTTTTTACATGAATGAAAATGAAAAACACTCATCTCACATAAAAAACCCCGGCTATTCAAACACGACGATCCAATATAACATATCCAGCAACTCATAACATCACATGTCATCAACGTAAGTAAATATGTCCATCCCAATTGTCGTTGACATATAGCAACGAAACCGGCGATATCACATATTACACTTACGGTCACAGAAAAGAAAGTGTAAAACTACAACAGTTGGAATCCGCAACCTGCATAGACATCGCATGCCTAATCAAATGAATTACTTAGACATCACATGCCTAACAATTATAAACACCACATTTTAGTCTCATTATCGAAAACTCTTTTCAATATCAAGTCGGGCAATTCAACAAGATTCCCGACATCCTGATCGAATGCTCGTCGCAAACTTCAGTAGGCGGCCGCACCCCCGACGCCGTCGACGAAGTGCACCAAGGCGGAACACCGCTGCCGCGAGCACCCGAACGGATGCTTTCGGCGACGGGGTTCTCCTACAGTCACTTGGTCGGGGCTATGGAGTGAGGCTGTCTATTAAGTTTACCCGGCGAGTATCCGCGTACGCTACGTGATTGCGACGGACTTTTGATCACATCAAAATTCCGTGGCAACCGATCAAGTGAGACTAAAGTGCTATGTTTATAACATTCATTCAGTTATCTCATAACTCATTGTGAATTCCAATTATTGTATCACATTCCAGATAAATAGAAAATGTTAAACTTTCCGATCGAGCAATCGAATACCCATGTTTTCCCGAAACAGATCAACACATGAAACAAGTCTAAAAACATTCAGTTCGTGCCTCAGTACCAACGGTCCAGCCGTAGAAGGGTCAAGCCAACGCCTCACATGTGGCATGCCGTACTGCCCCAAACCCGAAGGTTCAAAGGGCAGTTCAAGACGGTCACATAATCGAGTTAAGGTTTGTTGTCTTCTAGAGGGTCCATCGAGTTACTTGCACTACTTAGAACGTCTTTAAACCACGGAAAAATCCAACACTTGGAAATTTCCCGACAGGGGAAAAATTGGGTATTTATATCCGGTCGAACTTTTTAACATATTCTAAAATTTATCCGGAAAGCCACATAGACAAAATCTGATAAACCCGATCGAATCATCGAAGCTCCAAAACATCCCAGATTATTCAACTCTTGAATAAATATTAAAAAATCCCAGAAAATCCAGCACCATAAATCATGAATTACTGTACAAAATTTATAGGAGAATATAATAATTAGGCCGCGGAACCGCCGCATAAGCAGGGCTTATGCCGCGGTTCCGCCGCACTCTTGAAGCTTCACTGGAAAAATTTTGCATCGTAACTCGTAGAATTCCCTGCTGAATTTTTTAGCAATTTTTAATTTCGAAAAATCCACGTTTTCAGAAAAAGTCCAGAGAGCGTGGAAAAAAGGGGTTTCGGGTTCGATCGGACTTCAAACTCCGTCAAGACTTCGCCTAAGGCTCTAGCTAGGCTCTGACACCACTGTAGGGTTCCTAGGCACACCAAGGAGGTCTCACAAGGCATCAACCATGCCAATTTCAAAATTTAACGGTGCCGAGAAACCCTAATACGGATCGTTGGCTATATGTTTAGGCGAAAAACAAACTAGTTAACACTTAACTACAAGAATACGGAAATACAACCTTTGTAGATCTGTTTCTCCACCTCCATAGCTCCGCAATGAGGTCTCCTCGCTGTCCTCATGCAATCCCGGGCTCTAGCGTCGGCTTCATCGGAGAAGAAGCGGGCTAGGTCATCGACGACGTGCCGAAGATGATCTACGTCGAGGCATCGCTAGATCAAGCTCCAACTTCACCAAGTCTAGAAAATTTATGAAGGAAACACACTCTACTACTTGGCAAGAGATAGAGGATGAAGAAAATAGGAAGTGGGTAGACTTTAGAATTGGATTTCTCACTCATTTTCATCAATCGCCATTGATGAAGAAAGGTTTTCTTCAAGAAGAAGAAGAAGAGGAAGATGATAATTCTTATGATAAGTTAATTAAAATCAATAGAAAATCAAAACTTATCATAATGTAAACCACGGTCAAGTGTAGAGATTAAACCAAGGTTAGTTGGAATGGTTAGGGTTAAGCATGAGACAAAAATGGTCACTTAGGTCAAAGCTTCATGAAGCTTCAACTAGAATACAAAACAAGCCACCATTTTCTTTTCATGCCTTTCATTTTCCAAAAATCAATAGATAAATAAATAAGTGAATAAAACATAACCCTAACCATTAACATGTAACCATGGTTTGATCTTTACACAAAAACCCTAGCAAATATGTATCATCAAACATGATACAACCAAGTGCACAAAAAGTATATCACATATACAATGTGCACAAATCAAGTGAGAAAATCCATTTAAAGTGAACCGATACTAGTTAATGCAAAGCAATATATCAAATATATAATTATGCATTAAATCATTAAATCGACACTTGATTTAACGATCCGGTCATATCGCATATAACCGACTAATATACAATGTATCGATTTATCGAATCAATCCTTGATTCGATAACTAGGTTATATCGCATACAACCATATCGATACATTCATCGCGAGAATGAAATACGGTATCACATACACGCATTATTCTCGGTCCCGCATATATTTCATATGCGCTCCTATTTCGTTTCGCTTGAGCCAGGAAACCTCTGTGTAGGACTCTAAAGACTCGTCAATACGCCGGCAGCAGGTGATGATCATATCAAACACCCACAAGCCGCAAGCGGTCTGCTAAACGTAACGGCCACCCGGGTATTGAGCGATCAGAAGATCGACGAGCAAGCCCGCTCACACTCCTATGAATCCAACCAGTAACACTTACCGTACAGTCCGGTCTGATCGTCTGATATGTCGCATATCTCGCCTAGGGGTGGTAAACGTCAGACCCCAATAGCTCGATAAGTCGTGTCGATATGAGGTCTATAACAATTCGAGAAACTACTGGTAACACTTACCAGTAAATCTCAGCAACCCTGGCCAGGGATTTCCTGTTATAGCCAATCGAACACAGCGCAACATCAACTCTCTATACCGGGAGAGACGAATCCCCTCCTATCGCTCATTGCCTTCATGTGATTCGGGACTGTACCCAAAAACCACCATTTTGCACGCCCTCTTGGACGTGGTAAGATAGAAATCAAAGCACAGTGGGAACCACACAAAACTCTATGACGATCTCGGGTCAACAGACTACTCTGTACCAGTGTCACCAGAGAACTACCATCTGATGTAAGGTATAATACCATCTGGGAGTTCTCGGCGAGTCCGTCCAGTGTACCCAGTCTCCACTGAGCACCCATATATCATCTCTGATGTCAAACACTAATGGATATGGGATCATCCATCGCCCATCTGTATGGGTCGAGAAGGTATACTCTAGTCTACTCTGGTATATCGATGCCCCGTCTCGATACACCCACGACTAGGGACTTTGAAGGATGTACTTATGGACTACCATGTCCCTACTAGTATGATCCGCATCATTGTCCAGGTAGTCAAGTACAGATCCTAAGGGCTTTACCGACATGTAACAGGGAGACAATCAGTGTACACGTTAAGGTAAAGATTAACCAGATAGCATACTATCATGTCGAGCAAGAAAGTCCTCCCTATATATGTCCCAGCATCCAATACAATATACATCCTATGTATAGTAATGGCCTCTAGGGCATACATATAACTAACAGAACCGCGTCTGAGGAATGGCCTTTATGAATGGATCTGCAGTGTTATCTTCTGTAGCAACCCTCCGAACCTCGATCTCCCGGCGATCCACGATCTCCCTGATCAGGTGATACCGCCTCAAGATGTGTCTGGACTTCTGATGGGACCTGGGTTCCTTCGCTAATACTATAGCCTCATTGTTGTCACAATACAGAGGTATTGGATCAACAATGGACGGAAGCACCTGAAGTTCTGTAAGAACATCCTCATCCAGACGGCTTCTTTTGCAGCATCAGATGCTATGATATACTCCGCTTCCATCGCCGAGTCAGCAACGGTTTCTTGTTTGGAACTCTTCCAACACACCGCCCCTCCATTGAGAGTAAAGACATAACCCGACATGGATTTGGAGTCATCCTTGTCACTCTGGAAGCTGGAGTCAGCAAAGGCCTCGATCTGGAGTTCTTTTCCATCGTAAACCAAAAACATATCCTTAGTCCTTCTCAGGTACTTCAGAATGTTCTTTACCGCTATCCAGTGCTTCTCCCAAGGGTTTGACCGATACCGACTTACTACACTCAGTGCATAAGCAACATCTGGTCTGGTACATAACATCGCATACATTATAGGGCCTACCGCAGAAGCGTGATACCGTGACAAGCCGGTACACAGCATATCCTTAGTCCTTCTCAGGTACTTCAGAATTTTCTTTACCGCTATCAGTCTTGGGAGACATCTCTTTGGAGAGGGTGATCCTGTGACAAGCCGATAAATTACCGCGCTTGGAATCTTCCATACTGAATCTTTTCAGTATGGTGTCGATGTACCTGGACTGTAAATGTCCCAACATCCTTTTTAGATCTATCACGAAAAATCCGGATCCTCAGAATGTAAGAGGCATCACCCAGGTCTTTCATAGAGAACCTGTGTGACAAGAACACTTTGACAGATTGTAGCATAGGAATGGCATTTCCGATCAAGAGAATGTCATCCACGTACAAGACGAGGAATACAATAGTTCGTGCTACAATCTTACTATAAATGCTTGGTTCATCTGGATTTTTGATAAAGTCAAATTCTTTGACCGTCTCATCAAAACAGATGTTCCAACTCCGCGATGCCTGCTTTAGTCCATAAATGGACTTATGCAACTTACACACTTTTCCGTTGCTCCCACTCTGAATGAAACCCTATGGCTGGTCCATATAGACACAATCCTCTAAATTTCCGTTCAGAAAAGCCGTTTTTACGTCCATCTGCCAAATATTATAATCGTGGAAGGCAACAATGGCAAGAAGGATCCGAATGTGTTTGAGCATAGCCACTGGAGAAAAGGTTTCGTCATAGTCAAAGCCAGGTCTTTGACGAAAACCTTTTGCAACAAGTCTAGCCTTATAGGTTTCAACCTGTCCATTTACACCAATCATCCTTTTGAAGATCCATTTGCAGCCTACGGGTTTTACCCCTTCTGGAGCAATGTCTAAAGTCCATACTTTGTTGGTGTACATGGACTCCATCACGGTCCGCATTGCATCCAGCCATTTTATCGAGTCAGTGCTCTGAATGGCCTGCTGGAAGCTAGTCGACTCATCATTATCAATGATGCAATCCTCTCTATCCCCGTCTATGAGAAAACCATAGTATCTCTCAGGTGGATGAGAAAGCCTACTACTCCTGCGGAGCGGTGCGGGAATATCCTGTTCTTTTGAAACTTCTGGTTCTACTAAGCTTTCAGTAATAGCTTGTGGTTCTGGAATTTCCTCCAGTTCTATTGCGCTCCCACTTATCTGATTTTCTAAAAATTCAGTTTCCAAGAAGCAGGCATGACGAGAAATAAATACCTTTTGTTCCTCTGCGTAATAGAAGAAATAACCCTTAGAGTTCTTTGGATATCCCACAAACTTGCACTGTACTGAGCGTGCCTCGAGTTTGTCCGTATGCTGCTTTTTGACAAAAGCTGGACATCCCCATGTCTTAATGTGTTTAAGACAGGGTTTCTTCCCACTCCACATCTAATATAGTGTGGTAGGAACTGACTTAGTAGGAACCCGGTTCAAAATATATGCAGCTGATTCTAGTGCATAACCCCAGAAAGATCGCGTAACTCAGCGTTACTCATCATAGAACGTACCATATCCTATAGGGTTCGGTTCCGTCTCTCCGATACACCATTGTGTTGTGGTGTGTATGTAGGAGTAAGTTGAGAGAGAATTCCATTTTCTTTTAGGTAACCCAGGAACTCGGCACTTAAGTATTCACCACCTCGATCAGATCTTAGTGTTTTGATACTTTTTCCGGTTTGTTTTTCTAGTTCACTCTTATATTCCTGGAATTTCTCAAAGGCCTCGGATTTATGCTTCATTAAGAAGACATGTCCATACCTAGAGGAATCATCTGTAAAAGTAATGAAATAGGAAAAACCACTTCTTGCATGTGTAGACATTGGACCACATACGTCACTGTGTATGAGTCCCAAGAGCTCGCTCGCTCTTACTCCGTGTCCAGTGAACGGAGTCTTTGTCATCTTTCCTTTAAGACATGATTGGCAAGTTGCATAAGAATGGTTTTCGAACGGATCCAAATATCCTTCAATGTGTAACTTAGTTAACCTTGTCTCATTGATGTGACCCAGTCTACAATGCCATAAGAAAGCATGATTTAATTCTGGAGACTTTCTTTTGTGTGTATTCTGGATATTGAAAATCTGCGGTCGGTTTAATACGTATATACCGTTGCTTAATGTACCCGACCCAATCAAAACATGATTAAGGTGAATGTTTACAACATTGCTTACAAATGCAAAATCATAACCTTCTTTAGACATTAAAGATACTGATATGATATTACAAGTCGAACTGGGTACAAAATAACAGTTGCGCAAAACCAAAACGTGTCCATCTGTCAATCCCAAGTGATAGTCCCCCATGGACTCAGCATCCATGCTTGCTCCGTTTGCAACTCTAAGGGTCATAGCACCCGCCTTCAAAACCCTATGGCTTCTCAGTGCCTGCAAAGAATTACAGAAAAGTAGAGTTGATTGACAGATAGTTTTCAATAACATACACACCTAAAGCCGAAGCCACAACTTGCTTCGGGTCCTGGTTCTTGGCTTTCCAAGCCCTGCAATCTTTCTTCCAGTGTCCTTTCTTGTGACCATAAAAGCATTCTTCCTTTCCCATAACCTGTCCCGCTTCCTTTTCTTTTCCCTTAGCTTCCACCTTACTAACACCGCCCCTTGGTTTGGTGGGGGCCTTCTTCTTCTTTCCTTTGGCTTTCTCCTTGGACCTAGAAGTGGAAGTTCCTCCAACAAACAAAGCGGGTGTTTCCCTGACTTTCTACAGGGTGCCCTCTGCACTCCTCAACCATGTTGAGGAGTTCCGGAAGTTCAACTTCTTTTCTTTGCATGTTGAAATTCAGGAGAAACTGGGAGTAGGTGGAAGGAAGGGACTGGAGAATCAAGTCAGTGTACAGCTCATTCTCTAACGTGGTCCCGAGGACTGCGAGCTCCACAATGTAGCCAATCATCTTCAGGACATGTTCCCCTAAAGTTGATCCGACGGCCAACCTCGCTTGAAACAGTTTTTTCGAGGTCTCGTATCTTGCGATACGGGATTGCTCTCCATATAGTTCCTTAGTATGGAGAAATATGGATTCAAGATCCATATCCTCGTGCCTCCTCTGATGTTCATTGCCCATAGAGGCAAGCACGAGGCACTTGGCCTTCACGCTGTCAATCTCCCAGGTCTTACGGATTTCCTTATCCGCGATGCTAGATTCTGGACCTGGGACGGCGGGGGCCTTAGTGGTAAGAAGATACCCCAACTTGTCATAAGTGATTGCCATCTTGACATTGCTTAACCAATCTTTGTAGTTTGGCCCTGTAAATATATTTTTATCTAATAGTAACTTAAAGCCCATCATGGTGTTTGGTTGCTGCAATTAGAAGAGAGAGAAGAAGCACTTTAGCATGATGCTCTTGCAAGTTTAGAGTGGTTTTTAATTTGTCTAAACAGGATGGCTCCCACTGTTTCTCGAATCCTTCCTCAAACCATAAAAGAAGAACTAGTCGAGATTGATCTCACAGTACAATACTTGCTTAACCGTTCAGCCAGGCCAGTGTCGGTACTTCGAGGGAGGTTTTACGATGCTTTCGCGAAGTTTCTTAATTAAATAACCTTTTTTCTCTGTGGGCATAGCCCCGCTAACACCTTTCTAGTCACTTACTTGGTTTATAGCATTGATCGTTAAGTGAAAAAAAATCTCCCGAGGAGTAGCATATACACACAGTAGGATCGGGATCCAAATATCATCGTGTGATAAAGCTGAAGGAATCCTACCAAAATCATCACACTCCAAATGGTATGCAACACTAGCAAGTTTCAATTTCTTTAGAAACTCCCGATGTGGATTTTTGCCCCATGCTCTTATGACCTTGACTTTGGCCAACAAATCATAAGTCACATGTCAAGTTCTACCCGTCATTTTCCAGGTTAATTTGAACCCACCCGTACCTACCCTTGACTTTGGCCAACAAAGCAGTACGGCTGTTCCAAACCAACGCATCTATCTATGCTTCGTATGAATATCCAACAGCTACCAATCACTATGCCTTGACTTTGGCCAACAAATATAGCTTGAATACTATTGACTATCCATACGAAATGACAGAGTTCTACGAATGGTTTTAGCGAAACCGTGAACGTAGTGAACTTGATATAATCGAAGGAACGTGATAGCTTTTAAAAGGAGTGGTTTAAGCTCCACATTTAAAAGTTTTTCTGTTTTGAAAAATCCGAGTGGTTTTGAAATTGTTCCAACGATTCAACTTTGGTTTGTTTTCTTTGCAGTAATATAATGCGTCCCATCAATTAATCCTACCATTGCAGAGAACAACGAAAATATGACGTACGCTTATACCATCCGCATTTGCCACTGGGTCCCATCATCAACCGTTAAGTTACTTAACTAACGACAGAGTGGGGGCTGGACTAGCGTGGATGCAAAACATAAGCAACGCCTACTAGATATCATATATAGATATATACATTCGTCAGACGCAATGATAGTCATTCCAGATCACAGATGAACACATTGGATATGCTAGGAATCCGCGTTTCGTTCAAGCCTGCAACGAGAGACGGATTACACGGTCGTGATGAATAGCCAAAACCCCACCCTAGACCCCTATGGATGCGGCAAACTACCTGCCAAATACCCGAAGTGGATCAGCCTCCCTCAACAAAGTGAGTAGGCCACTCGGCACTTCAAAGTACCCTATAGTCTGTGCACCCCACCTTGGGTCTATCCTAGAAGCAAAAAATAATAAAAGAAATAATATACAAAGGCGGCTACATCCTCAACCCGGATGTGTGACCCAAAAATAATATTACATCAATTTACAATTTACATCAAATGAAAGATAAATAAACACTCATCTCACACCCCGGCTATTCATCCACGACAATCCAACAAGTTCATATACACAATCCAACATCACAGATCACGGATATGTACAACCGCCACTAATCGACGTATAGCGATTAGTCGACGTTCAGTACAAATATCACATAACAGATATAGTCCAATTAGCTAAAGTTTATAGAATTTCGATCAATATTCTAATTTGAAACTACCCCAAATACAACACTGTACTCAAAAGTATCTGGGCAGAAACAAAGTATCTGAAAAGTCACAAAACCTCAAGCTGGACAATCTGCAGGAAAAACGAGTTGACTCCGAGTCGACGAAATGCATGGTTTCGCCGCGCTTCCGTGGCAGTCTGACCGTGTCATGAGCTCGTTTTTCTTGGGTGTCCTTAAAAAAGCCTGCACGTATTTTTCAGGTCTCTGAAAATATTTTTATACCTGTTTTAAATCGGCAGAAAACACAAGTTTTTGATGGTTTTTTGCGATTTTTCCGGGATCGAAGTTCTTAAGACTTTGCTAACATGTTAGTTGTTGTTTAGCTAGGCTCTGATACCACTTTAAGTCTATATTACCCACCCCGGTACTTACGGGGAGGCGGAAAGAGTAAAAAACAAATTTTTATCACAAAATAACATAGACAAACCATGAAGGATCTTTGCTAAACAAAAGCTAACAAACTAACTACAAGTTCTAACTACTAGGTTAGATTGTTATACCTAGTTCTTGAACTCCTTCTCCTTTTGTTGTGGTCCTCGTTGATGTGAGCTTCTTGGAGTGGTGTAGATGTCTTCTCCACGTTGTCTTTTCTAGGTCAAAGAACGATCCACCCGAAGGCTTCTACCTTAAGCTCTTACCTGAACAATGAAGTAACTAGAGTGGTTGGCTTGCTTCACTAAGAACCCTAGAGTGAGTAGATGTGTTTTGGTGGTTAGTCTCAAAACTTTGATTTTCAACACAAGAAACACTTAAGCTTTTGAGAGAGAGGAAGAGAGAGAGCAAACCATGAGAGAGAAAGGTTATGAGAGAATCAAAGAAAAAAATGAGAGGATAAACTCTCATATGAGGAAAAAATTTAATAATAATAATAATTAAGAAAATTGTGATGGTAAGTTGATTTGACCATTATCATTTCACCATTAATGCTAAGCATGCTTCAAGAAATTTCACATGCTTAACAAAACAACAAAACATAAGAAAACATCCAAGTCAACATGGGTCAACTTGGTCAAATGGTCAAACCAACATTAGCCATGATACAATTATCCTTAATTAAAACTATTAATCATATTCCTCCTTCTCATTATGGTTTTGATCAAGTCAATAGTCAAAACCCTAATGAGGTGTCTCCCTCTCCGCCCCTGTCTACTGTATATACATACCCGCATCCGTGTTCCATAGAAATACGAATACAATGAGACTAGACCAATAACAAAACAAATACTAGGATCTGGCTTAAACCAAAGCCCACTAGTATCAACTGCCAGAACACCAAACATGCACAAGTGCGCGTATGTGAACGAACCCCCGTCGTAAAACCATACGACTTCTACTACGTTTCGCCCAAAGGTGAACAACCCTCTGTGTGGGACTCTAAAGACTCGACACTACGCTGGCAGTGGGTTTAACCACAGGCCGCAAGCGGTACTAGCTGTACGTAATGGTCCCCAGGTAGATGCCGATAAGAAGACCGATGAGGTGAACCCATCCGAACTCCTACTGAGCCTGAATGTGACAATCTCCACACAGTCCGGTCTGTTCGTCTAAGAGTATCGCATGTCGGGCCTAGGGGCGATAAACGTCAGATCCTTAATAGCGGTACAAGTCGTGTCGGAGTGTAGTCGAGAACAACCTGAGAAATTACTGGAAACACTACCAGTAAATCTTGCTTGCCCTGGCCAGGAACTTTGTGTAATGGCTCTCCTAAACATAGCGCGATATCAACTCCTAATACCGGGAGAGACGAATCCAGTCTAACCGTTACTGCCTCCAAATGCTTCGGGACTGCACTCAACTACTACCTGTTTGCACAACTCAATAGAGCTGTGGTAAGGTAGTAATCTAAGAATAGTGGGAGCACACTCGAGGTGAAGTGACAGTGTCAATTCAACGGACTAAGCTGTACTCATGTCACCCGGGAACTGATAACTGACGATAGGTATAATACCAACCAACAATTCCCAGCGAGTCCTGTCTAGTGTACTCGTAACCTAACGAGCACCTGCATACTATCTCCAGTATGACGTACTGATGGCTGTAGGACAGACCATCTCCCCTCCTGGGATGAGAAGAGTATACACTAGTCTACTCTGGAGTATCGATGCCCTATCTCAATAATCCTACGACCAGGGACCAGTATAAGGATGTGCTTGTAGACTACCCAGCTCCTACCAGTGTGACTGCCATCATAACGCTGGTAGTCAAGCAAAGATCCTTAGGGCTCTATCAATATGTATTAGCGATATGTCAAAGAAAAACACATACATATATTAAGATAGATACAAACCAAGTAGCATACTACCATATTAAGTAAGAATGTCAATCCGTGTATATATTCCAAGCTTTCAAAATATAATATACAAACTAGTACTATACAATAATGGCCTCGAGGGCATATCACATTAAAAATACCATAATATCCATATAAAATATAACCTGAAACACCTGCTATTGACCAGGATAAACATCTATACATAAGTATAATGCCAAGTGCTCGTGTCAGTGCCTCAGGTAGCAACATATCATATATATGATGTATGAATGCATGAAAACAGAATAAAACTGAATGAGAAAACTGTTTTCTTATCGCAGTGAGATTTATGTATAACAATCGAAGTTTCATAAATGAAATAAACAGAGAATCAGTGTCTAGTATCGACACAAAATATATATCTTGCTATCTCAATACCTCAGGCTCCGGCAATCCGGACTGGCCTATAACAACAAATATCAATACCTCAGGCTCCGGCAATCCGGACTGGTTATATCATCAAATCTCAAGTCTACGTCGGTATCCTCCGGATATCCACCGCGTCATATAAAATCACCAGTCGGTAGTGCTCCCCTGCCAGGCTCAACGCCATCATCTACGACCTTCTCGTCCCGAGGTACCACACCGGGTCCACCATGCACCCACAGACGGTTCCTCTTCCTGCTCGAATCGGGTGTATGATATCGCTCAAGAGCCGAGAAAACTCATGGTGGACATATTTCACATCATAACATGAGAAAACCACAATTTCTATCTTTTGAAAATGATAATGAGTTTATAAATCCTTGCGGTTTCTCCAAATCCATAAATCTCATGGAAAATCCGAATCGTATAATCAAAAGTCAATAAAAAGTAAATACCATAACATTGTATGACAAATGAAAATACACATGCATGAGATATCACAATAATAAATGCAATGTCTAAGCTATCATATAAAAGCAAGCGCACTAATACTATGTCGAAACTATCAAGTAACAATTTATACTAATGAAGTAGTGTTTTCTAATGTGTATGTGACATGAAAATTACCGACGATGATGTGTGTGAGCTGGCAAGTAAGTGTACGTGGAGTATACGCATCATCGGTAATGGTATCGGTGTCCTGACAGCAGGGTTTCATAATAACTACGAAAATACATTTAAGCATTCGATGCGATGCGAATAGCAAGAATATACGGAAAATGAATTGTAAATGCAACAATAAAGAATGTACATAAAATATATGAGTCATACAGTTTGTCATTTGAAATAACACGAATCGTGATGTTTAGAAAATAGGGGCTACGGTTTTTTTAAGAAAAGGTACGTCTTTTGAAATATCCGTAGTATCCCTTGGCCTGTCTTTAAAATACTCAGGATTCGTTAGTTTTAGAAATAAGTATGAGTTTAGCCCAGTCTAACATCTACTAAGTAAACTACAGGACTAAACTAACAGACTAGTCGAAGGGTAAGGAAAACCACCTAAGTCTGAGTCGATATATATATCTAGTAGTCGGTGATCCCGCCTCAATAGGGTCACGTACGATACAATATATAATATGACATCCTCGAGTCAAGGGTGCGGATCTATCATCATAATTATATCTCGTACGGTAAATCCATCGTACAGCATCCCAAATCTGGATACGGGTCGAATATCACATTTATGTCATTATTCTTCTGGTATCCTTATCATCATATCCTGAATTAGGGGTACCGATCTAAAATCTAGTACATTCCGATACCATCAACATATATATATATATATATATATATATATATATGCGTGCGTATGAAAACACATCGCCTAAAGATCCTGTAGGGTTACCTAAGACGGCAGCAAGGTATCGGGAGGCATCGTCCATTCCAAATTCAAAAAATTGCCGTTTTAGCTAACCCTAACTAAGAATCGTTAACTAGAAATTGACGGAAAAGTAAATGCAAACACTTTGCAAGTCTAGTGAGCAAGGAATACAACCATTGTAGACCGGTCCTTCACTTCAATAGCTCCGTGCAGTAGTCCCTATCGCTGCGATCGTGAACTCCGGACTCTAGAGAGGATCCCATGAAGAAACGAACATGCTTTCTTCGTAGACTTCGTGGCCGAAGATGATCTACGTCGAGGGGACACTAACCCAAGCTATCATTTCACTAATTACGGAATTAGTGAAGCAAATACCCTATACTAAATGGCAAGTACTAGAGGACGATGAAGTAGAATGTGGGCACACTTCAGATTTCATTTTCTCACATTTTTTCTCACAACTCCATTGAAGCTAGAAAGCTTATTTTGGAAGAAGAAGAAGATGAAGAAAATATCTCATATGATAATTATCCAAAGGATAATTAGTAACTATGGTGAGTTAAGCATCTGATGCTTAACCTTTGTAGAGAGTTAACTATGGCTAGGTTTAATTGGTTGGGTTAACAAATATCTTAGCCAAAACAAAAGAGTGGACTTGGTCAAAGATCAATACAAACTTCTACAAGCTTTCATCCATGACAAAATGCCACCTTTTGTAATTAGCAAAATAAATAAAACCCTAGCAATTAAACCAAGCATGGTGTAAGTCATACACACACCTTTGTTGCATGTATCATCAAGCATGACACATAACCTGTACACACAAACATATCACATATATTCAATGTGCACAAAATGAGAAAAAGAAATCATAAGTGAGCTTAATATTAGTTAATGTAATATAATATATTAAATATATAATTATACATTAAATTATTAAATCAACTCTTGATTTAATAATCCGGCTATACCACATATAACCGACTAATATCATGTGTAACAACTTATCGAATCAACACTTGATCCGATAATCCGGCTATATCGCATATAACCGACCAATGTCACAATTCGCGAGAATAGAATACGGTATCTCATATCGTATCAATCTCGGTCCCGCACATATCACATATGTGCTCCTACTCCGTTTCTTTTGAGCCAGGAAACCCCTATGTAAGACTCTAAAGAATCGTCAATACGTCGGCAGTAGGTGACGATCATATCAAACACCCACAAGCCGCAAGCGGTCTGCTAAACGTAACGGACACCCGGGTATTGAGCGATCATAAGATCAACAAGCAAGCCTGCTAGCACTCCTGCGAGTCTAATCAATAACACTACCATACAGTCCGGTCTCTTCATCTAATATGTCGCATATCTCGTCTAGGGGTGGTAAACGTCAAACCCCAGTAACTCGATATGTCGTGTCGATATGAGGCTCATAACGGGTCGATAAACTACCGATAACACTTACCAGTATATCTCTGAAGCAGCCCTGGACAGAGACTTCCTGTTAAAGCCAATCGAGCAAAGCGCAACATAAACTCCCAATACCTGGAGAGACGAAACCCCTCCTATCGCTCATTGCCTCCATGTGACTCAAGACTGTACCCAAAAGACACCGTTTTGCACGTTCTCATGAACGTGGTAAGGTGGAAATCAAAGCACAATGGGAATCACACAAGGCACTATAACGATCTCGGGTCTACAGACTAACCTATGTTAGTTATATGTATGCCCTAGAGGCCATTACTATACATACGATGTATATTGTAGTGGATGCTTGGACATATATAGGGAGGACTTTCTTGCTCGACATGATAGTATGCTATCTGGTTGTACTTTATCTTAACATGTACTCTGATTGTCTCTATGTTACATGTTGATAAAGCCCTTAGGATATGTACTCGACTACTGAGACTATGATGAGATCATACTTGGGGGGCCACGGTAGTCGACGGGTACATCCTTTAACTGTTCTTAGTCGAGGGTGTATCGAGATAGGGCATCGATGCACCAGAGTAGACTAGGGTATATGCATCTTGACACATATGATGGGCAATGGATGATCCTATATCCATCGGTGTTAGACATCAAGGATGGTGTACGGGTGCTCAGTGGAGACTGGTACACTGGACGGACTCGCCGAGAACTCCCAGATGGTATTATACCTCACGTCAGATGGCAGTTCTCCGGTGACACTGGTACAGAGTAGTCAGTTGACCCGAGATCATCATAGAGTCTTGTGTAATTCCCACTGTGCTTTGATTTCCATCATACCACTTCCAAGTGGGCGTGTAAAAAGGTGGCTTTTGGATACAGTTCCGAATCACATGGAGGCAATGAGCGATAGGAGGGGATTCGTCTCTCCCGGTATAGGGAGTTGATGTTGCGCTGTGTTCGATTGGCTATAACCGGAAATCCTTGGCCAGGGTTGTTGAGATTTACTGGTAAGTGTTATCAGTAGTTTCTCGAACTGTTATAGACCTCATATCGATACGACTTATCGTGCTACTGGGGTCTGACGTTTACCACCCCTAGGCGAGATATGCAACATATCAGACGACGAGACCGGACTGTACGGGAGTGTTATTGATTGGATTCATAGGAGAATGTACAGGCTTGCTTGTTGATCTTCTGAGCGCTCAATACCTGGGTGGCTGTTACGTTTAGCTGACCGCTTGCAGCTTGTGGGTGTTTGATATGATCATCACCTACTGCCGGCGTATTGACGATTCTTTAGAGTCCTACACAGAGGTTTCTTAGCTCAGGAAAAATGGAGTAGGAGCACATATATGATATGTGCAGGACCGAGGATAATACGGTATGCGATACCGTATTGGATTCTCGCGATATGAGATATCGGCCGGGTATATGTGATATAGCCGGGTCATCGTATTAGTCGGTTATATGCGATATAGCCGGATTGTCGGATCAAGTGTTGATTCGATAATTTAATGTATAATAATATATATGATATATTAAATTACATTAACTAATATTAGCTCACTAAAAGACTCTTTTTCTCGCTCGGGTAATACATTGATATATATGCGATATATGTTAATTGTATTATTTTATTTTGTTACGATAAATATTATATATGTGATATATAATATTATAACATGATATGATAACTAATGCAACATGTTTAGTGGAGTTTAAACATTATTAGGGTTTGGATTAGGGTTAAGACTTCTAGTAAATTCTAGAAGGTTTCTTTTTGTCATGATAAAGATATTTGTGTTGATATTTATCTATGACTCATACTTAACCCAACGAAAACCCTAGCCCTTTGTTAAATCTCTACAATGGATTAGTCAACCACGGTCTCATTATTCATCATATTAATCCATTCATTATTCATCACAAAAGGATCATCTTCTTCCTTGAGTTCCTTCTTTAAAAACGCTTTCTAGCTTTTTGCTAAGTGATGAAAATGTTAGTGTATATGCCCTAGAGGCCATTACTGTATCATACTAGTTTGTATATTACTTAATGGAAGCTTGGGATATTCACCTTGTATATACAATCTTCCTCAAAATAGTAGTATGCTACTTGGTTTGTTTCTACTTCAATGTGTACATGTGTTTATTTTAGTATATCGCCTATACACATTAGTGGAGCCCTTAGGATCTTTGCTTGATTACCAGCGTTGTGATGGCAGTCACACTAGTGGGGCTGGGTAATCTATAAGCATATCCTTATGCAGGTCCCTGGTCGCAGGACTATCGAGACAGGGCATCGATACTCCAGAGTAGACTAGCGCATGCGCTTCTCATCCCAGTGTGGGAGACGGTCTGTCCCACAGCCGTCGGTACGTCGTACTTGAGAGAGTAAGCAGGTGCTCGTTGGGTTACGAGTACACTGGACAGGACTCGTCGGGAACTGACTAGTTGGTATTATGCCTATCGTCAGTTATCAGTTCCCTGGTGTCATGAGTACAGCTTAGTCCGCTGACTTGACACTGTCACTTCGCCTCGAGTGTGTTCCCACTGAACTTTGATTACTACCCTACCACGGCTCAAAGCAGTCGTGGAAACAGGTGGTAGTTGGGTGCAGTCCCGAAGCACTTGGAGGCAGTGACGGTTAGACAGGATTCGTCTCTCCCGGTATTGGGGGTTGACATCGTGCTGTATCTAGGAGAGCCATTACACGAGTAGTCCCTGGCCAGGGCAATCGAGATATACTGGTAGGCTTCCAGTGTTATCTCAGGGTGTTTTGGGCTTCACTCCGACACGACTTGTACCGCTATTGGGGGACTGACGTTTGCCGCCCCCTAGGCCCGCCATGCGATGTATCAGACGAACAGACCGGACTGTACGGAGAATGTCACATTCAAGCTCAGTAGGAGTTCAGATGGGTTTCGCCTCGTCAGTCTTCTTGTCGGCATCTACCTGGGGACCGTTACGCACAGCTAGTGCCGCTTGCGGTCTGTGGTTAAACCCACTGCCAGCGTAGTGTCGAATCTTTAGAGTCCCACACAGAAAGCTATTCGCCTTTAGGCAAAAGAGTAGAGGTCGCATGGTTTTGCGACAGGTCGCATGGTTTTGCGACAGGGTTCGGTCACATCCGTGCACTTGTGCACGTACAGTGTCCGGACAGTTTACACTAGCGGGCTTTGGTTTAAGCCAGATCCTAGTGTACCTTTTGGGATTGGATTTATCCAGTATGCATTCGTGTTCCTCGGAACGCGGATGCGGGTGTGGATGCACAGTTGACGGAGAGACAGAGGCAGAGGATTCTCATTAGGGTTGTTGACCGTTGACAGTTGACTATTGACTTTTTGCTCAACCCTAATGAGAATATGATATGTGATTAACAATTATATTAATTAAGTATTGTGGTGACATGGTTGTTGAGGGGTTGACTTTGTTGACTTGTTGACGTTGTTGACTTGTTGACTTTGTTGACCGGTTGACTAGGTTGGACTAGTTGACTATCATGATGACTATGGCTATCATTTCATGGCAAAGACTTTTTACTTGCTTGTTTCTTTTGTGAGAAATGAGTGCATGAAATGATTTAGCCATTTTGACTTGAACCATTTTACACAATACTTGATTATTATTTTTGTGATGATGGTTTTGGATTATGAGAAAAAAATGAGAAAAGTCTTCTCTCATTCTTTCATGCTCATTCTCTCTCTTGTTCTTGAGCTCTCATCTCCTCCTCTTGCTCTCCCTCTCTTGACTCTATGGTTCACTTGTCTCATGAGTTGAGAACCAAGAACCATGGATAAAATCCCATACAAATTCTTCTCTACTCACTCTAGTTCACAAGGTTTAGCAAACCGAGTGAACTAGTTTCTTCAAAGATCGAAGAAGGAGCCAAAAGGTTGAAGCTTTCAGGTGGATCTATCTTCGGCGTAAGGAGACGACGGGAAGAAGCCGATCCGGACCACCATCGGAGTTTGAAGACGAAGGAGTTCAAGACAAGCAAGGTATAAACCCCCTAACCGAGTAGTTAACGACTCCTAGTTAGGATGTTAGTTAGATGTTTAACAAAGATCCGGGTTTTAAGTCCATGTTACCACCTCTAGAAAAATCGTTTTGTTATCAAATTCCGCATGCCCGAAAGTACCGGGAGAGGTAGCATGGACTTACAGTGGTATCAGAGCCTAGTTAAACTCTATCTAATATGTTAGCAAAGTAGCTAGAAGATCGATCAAAGAAAAGTAGCAAAACGAACCCAAAACTGTCAAGTTTCTGCCGATTTTTATTCTGTTCAAAAGTTGATAATTTTCATCTTAAAAATCGGCTCAGGCTTTTGTTAGAATAACCACCAAATTTGGTCCAACGATCGAGTTAAAGCGCTGCGGAAACGCGGCGGGAGCACGCTCCAGCCGCGGTTCCGCGGTCGAGTTGACTCGGCCGAGGTCCATCTTTGGTGCAGTGTATTTCTGGGGCTGTTTTAGGATTTTTGGAATATGTATTTTCTGCCCAGATTTTCCAGAACGAAAATTTTGTATTTGGGGCCTATAAATCCGTATTTTTGATCGAACTTCTAAAAGACTTAAGCTGACGGGTTTTTCTGTGATGTGATATTTGTATTGAACGTCTACTAATTGCTATATGTCGATTAGTGGGGGTTATACAAATCTGTGATCTGTAATGTTGCTGGAATGTGTATATGAATATGTTGGATTGTCGCGGGTGAATAGCCGGGGGTTGTGAGACGAGCGTTTTTCTTTTCTTTCAATTCATGTAAATTTGTAAATTGATGTAATAATTATTTGTATGGCCGCACAACCGAGTCGGGGTTGTAGCCGTCATTGTATAATTTCTTTTTACTGTTTTTGCTCCTAGGATAGACCCATGGAGGGGGTGCACAAACTACCGGGTATGCCGAAGTGCCGAGTGGCCTACTCACGGGGATGAGGGAGGTTGCTTCGCTTCGGGTACTTGGCGGGTAGTTTGCCGCACCCGTAGGGGTCTTGGGTGGTGTTTTGGCTATTCACCACGACCGTGTAATCTGCTTTTCGTTACAGGCTCGTACGAATTACAGATTCCTAGTATATCCAGTGTATTCATCTGTGATCTGAAATGTCTATCATTGCAATATATCTATATATGATATTATTTAGGCGTTGCTTATGTTTTACAGCCGCGCTAGCCCAGCCCCCGCTCTGTCGTTAGTTAAGTAACCTAACGGGTAATGACGGGGCCCCGTGGCGAATACGAATGACATAAGCGTACGTCATATTTTGGTTGTTTTCTGCAATGGTAGGATTAAATGATGGGACGCATTAAAAGAAGTAATGCAAGAATATCACGCATTAAAAGAACTAATGCAAGGTAATAAACCAAGTAAAAGTCGTTGGAACACTTTCGAAAAACCACTCGGTTCTTTTCAAAACCAACTTTTAAATGCGGAGCTTGAGCCGCTCCTTTTAAAAGCTATCTCGTTCCATCGACTATATCAAGTTCACTACGTTCACGGTTTCGCCAAAACCATTCGTAGCCCTCCGTTGTTTCGTATGAATATTCAATAGTATTCAAGCTGTGTTTGTTGACCTTCGTCAAGGCATAGTGATTGGTAGCTGTTGGGTATTCATATGTAGCATAGATAGATGCGTTGGTTTGGGACATTCACATTACCTTGTTGACCTTCGTCAAGGGTATATACGGGTGGGTTCAAATTAACCTGGATAATGACGGGCAGAACTTGACATGTGACTTATGATTTGTTGACCTTCGTCAAGGTCATAAGAGCATGGGGAAAAAATCCACATCGGGAGTTTCATAAGTACTGAAACTTGCTAGATTTGCATACCATTTGGAGTGTGATGATTCTGGTAGGATTCCTTCAGTTTCGTCATGCGATGATATTTGGATCCCGATCCTACTGTGAGTATATGCTACTCCTCGGGAAATTTCTCACTTAACGATCAATGCTATAAACCAAGTAGGTGTCTAGAAAGGTGTTAGCGGGGCTACGCCCCCAGGGAAAAGAGGTTATTTAATTAAGGAATTTCGCGAAAGCGTTGGAAAACCTCCCTCGAAGTACCGACACTGGCCTGGCTGAACGGTTAACCAAGTATTGTGCGGTGGGATTGATCCCGACTAATTCTTCCTTTATGGTTTGAGGAGGGATTCGAGAAACAGTGGGAGCCATCCTGTTTAGACAAACTAAAAACCACTCTAAACTTGCAAGAGCATCATGCTGAGTGTTTCTTCTTCTCTCTCCTAATTGCAGCGACCAATCGACATGACTGGACTTAAGTTACTTCTAGATAAAAACATACTGACAGGGCTAAACTACAAAGATTGGCTCAGGAATGTCAAAATGGCAATCACTTACGACAAGCCGGGGTATCTTCTTACCACCAAAGCTCCCCCTGTCCTCGGTCCCACTTCCAGCGTCACGGATAAGGAAATCCGTAAGACTTGGGAGATTGATAGCGCAAAGGCCAAGTGTCTCGTACTTGCCTCTATGGACAATGAACATCAGAGGAGGCACGAGAATATGGACTTGGAATCCATATTTCTTCATACAAAAGAACTGTATGGAGAGCAATCTCGTATCGCAAGATACGAAGCGTCAAAAAAGTTATTTTCTGCAAGGATGGCCGTCGGATCGTCAGTAGCAGAACACGTGCTTAAGATGATCGGCTACATTGAGGAGCTCGCGGACCTAGGGACCACATTGGAGAGTGAGCTCTATACGGACTTAGTTCTCCAGTCCCTTCCTTCCACTTACGCCCAGTTTATACTGAACTTCAACTTACAAAAAAAAGAAGTTGAACTTTCAGAGCTCCTCAACATGCTGAGGAGCGCAGAGGGCACCCTACAGAAAGGTAGGAAAACATCCACTTTGTTTGTAGGAGGATCATCTTCTTCTAAGTCCAAGGCGAAAGCCAAGGGAAAGAAGAAGAAAGCCCCCGCCAAACCAAGGGGCGGTGTTAGTAAAGTGGATACGAAGGGTAAAGCAAAAGCAACAAAGAAAGCGGGGAAGCTTGTGGATAAGGAAGAATGCTTCTATTGTCATAAGAAAGGACACTGGAAGAATGATTGCAGGGCCTGGAAGGCCAGAACACAGGAATTGAAGCAGGTTGCAGCTTCAGCTTCAGGTGTGTATGTTATTGAAAACTGTCTTTCAATAAACTCTACTTCCTGGGTATTGCATACCGGATCAGGATCTCATATCTGTAATTCTTTGCAGGCGTTGAGAAACCGTAGGGTTTTGAAGACAGGTGACATGACCCTCAGAGTTGCGAACGGAGCTAGCATGGATGCTAAAGCCGTGGGGGACTATCACCTGGGAATGTCAGATGGACATGTTTTGGTTTTGCGTAATTGCTTTTTTGTACCCAACGCAACTTGTAATATCATTTCGGTATCTTTGGTTTCTAAAGAAGGTTATGAATTTGCGTTTGTAAGCAATGTTGTAAACATTCACCTTAATCAAGTTCTGATTGGGTCAGGTACATTGAGCAATGGTATATACGTATTAAACCAACCACAGATTTTCAATGTCCAGAATACACACAAAAGAAAGCCTCCAGAAATAAATCAGACTTTCTTATGGCATTGTAGACTGGGTCACATCAATGAGAGAAGGTTGACTAAGTTACATACATAAGGATATTTGAATCTGTTCGAATATCAATCGTATGCCACTTGTCAATCCTGTCTCAAAGGAAAGATAACAAAGACTCCGTTTACTGGACACGGAGTAAGAGCGAGCGAGCTCTTGGGACTCGTACACAGCGACGTGTGCGGTCCAATGTCTACACATGCGCGAAGCAGTTATACTTACTTCATTACTTTTACGGATGACTTTTCAAGGTACGGTTATGTCTTCTTAATGAAACATAAGTCCGAAGCCTTTGGAAAATTCCAAGAATATAAGAATGAAGTAGAAAAACAAACTGACAAAAGTATCAAGATTCTAAGATCGGATCGAGGTGGAGAATACTTAAGTGCCGAATTCCTGAATTATTTAAAAGAGAACGGAATTCTCTCTCAGCTTACTCCTCCATACACTCCGCAACATAACGGTGTATCGGAGAGACGGAACCGAACCCTATTGGATATGGTTCGGTCCATGATGAGTAACGCTGAGTTACCGCGATAATTCTGGGGATATGCACTAGAAGCAGCTGCGTATCTATTGAACAAGGCTCCCACCAAGACTGTGCCTACCACCCCATATCAGATGTGGACTGGGAAGAAACCCTGTCTTAAGTATCTTAAGGTATGGGGATGTCCAGCTTTTGTAAAAAAGCAGCATGCGGACAAGCTCGAGGCACGTTCATTACAGTGTAAGTTTGTGGGATACCCAAAGAACTCCAGGGAGTATCTTTTCTATTCCGCTGAGGAACAAAAGGTTTTTGTTTCTCAGCATGCCCGCTTCTTGGAAACTGAGTTTTTGGAAACCCAGATAAATAGGAGCACAATAGAACTGGAAGAAATTCCAGAACCACAGACTATTACTAAAAGCTTAGTGGAGCCGGAGGGTTCAAAAGAACAGGACATTCCTACGCCGCTCCGCAGGAGTAGTAGGCAGTCTCATCCTCCCGAGAGATACTACGGTTTTCTCATAGACGGGGATAGAGAGGATTGCATCATAGATTATGATGAGCCTACTAGCTTCCAGCAGGCCGTTCAGAGCGTTGACTCAGTAAAATGGCTGGATGCAATGCGGACCGAAATGGAGTCCATGTACACCAACAAAGTATGGACGTTGGACATTGCTCCAGACGGGGTAAAACCCGTAGGATGCAAGTGGATCATTAAAAGGAAGATTGGTGTAGATGGACAGGTTGAGACCTATAAAGCTAGACTTGTTGCAAAGGGTTTTCGTCAAAGACCTGGTTTGGACTATGACGAAACCTTTTCTCCAGTGGCTAAGCTGAAATCCATTCGGATCCTTCTTGCCATTGCTGCCTTCCACGATTATGAGATCTGGCAGATGGACGTAAAGACCGCTTTTCTAAATGGAAATTTAGAGGAGTGTGTCTATATGGACCAACCAGAGGGTTTGATTCAGAGTGGGAGCAGCGGAAAGGTGTGCAAGTTGCTTAAGTCCATCTATGGACTAAAGCAGGCATCGCGGAGTTGGAACATCTGTTTTGATGAGACGGTCAAGGAATTTGGCTTTATCAAAAATCCAGATGAACCATGTATCTATAGTAGATTTGTAGCGAGAACTGTAGTATTCCTCATTTTATACGTGGATGACATTCTCTTAATAGGAAATGACATTCCTATGCTACAATCTGTCAAGGGGTTCTTGTCACACAGGTTCTCCATGAAAGACCTGGGTGATGCCTCATACATCCTGGGAATCCGGATCCATCGTGATAGATCCAAGAGGATATTAGGACTTTCACAGTCCAGGTACATCGACACCATACTGAAGAGATTCAGTATGGAAGATTCCAAGCGTGGTAACCTACCGGCTTCTCACGGGATCACCCTCTCTAAAGAGATGTCTCCCAAGACTGATTTGGAGAGGGATCGCATGTCTATTATACCCAACGCTTCTGCGGTAGGCTCTATAATGTATGCGATGTTGTGTACCAGACCGGATGTAGCTTATGCACTGAGTGTGGTAAGCCGGTATCAGTCAAACCCTGGGGAGAAACACTGGATAGCGGTAAAGAACATTCTCAAGTACCTGAGAAGGACTAAGGAGATGTTCTTGGTGTATGGCAGAAAAGACCTCCAGATCGAGGCCTTTGCTGACTCCAGCTTCCAGAGTGACAAGGATGATTCCAAGTCCATGTCGGGTTTTGTCTTTACCCTCAATGGAGGGGCGGTGTGTTGGAAGAGTTCCAAATAGGAAACCGTTGCAGACTCGACGATGGAAGCGGAATACATCGCTGCTTCTGATGCCGCAAAAGAAGCTGTCTGGATGAGGAAGTTCTTGAAAGAGCTTCAGGTAGTTCCGTCCATTGTTGATCCAATACCTCTGTATTGTGACAACAACGGGGCTATAGCTTTAGCGAAGGAACCCATGTCCCATCAGAGATCCAGACACATCTTGAGGCGGTATCACCTGATCAGGGAGATCATGGATCGCCTGGAGATCGAGGTTCGGAGAGTCACTTCAGAAGATAACACTGCAGATCCATTCACCAAGGCCTTGCCCCAGACTCAGTTCGAGCGGCTGATCGAGATGATAGGTCTTCGATACGCCAGTACATGGCCTTAGTGCAAGTGGGAGATTGTTAGTGTATATGCCCTTGAGGCCATTACTGTATCATACTAGTTTGTATATTACTTAATGGAAGCTTGGGATATTCACCTTGTATATACAATCTTGCTCAAAATAGTAGTATGCTACTTGGTTTGTTTCTACTTCAATGTGTACATGTGTTTATTTTAGTATATCGCATATACACATTAGTGGAGCCCTTAGGATCTTTGCTTGATTACCAGCGTTGTGATGGCAGTCGCACTAGTGGGGCTGGGTAATCTATAAGCATATCCTTATGCAGGTCCCTGGTCGCAGGACTATCGAGACAGGGCATCGATACTCCGGAGTAGACTAGCGCATGCGCTTCTCATCCCAGTGTGGGAGACGGTCTGTCCCGCAGCCGTCGGTACGTCGTACTTGAGAGAGTATGTGGGTGCTCGTTGGGTTACGAGTACACTGGACATGACTCGTCGGGAACTGACTAGTTGGTATTATGCCTATCATCGGTTATCAGTTCCCTGGTGACATGAGTACAGCTTAGTCCACTGACTTGACACTGTCACTTCGCCTCGAGTGTGTTCCCACTGTACTTTGATTACTACCCTACCACGGCTCAAAGGAGTCGTGCAAACAGGTGGTAGTTGGGTGCAGTCCCGAAGCACTTGGAGGCAGTGACGGTTAGACAGGATTCGTCTCTCCCGGTATTGGGGGTTGACATCGCGCTGTGTCTAGGAGAGCCATTACACGAGTAGTCCCTGGCCAGGGCAATCGAGATATACTGGTAGGCTTCCACTGTTATCTCAGGGTGTTTTGGGCTTCACTCCGACACGACTTGTACCGCTATTGGAGGACTGACGTTTGCCGCCCCCTAGGCCCGCCATGCGATGTATCAGACGAACAGACCGGACTGTACGGAGAATGTCACATTCAGGCTCAGTAGGAGTTCAGATGGGTTTCGCCTCGTCAGTCTTCTTGTCGGCATCTACCTGGGGACCGTTACGCACAGCTAGTGCCGCTTGCGGTCTGTGGTTAAACCCACTGCCAGCGTAGTGTCGAGTCTTTAGAGTCCCACACAGAAAGCTATTCGCCTTTAGGCAAAAGAGTAGAGGTCGCATGGTTTTGCGACAGGTCGCATGGTTTTGCGACAGGGTTCGGTCACATCCGTGCACTTGTGCACGTACAGTGTCCGGACAGTTTACACTAGCGGGCTTTGGTTTAAGCCAGATCCTAGTGTATCTTTTGGGATTGGATTTATCCAGTATGCATTCGTGTTCCTCGGAACGCGGATGCGGGTGTGTATGCACAGTTGACGGAGAGACAGAGGCAGAGGATTCTCATTAGGGTTGTTGACCGTTGACAGTTGACTATTGACTTTTTGCTCAACCCTAATGAGAAAATGATATGTGATTAACAATTATATTAATTAAGTATTGTGTTGACATGGTTGTTGAGGGGTTGACTTTGTTGACTTGTTGACTTTGTTGACTTATTGACTTTGTTGACCGGTTGACTAGGTTGGACTAGTTGACCATCATGATGACTATGGCTATCATTTCATGGCAAAGACTTTTTACTTGCATGTTTCTTTTGTGAGAAATGAGTGCATGAAATGATTTAGCCTTTTTGACTTGAACCATTTTACACAATACTTGATTATTATTTTTGTGATGATGGTTTTGGATTATGAGAAAAAAATGAGAAAAGTCTTCTCTCATTCTTTCATGCTCATTCTCTCTCTTGTTCTTGAGCTCTCATCTCCTCCTCTTGCTCTCCCTCTCTTGACTCTATGGTTCCCTTGTCTCATGAGTTGAGAACCAAGAACCATAGATAAAATCCCATACAAATTCTTCTCTACTCACTATAGTTCACAAGGTTTAGCAAACCGAGTGAACTAGTTTCTTCAAAGATCGAAGAAGGAGCCAAAAGGTTGAAGCTTTCAGGTGGATATATCTTCGGCGTAAGGAGACGACGGGAAGAAGCCGATCCGGACCACCATCGGAGTTTGAAGACGAAGGAGTTCAAGACAAGCAAGGTATAAACCCCCTAACCGAGTAGTTAACGACTCCTAGTTAGGATGTTAGTTAGATGTTTAACAAAGATCCGGGTTTTAAGTCCATGTTACCACCTCTAGAAAAATCGTTTTGTTATCAAATTCCGCATGCCCGAAAGTACCAGGAGAGATAGCATGGACTTACAGAAAATATGTGAGAAAATGAAAACAAAAGAGAGAAAAAATCCTGCTTCATCATCCTCATCTATCCTTCCCATTTAGATGAGGGTGTTCACTTCATATTATGAGTGTTAGCTTGTGTTAACGAATCTTCAAGGTAGATCATCTTTGTATCGAAGATCGGAAGCAAGACTGCATCTTTCTCTTTGTGGATCTCTCGAGTGTCCGTAACACGATGATCGCAGTGAAGAGACTTCAACACGGAGCTTATGAAGTGATGCACCGGATCTACAAAGGTTGTAATCCCTCTCACTTAGTGTTAAAGTGTTAACATGTTAGTTTTCGCCTAAACCCTAGTTTAAAGATCCGGCTTTGGGTTGTTCGGCACGGCTAAAATTTTAATCGGGCATGGTTGATGCCTTGTAGACCCTTATGCGCGTGCCTAGTAACCCTGCAGTGGTATCAGAGCCAAGCTAGAGCTTTAGGCGAAGTCTAGACGAAGTTTAAAGTCTGATCAAACCCGAAAACCGCGACACGAACCCTTCTCTGTACATTTTCAAAAATGTTGTTTTTTCTGAATTAAAAATTCTAATAAAAACAAGCAGGAAAACTAAGAATTACTGTGAAGTACGGTGCACTAAGTCAATTTTTTGAACGCGGAACCACGGCCTAACCAAGGGTTGGGCGGCGGTTCCGCGGCTAAAATTGTGACTTAGTCCCAGTAATTTCATGTAATTATTCTTAGGTCCTTTCTTGTTATTTTTTTCTGGGAATTTTTTAATTCCACTCAAGTGTTGAGTTTTCTAGGGTTGTATTAGGGACTCGTTGATTCGATCGGATAATTTAACTTCGTTTAGTTTTGTCCAGATAATTTTAGAAACTGTTAAAAAGTTCGAACGGATATCAATAACTCACTTTTTCCCCTGACGGAATTTTTTTCAAAAGTTGGATTTTTTTTTCGAGTTTCAGAACGTTCTAAGTCGTGCAAGTAACGCAGTGGACCCTCTAGAAGAACACAAACCTTAATTCGATTTTGTGATTGTCTTGAACTGCCTCTAAACCTCAGGGTTTGCGGCAGTACGGCGTGCCACATGTGAGGCGTTGGCTTGACCCTTCTACGGCTGGACCATTGGTACTGTGGCATGTGATGGATGTTTTTAAACTGATTTCAAGTGTTGAGATATATTGGGGAAATCTTTGGTGTTTGATTATTCGATCGGAAAGTTTAACACTGTCTATTTATCTGGAATGTGATACAATATTTGGAATCTACAGGTAGTTATTAGATAACTAACTTGAATGTTATAAATCTAGCAATTCAGTCTCAGATGATCGGTTGCCACGGAATTTTGATGTGATCAAAAGTCCGTCGCAATCACGTAGCGTACGCGGATACTCGCCGGGTTAACTTAATAGACAGCCACGTCCCATAGCCCCGACCAAGTGTCTGTAGGAGAACCCCGTCGCCAAAAGCATCCGTTCGGGAGCTCGCGGCAGCGGTGTTCCTCCTTAGTGCACTTCGTCGACGGCATCGGCGGTGCGGCCGTCTACTAAAGTTTGCGACGAGCATTCGATCAGTATATCGGGAATCTTGTTGAATTGCCCTACTTGATATTGAAAAGAGTTTTCGATAATGAGACTAAAATGCGGGGTTTATAATTGTTAGGCTTGCGATGTCTAAGGAATTCATTTAGTTAGGCATGCGATGTCTAAGGAGGTTGCGGATTCCAACTGTTATAGTTTTACACTTTCTTTTCTGTGACCGTAAGTGTAGTATGTAGTTGTATTGCCGGTTTTCGTTGCTATAAATCAACGACGATCGGTGTATGCATACTTACTTACGTTGATGATATGAGATGTTATGTGCTGCTGTGATATATTATATTGGATCATCGTGTTTGAATAGCCGGGGGTTTCAGGTGAGATGAGAGTTTTTCATTTTCATTCCTGTAAAATTCATTTGTATGTAATATTCTTTTTTTGGGGCACTTCCGGGCTGGGGATGATGTCACCATTGTATATTATTTACTTTTCCGCATTAGGTAGACCCAAGGAGGGGAGCACAAGTAACCGGGTTCTAGGGTCCAGTGGGAGACCATCTCGAGGAGTCAAGACCGGGTCTCCTAACCCTAGAATTGGCAGTGTTACTTGCCGCTCTCGTAGGGGTCTAGGCATGTGGGTTTGGCTATTCATCGCGACCGTGGAATCCGTGTTTTATACAGGCTCGTATTGAAAACAAGGATATCCTAGTATATCCAATATTTCATATATGTTCTTCTGCTGCAATGTTGTGTGATGAGATCATATTACTTCCTGATATGAATGCTTATATTATATATATGAGATATATGTTATATTGTAGATTTCGTTTCAAATGTGATGCTTGCGAATCATAATAAAATGGGACTTCATTAATGAGATTAATGAAATAAAAGAAACCTAAAGATGTTGTAGAAACTTGCTTAAAAACTGGTAGCTCTAGTTCTTGCTTTGCATAGCGGTGTTCCTTGTAGAATATCCAGCACCTTATTCGATAAGGAAAGAGCCGAGTTCCCTTCACCGGGAATGACCTCTTTAGTGAAACTAGCAGATGCTGCATACTCGGTTTGTCTTTTGATTGCTTCTATAGTTCTTGCTTTGCATAGTGGTATTTGTGAAATATCCTGCACCTTATTCGATGAGGAAAGAGCCGACGATCCCTTCACCGGGAGTGACCTCTTTAGCAAAAGTAGAAAAGCCACAAAAACACTTCATTTAAAATCAATCGATTCTACAACGATATCAAGTTCATTACGCAAAAGGTTTTCTTAAAAACCTGTCGTAGCCCACCATCATTTCAGATAAGTCTTTCTTAGTATTCGTGCTACATTTGTTGACCTCCGTCAAGGCGTAGTGTGCGGTAGCTAACTAGTATTTATCTGTTTATGCATATGATGCAGATTGTTTTAAGGTAGTCGTGCGGCCTTGTTGACCTCCGTCAAGGGTCGTGCGGGTGGGTTTAATTCAATCAGGAAATGATGGGTAGAACTTGACTAGCAGCCTATAGTTTGTTGACCTCCGTCAAGGTCATAGGACGCTAGGGGTAAAATATTATTGGGAATTTCAAGTGTTGAAATTTGCAATAAAATTGCATACCTTCTATGAGATAGTTGGATCCCGATACCCGCTGCGAGTAAGAGTTACTCCTGGGAGAGTTTTGCACGTTACAATTAGCCGATCAAGTAGGTGTCTAGAAAGGTGTTAACAGGGTTACGCCCCTGGGAAAATGAGGTTTACTTTAATTAGGTTCGTGCGAAAGCACGGGGAACCTCCCTCAAAGTACCGACACTGGCCTGGCTGAAAGATTGGCGAACTTGTAACGTGTAATTAATTTCGGCTAGTCTTTCCTTTTAGGGTTTGAAGGAAGATTTGACTAAAACAGTGGGAGACATCCTGATTAGATATATTAGATAACCAATCTAATCTTGCAAGAGCATACACTGAGTGTTTTCTTCTCTCTCTCTCCAGGTAGCGACCATATCACGTCTTAATCAAGATAATAATACGGAAGAATTGACCGAACCCGCTTGTTATACTGAGGTGGGGAACGTTGGTCCCGCTCCAACTTATAATTGTTATAAGACAGAGCTGGAAATTGGGGATTACTAGAATTCCCGTGCCGCCCAAACGAAGAAAGTGCATGCTGATGCATCATCTTCGGGTGTGTTCATTACAGAGAACTGTTTCTCTGTATCCTTTACGTCCTGGGTATGTGATACCGGATCAGGATCTCGCATATGTAATTTGTTACATGGGCTATAGATAGGTAGAGAACAGAGAAGGGTGATATGTTTCATGAGATAGAAAAGGTGCAAGTGTTGCAACGAAGTCTGTTGGTCACTATCACCCTGTATTCTCAGAATACATTGATTCTGAACGAATGTTATTAGATACCGAACCTGATGTACAACATCATATCAGTCTCTTTATTAGTAAAGAAAGGATATAATTTTGTATTGTTGGATAATGTTTTGAACATTTCCTATATCAAGAGTTGATCGGTTCAGGCACGTTATCTAAAAGCATAGACGTTCTAAATTAAACCACAGTTCTTAACGTACAGAACACACACAAGAGGAAGTGTTCAGAAATGAATGAATCCTTCTTAAGGCATTGTAGACTAGGTCATATCAATGCGACCCGACTGGCTGAAGTTACATATAGATGCATATTTAAATTTGTTTGAATTTACATCTTGTGAAACTTGCCGGTCATGTCATAAAGGTATAATGACCATAGCTCTGTTTATTGGAAACAGAGAAAGAGTTAGTGAACTCTTGGGATTGATACATGTTGATGTATGAAGGTCCCCTGTCTATACATGCCAAGACCGGTTCTTTCTACTTCATTACATTCTCTAATAATCTCTCAAGATTCAGACATATGTTTCTGTTGAAACACAAGTCCGAAGCTTTTGAGATATTCACAGAATATAAGTTAGAAGTAGAGAACCAAAAACGGGTATAAATATTATGTCCTTTGATGAGATTAAGGAGGAGAATACTTGAGCACGGGATTCCTGGACTATTCTAAAGGAGAATGAGATTCTCTCTCAGCATTACTCCTCCGTATACACCACAGCACGTTAGTGTATCGGGGCGGAGCAATCACATCCTATTTGATATGGTGTGCTCTATGATGAGTACTGCTGAGTTTCCTATTTCTTTTTGGGAGTTATGCACTTGAGAAGCTGCATACCTATTGAATAGGGTTCAAATCAAATCAGTTGCCCACCACTTCATATGTGATATGGAATGGGAAGAGCTCATATCTTAAGTTTGTTAAGATTTAGGGTTGTCCGGCCTATGTCTAAAAAGCATAATCCGGACAAGCTCGAGGTAAAGTCATATTTGTGGAAGTTTGTTGGATATCCCAAGCATACGCAAGGGAATATCTTCTACCTAACCGAGGAACAAAAATATTTTGTTTCTCAACATGCCACCTTTATGAAAGGGAATTTCTTGTGAAGAAATTAGTGGTCATGAGGTAGAACTGGAAGGAGTTCCAGCTATACAAACTACAGCAGATTATTTGGTAGAACCAAAGGATTCAATAGTTTCCAATGAACCTCAGCCTCTCCGCCGATCTAGTAGGGTTCCTCACCCACCAGAGAGATACTTCGGTTTCTTTATGACGGTAAGAGCGGGGATTGCATCATGAGATGATGACCCAACTAGTTTCGAGCTGGCCATTAGGAGTGGGACTCTGTAAGAATGGTTGGATGCTTAGCGATCTGAGATGGAATCCTTATACACCAACAAAGTATGGACTTTGGTTACTTTATTTGAAGGGTTAAATCCCCATCAGGAGCAAGTATATCTTGAGAAGATTACTTGGTGTACATGGAAAAATTGAGACTTTCAAAGCTATGCTTAAGTCCATCCAGATCCTACTTGCCACGGCTACATACCATGACTACGATATCTGGTCGTTGGGTGTCATGACAGCTTTTCTAAAATGATGTTTTAGAGGAGAGCGTCTATAAGTACACGGCCAGAGAGCTTTGTAGAAAGTGGGAGCAGCGGAAACGTGTGCAAGATATTTTATGTGATAAAGCAGGCATCGCGGAGTTGGAACATCTGTTTTGATGTGGTAGTCAAAGAGTTTGACTTCATCAAAATGGTAGATGAACCTTGCATATACAAAAAGGTAGTAGAGAGTATGGTGATGATCCTCGTAGAGTACGTGGATGACATACTCTTGATAGGGAAGGAGTTTCCTATGCTACGCTCGGTCAATCTCCGTTTATCACAAGGATTCTCCATATAGGATCAAAGTGATACCTCCTAAATCCTGGGTTTTGGATCTATGAGATAGATCTAATTGGATGTTAGGATACTCACTAGTTGTAGTGAGATGGTATCAATCGATCCTGGGGAGAATCACTGGAAAGGTTCCAGGGTGATAAGGACGACTGAATGTCAGTCGCATGCATTGTCTTTACCCTCAGTGGAGGGACGGTATGTTGGAAGAGTTCCAAGCTAGATACCGTGACATACTAGACGATTAAAGGCTAGATACATCGTTACCAAGGATGCTACCAAATAGGCAGTCTGGATAAATATAAGTTCATGAGATGAACTTCGTTCTTACCATTGTATGACAATGGAGTTGTGGCTTTAGCCAAGGAACCCCTGTTCCATCAGAAATTCAGATATAATTCTTAGGCAGTATCACCTGATCATGGAGATGGTTGATCTCCAGGGAGATCGAGGTTAGGAGAGTAGACACAGAGGACAACAGCGCGGATCCACTCACAAAGGCCTTTTTCCCAGTAGAGACTTTTATGGGATGGTTGAGTATGAGATACTTCAACCACAGCTAATTGTTGGGTATATGATACCACAACAGATGGCCCTAGTGCAAGTGGGAGATTGTTAGTTATATGTATGCCCTAGAGGCCATTATTGTACATACGATGTATATTGTATTGGATGCTTGGACATATATAGGAAGGACTTTCTTGCTCGACATGATAGTATGCTATCTGGTTGTACTTTATCTTAACATGTACTCTGATTGTCTCTATGTTACATGTTGATAAAGCCCTTAGGATATGTACTCGACTACGGGGACTATGATGAGATCATACTAGTGGAGCCACGGTAGTCGACGAGTACATCCTTTAACTGTTCCTAGTCGAGGGTGTATCGAGACAGGGCATCGATGCACCAGAGTAGACTAGCGTATACGCATCTTGACCCATATGATGGGCGATGGATGATCCTATATCCATCGGTGTTTGACATGAAGGATGGTGTATGGGTGCTCAGTGGAGACTAGGTACACTGGACGGACTCGCCGAGAACTCCTAAATGGTATTATACCTCACGTCAGATGGCGGTTCTCCGGTGACACTGGTACAGAGTAGTCTGTTGAACCGAGATCGTCATAGAGTCTTGTGTGATTCCCACTGTGCTTTGATTTCCATCATACCACTTCTAAGAGGGCGTGCAAAAAGGTGGCTTTTGGGTACCGTCCCGAATCACATGGAGGCAATAAGCGATAGGATCGGATTCGTCTCTCCCGGTATAGGGAGTTGATGTTGTGCTGTGTTTGATTGGCTATAACCGGAAATCCCTGGCTAGGCTTGTTGAGATTTACTGGTAAGTGTTATCAGTAGTTTCTCGAACTGTTATAGACCTCATATCGACACGACTTATCGAGCTACTGGGGTCTGACGTTTACCACCCCTAGGCGAGATATGCAACATATCAGACGACGAGACCGGACTGTACGGGAGTGTTATTGATTGGATTCATAGGAGAATGTATAGGCTTGCTTGTTGATCTTCTGAGCGCTCAATACCTGGGTGGCTGTTACGTTTAGCTGACCGCTTGCAGTTTGTGGGTGTTTGATATGATCATCACCTACTGCCGGCGTATTGACGATTCTTTAGAGTCCTACACAGAGGTTTCTTAGCTCAGGCAAAATGGAGTAGGAGCACATATATGATATGTGCAGGACCGAGGATAATACGGTATGCGATACCGTATTGGATTCTCGTGATATGAGATATCGGTCGGGTATATGTGATATAGCCGGGTCATCGTATTAGTCGGTTATATGCGATATAGCCGTATTGTCGGATCAAGTGTTGATTCGATAATTTAATGTATAATAATATATATGATATATTAAATTACATTAACTAATATTAGCTCACTAAAAGATTCTTTTTCTCGCTCGGGTAATACATTGATATATTTGCGATATATGTTAATTGTATTATTTTATTTTGTTACGATAAATATTATATATGTGATATATAATATTGTAACATGATATGATAACTATTGCAACATGTTTAGTGGAGTTTAAACATGATTAGGGTTTGGATTATGGTTAATACTTCTAGTAGATTCTAGAAGGTTTCCTTTTGTCATGATAAAGATATTTGTGTTGATATTTATCTATAACTCATACTTAACCCAACTCAAACCCTAGCCCTTGGTTAATTCTCTATAATGGTTTAGTCAACCACGGTCTCATTATTCATCATATTAATCCATTCATTATTCATCACAAAAGGATCATCTTCTTCCTTGAGTTCCTTCTTTAAAAAAGCTTTCTAGCTTTTTACTAAGTGATGAAAATATGTGAGAAAATGAAAACAAAAGAGAGCAAAAATCCTACTTCATCATCCTCATCTATCCTTGCCATTTAGATGAGGGTGTTCACTTCATATTATGAGTGTTAGCTTGTGTAACGAAACTTCAAGGTAGATCATCTTTGTATCGAAGATCGGAAGCAAGACTGCATCTTTCTCTTCGTGGATCTCTCGAGATTCCGGAACACGATGATCGCAACGAAGGAACTTCAACACGGAGCTTATGAAGTGAAGGACCGGATCTACAAAGGTTGTAATCCCTCTCACTTAGTTTTAAAGTGTTAACATGTTAGTTTTCGCCTAAACCCTGGTTTAAAGATCCGGTTTTGGGTTGTTCGGCACGGCTAAAATTTTAATTGGGCATGGTTGATGCCTCGTAGACCCTTGTACGCGTACCTAGCAACCCTGCAACCTGTACCAGTGTCACCAGAGAACTGCCATCTGACGTGAGGTATAATACCATCTGGGAGTTCTCGACGAGTCCGTCCAGTATACCCAGTCTCCACAGAGCACCCGTATATTGTCTCTAATGTCAAACACCAATGGATATGGGATCATCCATCGCCTATCTACATGGGTCGAGAAGCTATACACTAGTCTACTCTGGTATATCGATGCCCTGTCTCGATACACCTACGACTAGGAACAATTGAAGGATGTACTTAGTGACTACACTGTCCCCTCTAATATGATCTATATCATAATCCTGGTAGTCAAGTACTCATCCTAAGGTCTTTATCAACATGTAACATAGAGACAATCAATATACAAGTTAAGATAAAGAGCAACCAGATAGCATACTATCATGTCGAGCAAGAAAGTCCTCCATATATATGTCCAAGCATCCACTACAATATACATCGTATGTACAATAATGGCCTCTAGGGCATATATATCACTAACAATCTCCCACTTTCACTAGGGCCATCTGTTGTAGTATCTCATACCCAACAATCAGCGGTGGTTGAAATATCTCATACTCCACCATCCCATAAAAGTCTCTCCTGGGTATAGGCCTTAGTGAGTGGAACCGCCCAGTTCTCCTCTGTGTGTACTCTCCTATCCTCGATCTACCTGGAGATCAACCATCTCCATGATCAGGTGATAATACCTTAGGATATTTCTGGATTACTGATGGGACGGGGGTTCCTAGGCCTAAACCAGAACTCCATTGTCACACAATGGTAGGAATAAAGTTCATCTCATGAACTAATATACATCCAGACTATCTCTTTGGTAGCATCCTTGGTAGCAGTGTATCCAGCCTTTATCGTCTAGTTTGCCACGGTATCTAGTTTGGAACTCTTCCAACATACCGTCCCTCCACTGAGGGTAAAGACAATGCCAGTGACTGACATTCAGTTGTCCTTACCACCGTGGAAGCTATCCAGTGATTCTCCCCAAGATCAATTGATACCATCTCACCACACCTAGTGAGAATCCTAACATCCACTTAGATCTATCTCATAAATCCAAAACCCTGGATTTATGAGTTATCACTTTGATCCTAAATGGAGAATCCTTGTGATAATAGGAGGTTGACCGAGCGTAGCATAGTAAACTCTTTGTTAGTTATATGTATGCCCTAGAGGCCATTACTGTACATACGATGTATATTGTAATGGATACTTGGACATATATAGGGAGGACTTTCTTGCTCGACATGATAGTATGCTATCTGGTTGTACTTTATCTTAACATTTACTCTGATTGTCTCTATGTTACATGTTGATAAAGCCCCTAGGATACGTACTCGACTACTGGGACTATGATGAGATCATACTAGTGGGGCTACGGTAGTCGACGAGTACATCCTATAACTGTTCATAGTCGAGGGTGTATCGAGACAGGGCATCGATACACCAAAGTAGACTAGCGTATACGCATCTTGACCCATATGATGGGCGATGGATGATCCCATATCCATCGGTGTTTGACATCAAGGATGGTGTACGGGTGTTCAGTGGAGACTGGGTACACTGGACGGACTCGCCGAGAACTCCCAGATGGTATTATACCTCACGTCAGATGGCAGTTCTCCTATCACACTGGTACAGAGTAGTCTGTTGACCCGAGATCTTCATAGAGCCTTGTGTGATTCCCACTGTGCTTTGATTCTCATCCTACCACGTCCAAGAGGGCGTGCAAAAAGGTGGCTTTTGGGTACAGTCCCGAATCACATGGAGGCAATGAGCGATAGGAGGGGATTCGTCTCTCCCGGTATAAGGAGTTGATGTTGTGCTGTGTTCGATTGGCTATAACCAGAAATCCCTGGCCAGGGTTGTTGAGATTTACTGGTAAATGTTATCAGTAGTTTCTCGAACTGTTATAGACCTCAAATCGACACGACTTATCAAGCTACTGGGGTCTGACGTTTACCACCCCTATGAGAGATATACGACATATCAGATGACGAGACCGGACTGTACGCGAGTGTTACTGTTTGGATTCACAGGAGAATGTACAGGCTTGCTTGTTGATCTTCTGAGCGCTCAATACGTGGGTAGCTGTTACGTTTAGCTGACCGCTTGCAGCTTGTGGGTGTTTGATATGATCATCACCTACTGCCGGCGTATTGACGATTCTTTAGAGTCCTACACAGAGATTTCTTGGCTCAGGCAAAACGGAGTAGGGGCACGTATGTGATATGTGCGGGACCGAGGATAATGCGATATGAGATACCGTATTCTATTCTCACGATATTTGATATCACCCGGGTCATCAGATCAAGTGTTGATTCGATGAATCGGTACGGATAAATATTAGTCGGTTATATGCGATATAGCCGGATTGTCGGATCAAGTGTTGATTCGATAATTTAATGTATAATAATATATATGATATATTAAATTACATTATCTAATATTAGCTCACTAAAAGATTCTTTTTCTCACTCGGGTAATACATTGATATATATGTGATATATGTTAAAAGTATTATTTTATTTTGTTACGATAAATATTATATATGTGATATATAATATTGTAACATGATATGATTACTAATGCAACATGTTTAGTAGAGATTAAACATGGTTAGGGTTTGATTAGGGTTAAACCTTTCTAGATGTTTCTAGAAGATTTCTTTTTGTTTTGTGCAAAGATATTTGTTTAGATATTTTTGCATGATATTTCTTAACCCAACCACACCCCTTAACCCTAGTTCAATCCCTACAATGGTTACTTGACCTTGGTTGCATAATTCATCATTATCATCTTTTCATTATTCATCATAAAAGGATTATTGATTTTTCATCATCTTCTTCCTTCTTCTTCTTTGCTTGCAAAGCTTTCTAGCTTTGATCTTTGTGATGAAAATGAGTGAGAAATAGAAAACAAATGAGAGAAAAAATCCTACTTCATCATCCTCATCTATCCTTGCCATTTAGATGAGGGTGTTCACTTCATATTATGAGTTTTAGCTTGTGTTAACGAAACTTCAAGGTAGATCATCTTTGTATCGAAGATCGGAAGTAAAGGTTGCATCATTCTCTTCGTGAAATCTCTCGAGAGTCCAGAACACGATGATCGCAGCGAAGGGACCTCAACATGGAGCTTAAGAAGTGAAGGACCGGATCTACAAAGGTTGTAATCCCTCTCACTTAGTGTTAAAAAGTTTAACATGCTTGTTTTCTCCTAAACCCTAGTTTAAAGATCCGGCTTCGGGTTGTACGGCACGGCTAAATTTTTAATCAGGCATGTTTGATGCCTCGTAGACCCTTGTGCGCGTGCCTAGCAACCCTACACTCGTTTCCTATCAAGAGTATGTCATCCACGTACACTATGAGGATCACCACCATGCTCCCTACTACCTTTTAGTATATACAAGGTTCATCTGCCATTTTGATGAAGTCAAACTGTTTGAATACCACATCAAAACAGATGTTCCAACTCCGCGATGCCTGCTTTAACTCATATATCAACTTGCACACGTTTCCACTGCTCCCACTGTCTACGAAACCCTCTCGCTGTGTACTTATAGTCGCTTCTTCTAAATCATCATTCAGAAAAGTAGTCATGACACCCAACCGCCACATAGCGTAGTCATGGTATGTAGCAATAGCAAGTAGGATCCGGATAGACTTAAGCATAGGCACTAAAAAAGGTTTCATCATTATCACACCTGGTCGATGAAGAGAACCTTTTGCAACTAGTCTTAGCTTTGAAAGTCTCAACTTTTCCACATATACCAAGTAATCTTCTCAAGATATACTTGCTCCTGATGGGGATTTAACCCTTCAGATAAAGCAACCAAAGTCCATACTTTGTTGGTGTATATGGATTCCATCTCAGATCGCATAGCATCCAGCTATTCTTACAGAGTCCCCACTCTCGATGACCTGCTCGAAACTAGTTGGTCATCATCTCATGATGCAATCCTCGCTCCCACTGTCATAGAGAAAACCGAAGTATCTCTCAGGTGGGTGAGGAACCCTATTAGATCGGCAGAGAGGCTGAGGTTCGTTGGGAACTATTGAATCCTCCTGTTCTACAAAATCATTAGCTGCAGTTTGTATAGCTGGAATTCCTTCCAGTTCTACCTCATGAACACAAATTTCTTCACAAGAAATTCCCTTTCCCAAAGGTGGCATGCTGAGAAACAAAACACCTTTTGCTCCTCAGTGTGGTAGAATATATTCCCTTATGAATGCTTGGGTTATCCATCAAACTTCCACAGAACTGACCTTGCCTCGAGCCTGTCCGGATTTTGCTTTTAGACATAGGCTGGACAACCCCCAAATCTTAACATACTTAAGAGATTGGCTCTTCCCATACCATATCGCATATGGAGCGGTAGGCACCTGACTTGACTGGAACCCTATTCAATAGGTATGCAGCTTCTCAAGTGCATAACCCCCAAAAGGAAATAGGCAACTCAGTAGTACTCATCAAAGAGCACACCTTATCACATAGGGTGCGATTGCTCAGCCCCGATACACCAACGTGTTGTGCTGTATACGGAGGAGTAATGCTAAAAGAGAATCTCATTCTCCTTTACAATAGTCCAGGAATTCTGTGCTCAAGTATTCTCCTTCCTGATCACACAAAAGACATAATACTTATACCCATTTTGGTTCTCTACTTCTAACTTATATTCTTTGAATATCTCAAAAGGTTCAGACTTGTGTTTCAACAGGAACATATGTCCGAATCTTGAAAGATCATTAGTGAATGTAATGAAGTACAAAGAACCAATCCTGAAATTTGTAGACGGGGGATCTACATACATCATCATGTATCAATCCCAAGAGTTCACCAACTTTTTCTCTGGTTCCAATAAACAGAGCTATGGTCATCTTATCTTTGTGACATGACTAGCAAGTTTTACAAGATGTAAATTCAAACTGATTTAAATATGCATCTTTATGTAACTTATCTAGTCCGGTCGCATTGATATGACCTAGTCTACAATACCTCAATAAGGATTCGTTAATTTCTGAACTCTTCCTCTTTTGTGTGTTTTGTACGTTAAGAACTGTGGTTTGATTTAGAACGTATATGCTTTTAGATAACGTGCCTGAACCGATAAACTCTTGATATAGGAAAATGTTCAAAACATTATCCAACAATACAAAATTATATCCTTCTTTACTAAGTAAAAAGACTGATAAGATATTGTATAACAGGTTTGGTATCTAATAACATTCGTTCAGAATCAAAGTATTTGGTAATACAGGGTGATAACTGCCAACTGGTTTGGCTGCAACACTTGCACCGTTTCCAACTCTTAAAACATATCATCCATTCTCAGTTCTCTACCTATCTGTAGCCCATGTAACTGATTACATATGCGGGATTCGGATCCGGTATCACATACCCATGATGTAAAGGATACTGAGAAACAGTTCTCTGTAATGAACACACCCGAAGATGATGCATCAGCATGCACATTTCTTCGTTTGGGTGGCACGGGAATCCTGGTAATCCCCTATTTTCTGCTCTGTCTTATAACAATTATAAGTTGGAGCGGGACCAACGTTCCCTAGCTCAGTATAATATGCGGGTTCGGTCAATACATCCGCATTATTATCTTGATTAAGGCATGCCATGGTCGGTACCTGGAGAGAGAGAGAGAGAAGAAAACACTCAGCGTATGCTCTTGCAAGATTAGATTGGTTAAATCTTCCTTCAAGCCCTAAAAGGAAAGACTAGCCAAGATTAATTACACCCTACAAGTTTGCCAATCTTTCAGCCAGGCCAGAGTCGGTATTTTGAGGGAGGTTCCCCGTGCTTTCGCACAGACCTAAATAAAATAAACCTCGTTTTCCCAGAGGCATACCCCGTTGACACCTTTCTAGACACCTACTTGATCGGCTAATTGTAATGTCTAAAACTCTCCCTGTTGGGGTCAAAATTTGCACCCCCGGTTGACCGAGTAAAAGTCAAAGGTCAACCCCAAGCCAGGTGGGCCCAAGCCCAGGTCAAGCGGACCTATGCCCAAGTCGAGCCCGCGGCCAGCCTCCTCCATACCAAAATATAGATCATGTAATAAATAATTTTTATGTAATTTTTTATACATGAATATATGCAAAATGGGCATAAAGCAAAATTTTTGTAAGCCCATGGCTTATGTGCAAAAAGAAATGGCACATGAACTATGAGATGGGTAAAATGCCATTTTGTAAAGCCCAAGGGGCTATATGTAAATATGTAAGCCTATATAAGTCAACATGATGAAAATATCTAGAATACAAATTTCATTCCCCAAAAAAAACTAGGGTTCTTTGTGCCTCCTGCTCCTTCTCCAAGGTTCTAAACCTTCTCATTTTTTTGAATTAAATCAAGAGTTTTACTCTTTCTTTTCGAAAACTAAGTAGTTTTCCACCACAAAACCCACAAAGGGGCACTCAGATCTCCCATCAGATCTCAAAAAGAAGAGATCTTTAAAATCTCACCCCCCCATCCTTCAGGATCCAGCCAAAAGAGGAGGAAGAAGGAGTCCCATCTCCTAAAAATCCCATCTTGTGAAGATCCAGAACCAAAGGGAGAAACAAAGCAACCCCCTTTGATCATTTCTAAGCTTTTTAGGAGTTTTAACTCCACAAATCGGGAGCACAGCTCCCAGTGCAGGGACCAAAGTCCCCTCTCTGTTTGACGCCCAGCATCTAGCGCCCACGGCATCCAGCGCCCACGGCGCTTGCGCCCATGTGCCGGACACGTGGTGCGCCCAGCGCCCAGGGCGCTTGCGCCCATGTGCCGAGCACATGGCGCGCCTAGCGCCCAGTACACTTGCGCCCACGTGCCGAGCACGTGGCCCGCCCAGTGCCCAGCGCGTTTGCGCCCACGTGTCGAGCATGTGGCATGCCCAGCGAGCACGTGGCAAGCCCAGCGCCCACGTGTCGAGATGTGGCATACCCAGGGCGCTTGCGCCTAGAGCGCTCACGTCCAGCGCCTAGTGCGCTAGCGCCCAGCACCTGCATGCCCTGCATGCGAGGCACTGGCCCCCATGCATCCTTTGGATGCCCTTCCCCTTTATACACACACACACACATACTCGACAACACCATCCCCCCTCAAAAAACTTTTGGGCCGGGATGCTGCCCCGCACCCCGCAAGGGGGATGCTAGCCCCGTTGACCCCCAGCCCGCTATCCGAGTAGCGGGACCCCCGTAAAGACTCTGCGGGGCCCCCGATATATCCAAAACCCTTCCAAAACACAGCACTGCACAATGAGTTCGCATGACCAGTTTAACCCGTCAATCGGAGGTTCCCTCGCTCCAAAGGCGAGGGGTATTAACGGCAGCTTAGTCCGCGGCTGCCGGAGATTCGGATCCCCACAATCAATAAACCCCCGCCTACCCTAGGCAGGGGGAATCTGTAATGCGCCTGACAAGCGCGCGCGTATTCCCATCTCGATGGGGTGACGAAAAATACCCTACAGATTCTGGCACGCCTGGTGGGACGAATCTCTCCTCCAAAATTTTGGGTTAAACGTTCATGCAAACTCAATCAATATAAATATCGACTGCCTGTACTAAAATCATGGTTCTTTGTGCAGGTTAACGAATTTCGAATTGCAATCTCCGGTTGCAGCAAAAATGTCTCCAAGGACATGCTCAGCTCTTGACACGGCTCCCATCTCCTACACGATGAAGATGGACGCCAGGACACTCCTCCCGGGCAGTCTCGGGCGACAATGGGAAGAGCCTCCGCTACCATTCGGCTCTATCTTATTCGTGTCAGCTAACGCCATCCCAGCTCCTCAAGCCCCGGTGACAGACAAACCGGTCTCGAAAGGCAAGAGGCCAAATGTGGTGGTCTCGAAGGCGCCCCAACTCAAACGCAAGTCGATGTTTGAACGGCTCTCCTTGGCCCCAGCTGGGGGCATGGCCATCAACACCAACAAAGCGATAGGGCGTCTCGAGCAAGCTCCGACGATGCCCCTGATAACTGCTCAATTGGGTATCTTCTCTAAGCTCCCCATCACTCGGCCTATGGAGGCTTCCCGGAGAGCAGACGCCTGCCAATCGCTCAAGGCAGAGAAGCTAAGGCAGAAAAGGCTCAGATATAGAGCCAACCAAAGAGCTAGGGCTCCAGCTAGGCGGAACCTCATGAGGTTTGAAGAATAGAGTTACCTCGCCGAAGATGAGGAAATGGCTAAACATGTGGTCCACACTGTCTACACGGTGGGCACGCGCTGCAAGAGCAAGGACGGGGCCACCACATCTCAAATCCAATCTGGCTTGAATGTGGTTGCCGCTTCCCAAAAACAGCCACCTCCGCTGGATGATGAAAATCCTCTCGACGAGGATGACAGGCAGAAAGACCCCTCAGTCCATATAGAGTCATGCACGGAAAGCGAAGAAGAGCCGACATTTCGCCCAAGGACCGCGGAGCAAGAGCTGCTTCAAGAGCTCCGAAAGCAGCTCAGGAACAAAGACAAGGAGATGGCCAAGCTCTACTAAAATATTAACGACTTGACAAACGTCGTCTTACAGCTCACGGCACAACTTTCCCCTCAGTCGCCCAATCAGGCGTAAGGCTCTCATGAACCGGGAAACGATGTCCCAAAACAGCCGACGCCCGTTCCCTCAAATCCAAAAGTTAGCGCACCGCATGAAAATCAGTCGCATCCTATCTCGGGAAATGTCTTGGCTACCGATGACAGTAGGCCGCTAACTCAGGATCAAATCATGGATTTGGTTGCCAACAAAGTTAAAACATTGGTGGCCGAAGCCAAAGCGCAAAAAGATATCAGCAGTAGTGGGAGACCATATCCTGCTCAGTATGATCTGGTAGAATTTCCTGGCGGCTTTGTCATCCCTAAATTCGGAAGATTCGATGGGACGGGAAATACGAATCAGCACATCGCCCACTTTAAAGCTTCATGCGGGAATACTAGGAGCAATGATGCGCTTCTCCTCCGCTAGTTCGTTAATAGCTTGACCGATGATGCTTTCGACTGGTACGCGAGCATACCGGATGGCTCCGTCACAACTTTCGTCCAAATGGAGTCTCTGTTTCGGCAGAGGTTCATGAGCGTTAGCGATAAGATCACCATCTCCGACCTCGTAAGGACCAAGCCAAAGAACAACGAAAGCAGCATAGATTTTATAACCCGATGGCGCAACCTCTCCATCAAATGTGAACCGCCGATAGAGCAGGACCAATCTGTCAGTCCCCTTGTCGAAAATCTCAACAATTGGATGGCCCCGTTTCTATGCACCGCGGGTCTCAAAACATTCCAAGAGCTGACCAGGAAACTTCAGATGCTGGAGCGCTGAAAGTAGGAGTCCTCTTTGGATTCCGAAAATAACAATAAGTCCTGGAGAAACCGAAAGGTCGATAATCGCAAAGGCGGAAACTCCGATGATTCTGAATCGTTCAACACTTCGGCTAACCGAAATAAGCAAGGGATGAGCGGGCCTAGTGCTAACCAGCCTCGGATGCCAGTGTTCGGAAAGGGAGGAGAATCTCCACTGAAAGAGAAGCTGGATAAGGTCTTTTCCTTCAGAAGGGACAAAGTCCATAAAATATTCAAAGACGCCCTGAGGAACGGTCTACAACTACCATAGTCAAAAAGACCGCAGGAAGCGAATAGGACCGACGACCCGAAATACTGCCCCTATCACAGATTGATAGGTCATGCCATTGAGGACTGCTTTGTCTTCAAAAATTGGGTCGAAAAGCAATACAAGGCAGGAGAGATAGAACTGTCTAAAGGCGTGTTAACAAACAGCCCAGTTGCGACCACCAATTTCATACAAACGGAGACCGAAGTTCTTCGTGAAACTGATTCTTTCAGACATCTGCCTTTCTCTAAAAACAGTTGACCACCACGTCATTAAACAGGGAACAATCGACCTCTAAGACGTTAAACTGGGAATGTAAAAAAAATATACATATGTAAATTAACAAAAAAATGTGTAAAGAAAAGAAAAATAAAGAAAAGCCGAAATGATAGGGCAACTCGCAATAAAAATCAGCGAGTAAAATAAAGATGAAAATAAAGCCGAAATGATGAGGCAACCGTGAATAAAAGCCGAAATGATAGGGCAATCGCGATCTTCGTGATAAGAAACGCTGAAATGATAGAGCAATCGCGGAAAAACAAAAAAAAAACAAAAAAAACAATGGCGAATGATGGGTCACTCCTGGTACCACATTCCAGTGCAGCGATGGAGACGCCAACTAAAATCCAGTTTCCCAAAATTCTTCTAGCCCTACGGCCAGTCCCCAAATTGACTACCGTATACAATTCACGGGCTCAAATAATTCTCATCATACCCATATCCCACCGCAGTCACCAGTCCAGCGGCCGGTCTCCGCCTTTGGAATAAAGCTCCATTGAGAAGACCCACTCATATGTCCTCTTGATACATGAGGAGAACAAACCTTTGTGGGATCCTTACGACTCATAAAGGAAAAAAACACTTAGGAGTCCTCACGACTCCTAAGGAGAAAATACACCTGCGGGATCCTTACGACTCGTAGGGAGAAAATGCTTTTATGGGACCCTCACGGCCCATAAAATTGAAAAGCCTTAGGCGATAGGGATCTAAACCTGTCTCCTGAGCCATCGCTCCCCAATCCCCAAGTAAGGAATGATGAGTCGCTCCTGGTACTATATTCCAATGTAGCGATGCAGACGCCAACCAAATTCCAAATCCCATACCCCAACGGTGAATGATGAGTCACTCCTGGTACCATATTCCAGTGCAGCGATGCAGACGCCGACAAAGTCTCGAAATTTTTCCGGCCCTACGATCTGGATCATACATCCTGCAAAACCATATACAATCCACGGGCGTAAAACAATCCCAATCTCTCCCAAGTCCTACCAGTGAGGCCACATTCAAAGTCCCACCAAAAATAAAAAATAAAAAAATAGAAAAAATAGAAAAATCAAAAAATTGTATGTCCACAAGCAAAATGGGCACGGATGAAAACACGAAAGGGCTCCGTGAGTAAAAACAGCAGGACTGCCGACGAGTTTGTGAAAACCCGAAAGGGAGCAAACTCATAAAAAAGAGATGAAATGCACTCGCAAAGTCCTCTGGACTTTGTGAGGAGAAAATTCCCGCGTGAGATCCTTACGACTCACAAAGGAGCAACACACTTAGGAGTCCACATGACTCCTAAGGAGAAAATACACCTATGAGATCCTTTCGACTCGTAAGGAGAAAATGCTTTTATAGGACCCTTACGGCCCATAAAATTGAAAAGCCTTAGGTGATAGGGATCTAAACCTGCCTCCTAAGCAACCTATTCCCAAATCCTCTCATGACAGATGATGATTCGCTCCCGGTACCATATTCCAGTGTAGCGATGCTGATGTCAACCCAAATCAAATCAAACCAATGACCTCCTCGTCAGAATTATGCTCCGTCCTGGAATCAAGTCAACTAGCGACCTCCTCGCCGGAATTAAGCTCTGCCTCGGAATCAAGTCGACCAACAAGCTCTGTGTCGGAATCATACTTTGTCTCAGAGTGCACCCCGTGTCGAAATCATGCTTTGCCTCGGTGTACCTGCCTTTCCTTTCGGAATTATGCTTCGACTCAGAATCAAATAAAACAGCGACCTCCTCGTCGGAATTAAGCTCCGCTTCGGAATCAAGTCGACCAACAAGCTCTGCGTCAGAATCATGCTTCGTCTGAGAGTGTCCCCCGCATCGAAATCAAGCTTCGCCTCGGTGAATCTGCCTTCCCTGTCGAAATCATGCTTCGTCTCGGAATCAAGTCTGCCAACAAGCTCTGCGCCGGAATCATGCTTCGACTTAGAGTGTACACCGTGTCGAAATCATGCTTCGCCTTGGCGTATCTACCTTCCCTGTCGAAATTATGCTCCGCCTCTGAATCAAGTCAACCAGCAAGCTCTGCGCCGGAATCATGCTTCGTCTCAGAATATGCACCCCGTGACGAAATCAAGCTTCGCCTCGGATTATCTTCTTGCCCCATCGGAATTATGCTTCGCCTGGGAATCAACCACTGCATCGAAATTATGCTTCAGTCAGAATGTCTGCCGCTCATCGGAATGATGCTCCGATCCCTGGAATCATGCTCTGCCTTTTGGAATGATGCTCCAATCCCTGGAATCATGCTCCGCTCTTCGGAATGATGCTCCGATCCGTGGAATCATGCTCTGCTCTTTGGAATGATGCTCCGATCCCCTGGAATCATGCTCTGCCTTTCGGAATGATGCTCCGATCCTTGAAATCATGCTCCGCGCTTCGGAATAATGCTCCGATCCTTGGAATTATACTCCGCAAATCGGAATGATGCTCCGATCCCCGGGAATCATGCTCCCCGAGGGATACTCCGACCCTGGAATTACGCTCCGCGAATCAGAATGATGCTCCGATCCCCGGGAATTATGCTCCCCGGGATGATGCTACGCCCCGGGAATGATGTTCCACCTCGAAGTTCAGCTTCAAGATCCATCAATTTCATGCACACAACTCAAATGTGCGGTGTGCATTTATTGATGGGGGAACTTTGTTGGGGTCAAAATTTGCACCCCCGGTTGACCGGGTCAAAGTCAAAGGTCAAACCCAAGCCAGGTGGGCCCAAGCCCAAGTCAAGCAGGCCCATGCCGAAGTCGAGCCCACGGCCAGCCTCCTCCATGCCAAAATATAGATCATGTAATAAATAATTTTTATGTAATTTTTTATACATGAATGTAAGCAAAATGGGCATAAAGCCAATTTTTTGTAAGCCCATGGCTTATGTGCAAAAAGAAATGGCATATGAACCATGGGATGGGCAAAATGCCATTTTGTAAAGCCCAAAGGGCTATATGTAAATATGTAAGCCTATATAAGGCAACATGATGAAAATATCTAGAATACAATTTTCATTCCCCCAAAAAAAACTAGGGTTCTTTGTGCCTTTTGCTCCTTCTCCAAGGTTCTAAACCTTCTCATTTTTTTGAATTAAATCAAGAGTTTTACTCTTTCTTTTGCGAAACTAAGTAGTTTTCCACCACAAAACCAACAAAGGGGCACTCAGATCTCCCATCAGATCTCAAAAGAAGAGATCTTTAAAATCTCACCCCCCTTTCTTCAAGATCCAGCCAAAAGAGGAGGGAATAAGGAGACCCATCTCCTAAAAATCCCATCTTGGGAAGATCCAGTACCAAAGGGAGAAACAAAGCAACCCCCTTTGATCATTTCTAAGCTTTTTAGGAGTTTAACTCCACAAATCGGGAGCATAGCTCCAAGTGCAGGGACCAAAGTCCCCTCTATGTTTGATGCCCAGCGTCCAGCGCCCAGAGTGCTTGTGCCCACGTGCCGAGCATGTGGTGCGCCCAGCGCCCAGGGCATTTATGCCCACGTGCCGACACGTGGTGCGCCCAGCTCCCTTGGCGCTTTTTCCCATGTGCCGAGCACGTGGTGTGCCCAGCGCCCAGCGCGCTTGCGCCCACGTGCCGACACGTGGTGTGCCCAGCGCCTACACGTGGTGCGCCCAGCGCCCAGGGCGCTTGCGCCCACGTGCTGAGCACGTGGAGCGCCCAGCGCCCAGAGCGCTTGCGCCCACGTGCCGAGCACGTGGCGCGCCCAGTGTCCAGTACGCTCGGCACGTGGCACGCCCGGCGCCCAGCGCGCTTGCGCCCACATACCTAGCACGTGGCGTGCCCAGCGTCCAGCGCGCTTGCGCCTACGTGCCGACACGTGCCGCGCCCAGCGCCCAGGGCGCTTGCTCCTATGTGCCAAGCACGTGGCGCACCCAACGCCCAGGGCGCTTGCGCCCATGTGCCGAGCACGTGGCGCATCCTGCGCCCAGGGCGCTCGCGCCCAGCGCCCAGCACCTGCGTGCCCTGCACGCGAGGCACTGGCCCCCATGCATCCTTTGGATGCCCTTCCCCTTTATACACACACACACACACATACTCTACAACACCATCCCCCCTCAAAAAAATTTTGGGCCGGGGCGCTGCCCCGCACCCTGTAAGGGGGCTGCTAGGCCCCTTGACCCCTAACCCGCTATCCAGGTAGCGGGACCCCGTAAAAACTCTGCGGGGCACCCGATATATCAAAAACCCCTCTAAAACATAGCACTGCACATTGAGTTCGCATGAACCGTTTAACCCGTCAATCGGAGGTTCCCTCGGTCTAAAGGCGAGGGGTAATTAACGGCAGCTTAGTCCGCGGCTGCCGGAGATTCGGATCCCCACAATCAATAAACCCCCATCCACCCTAGGCAGGGGGAATCTGTAATGCGCCTGACAAGCGCGCGCGTATTCCCATCTCTATGGGGTGACGAAAAATACCCTACACTCCCAGGAGTAACTCTTACTCTCAGTGGGTATCGGGATCCAACTATCTCATAGAAGGTATGCAATCTCATTGCAAATTTCAACACTTGAAATTCCCAATAATGTTTTGCCCCTAGCAACTTATGACCTTAACATAGTCAAAAAATTATAAGCGCTAGCCAAGTTCAACCCATCATTTCCCGATTGAATTAAACCCACCCGCACGAACCTTGGCTAAGGTCAACAAAGTCGCACGACTACCCTAACTCAATCGCATTATATGCTTTGCAAATAAGTACTAATTAGCTACCGCACACTATGCCATGGCTAAGGTCAATAAACGCAGCACGAATACTAAGAATTACTTATCTGAAATGACGGAGGGTTACGACTGGTTTTTATAAAAAAACCTATTGTGTAAGAAACTTGATATCGTCGTAGAATCGAGTGATTTAAAATGGAGTATTTTTTAGGCTTTTACTAGTTTCTCTAAAGAGGTCACTCCCGGTGAAGGGATCGTCGGCTCTTTCCTTATCGAATAAGGTGCAGGATATTTCATAAATACCACTATGCAAAGCAAGACCTAGAAAAAAGAAATCAAAAGACAAAACCAAGGGTTGTAGCATCTTCCAGTTATTGCTAAAGAGGTCAGTCCCGGTGAAGGGATCTCGGCTCTTTCCTTATCGAATAAGGTGCTGGATGTTCTACAAGGAACACCGCTATGCAAAGAAGCAACTAGAGCTACCTGTTTTTGAAAATTCGATTCCATAACATCTTTAGGTTTCTTTTATTTCATTAATCTCATTAATGAAGTCCCATCATTTTAAGTTACCTAAACATCACAGATAAATACAACGTACGCTTATGCCATTCGCATTCGCCTCGATGTCCCCTCGTACACCGTTAGGTTAGGTAACTAACGGCAGAGCGGGGCAGTGCTGATTGAACTTATTTAGCGTGCTTGCGCTTTCTAAAAGATAGATCAATAATATTTGTAACCGCAATCAAGAATGGCGTCGCTTTGCAGCTAGCCGGTGAGTACGGGTCGGTCCACAGGGATTTTGTGAGTTTCCGATTCGCGCTTACGAGTTAATTCCGAAAGGTGTTCGGACATATTATTAAATCTAAAAATCTAAATTATCCTAGGGCAATTGTCTAGATCTACTCTTGCTAGGGCTAGGTTTAGGGATGGTTCGGAAATGTAATTAAATCTCACCGCTTTCAATACCCGAATGAAGATCTATGAGGAGTTATGGTAATTATCAATAAAGTGGATTAGATCCGTTCGGGAAGGTGTTCCTTCCTCTAGGTTCTTGTCCTTCCTTTAGAGATCCTTACCCTAACCTTCATGGAAAACACCACAACCGGGCCTTTACACTACGGTGTCATCGTTACCTCGAGGGGTAGGATGCCGTAGGGCGCGGTATGTGCGTGTATGCATAGAGTCCTATTGCAAATATTTGGTGGGTAAGAAAGGGATGAGAGATCTCATCACTCAAAATCCTTCCTCAAGGCTAAACCGTAAACAAGTTCCTAGGGCAAGGAATTAAAATCTACACTAGGGCAAGAAATTAAATTACTTACAGATGGCTCTCTCCAAACATCAAAGCATGGTTGTCAGATCTGAATTTCTGAATTAAAGAGAGGCACCGATGCTCTCCAAAAGAATTCTAAAATTTTATTAATGAAGGGAGGCATAAGAATTACAATCTTTGGAGTTCCTATTTATAGAAGATAGGAAACCCTAGGGTTACATTTGACCCGCATGTCTACATTTACACAAATACCCCTAGGTAGACCCATTCAGCGCCACACAAGACTTGGTAATATTTTCTGTCATCAAATCCTCAGACCCACCGCGGAACCGTGGCCCCAGCCAGGGTTTGGCCGCGGTTCCGCTGCCAAACTAGAGAGTTGGGCTCTGGGCCTTTGGGTCTTGATTTCTGGATCTTTGGTCTTCTGAATTCTGTGGTTCTTTTCTGAATTTGGCTTCTGATTCTTTTCCAGATTTTCCATTGAACATTGTTGTGGATTTAAACCGTTTCTTCGAGACGAAAACTTGGACCTTGCATTGCCTTATAGTTTGTGAACTGATCTTTATGTAGGCTTGATCAAGATCCTTCTATTTGTTGGTTGCAGTTCCACTTTTGCATCGTCTTTTCTCTTTTTTACTGTTTTCTGTCCGAAAGCCTGTAACCTGTAACATATAGCAAACATGCGTCAAAAGCACCTGTTTATTTATAAACAGAATAAGAATGGGGAATATAATAATGCAATATTATGGTGTAAACAAATACCCCCAAACTTATCTTTTGCTCGTCCTCGAGCAAACTTATTTTTATTCACTAAAAACTTAACCACACTTTCGCAGGGAAACGCGATTGCACTGAGCACGTGCAATAAGCCGTTAAACCTCTAGGTGTCCCTAGTAGGAGGAGTGTTGTCTCCTGACGGTTTTCAGCGGATTACACCCACAAAATCCTATCAACATGGCTTTTTCGACTTTTATTCTCCAATTAGGTTTTCTAACTAAGAATTCTATTATCTTTTACTTGTAAATTATCCACCCATATTCTTCACACTTCCTCATCATTTAACTTAAGATTATATATATCTTGCAGATCTACTTAGCTTTCGGCATTTCCTAAGTTTTCCTTCTAGGTTTCCATCTCCACTTAGGAAAATCTATCAACCCTACTAAAGATACAAGTTTTATTCTTCATTCCTTTCTCTCATCTAAACTCCAATCACATATCCCCACGTGTGTGTATAAATCACCCCTACACTTGGAAATTCAAATCAAGCAATCATACCCTTGTCCGTTGTCCAAAGTACTTATTAATTGGTGAATTTTTAATTGAATTTTTGCTTACACATCCTTCATGCGACCGTTAATACTTCTTGAGGTACCAACAACCGATTACAAGATGTGTTTGCACATTAAAGTGTAATTCCTAGTCTTGCAACACCCAAGGCTTTTAGCAGTGACTCCCAAACCAGTTGGTCTAAGGCACTAGGTGATGAAGCACCCTCGCTAAATATTTTTCTATTTTTGCAGCCTTAAGTAATCACAAAATCCAGTGTCCATTTTTTTTTATTCTTTATTAACACTTTTTTTTCTTTTATTTTCTTCGTACTAAGGACTTAAGACAAGAGCATTTCAAGGTCTCTTCTACTATTCCAAGTTTCAAGGTGCGTGATTGTGCAAATTGTAGAGTATACGTTTTCATAATCTAGACTTAAGCTAGGAACTATTTTTCAAACTTATACTCTAGTAAGAACATCAATACTTTCCTTCGTTTCGACTTAGCCCAAGAAGTGAACCCAAAATTTGCCTATTTCTAAATAAACTACAAGGCATATACTTTCTACCGTTAAACTTTAAGGAATGTTATTTTTAGGGTTTTTAATTCACTAAGTCTAAGATCTAGTTGTTCCTAGCTAGTTAACCTATATATCAAACTCTAGTCAAATAAGGCCAAAATTGAATACAATTATTTTTATAATTTTTCAAAATTTTTCAATTTTTATGGGTTTTCAAATAAGTATGCAAATACAAAAAATGTGTACAAATGAATGCGAAGGAAGAAGACGTACCGAGCATACCCTCAAACTTGAACTTGACAGTGTCCTCACTGTCATCCTAACCCAAGAGGGTCAAAATACCGGCACCCCCCTGTTTATTTATTTATAATTTTTTTATTGTTAAGGAAAACAAAAATATATACAGAAAGGCCATCCCCCAAACTTCATTTAAACTATGTTAGACATAACTGCCAAACCTTGCATAGACCAAACGTTAATACCAACCAGTTGAAAAATTTATCAGTAAAGAGTATCAGTTGGTGGAAGAATAGGTCGTAGCAATCCATAAAGAATTGGGGAAGATAGAAGTGGTGGAATGGAAGGTGTGGAGATGAATATACAGGAGGTGGTGATGAATCAAAACGAGAATGGGAATGATCATCAATCAGTGGAGTATTGGCATTCTCGTAACTTATTAAAAGAAATGGGGGTGGTTCAACTTCCAAAGGAGAAGGTTGACTAACCACAATACCCCCAAAATGTTCCTGAGGGTCCCTTATTGACCTGACATCATCCATCATTTGCATATGATATTCAATTTTAAGGGAACTGATCTCCTTGATGTCCGCCATAGTCCAACCGAAAACTTGCCGCATATCTTGTAAGACCTTTAAAATAGCGTTCTCTTGCTCGAAGGCTAGAGAGGCTGATATTATAATGGGAAAAGTCTCATTCTCACCTATGTAAGCATATTTAAGGTGAGGCGGTAAGGACATGAGTTCGAGTTTCGGAGGCGAAAGAATCATTGCGGAATCTACCTCGAACTCAAAGGACTCCAACACAGGTTCGAAATCACTGCAAACAACCGATTCGGATGGTTCAACTAACTCATCCACAAATTCAAAAGACTCATATTCAGGTTGTGAGTCGTCATCATCCGAAAAGTGAAACATTCATAATCAATATCTGTTGTGTCAACGGTGGTAGGCTCAAGGAGGGACGCACTAGTGGCGTCAAAACTGTTTTTATCAAACAAGAATCTTTCAAGCTCGCAGTCCTCCTGCGTGATTTCGTGAATAGAGCAAACTTCTCGTGTACTAGTTTTAGGCACGGGGGGCAGACTTCCCATCTTATAAATATTGAACTCACTAGACATTTTCCCAAAGGATAGAGTCATGGAGCCATTACGACAATTTATTACTGCATTGGAAGTGGCCAAAAATGGTCGACCGAGAATCACCGGAATTTGGTTTCTTGGGTTAGCAACAGGTTGTGTATCCATAACAATAAAATCAACGGGGAATATAAACTCCCCAACTTTGATCAACACATCCTCTAGTTGACCCCTCGGATGGGTGATTGATCGATCAGCAATTTGGAGAGTACAACGAGTGGGTCTCAACTCTCCTACCCCTAATTGTTTGTACACGGAGTAGGGAATCAGGTTAACACTAGACCCAAGATCTAAAAGTGCTCGATTAATTTTCTTATCCCCAATTGTGATTGAAATCGTAGGACAGCCGGGGTCTTTTCATTTTTGGGGTAAGGTTTGATGGTCGTTAATAGTATTGCTCACTGCACTAGCCACTAGCACTTTCTTGGGTACTTGAGATGCCTTTCTCTTCGAGGTGCATAAGCCCTTTAAGATTTTTGCGTATGAAGGGACTTGTTGGATTGCATCCAAGAGAGGTATATTTATGCTAACCTGCTTAAATATCTCCACAATCTTCTCCACTTGTGCAGTTGGTTTATTAGGACTCAACCTGTTTGGGAATGGAGCATTTTGAAAATTCGTTGAGTCAAATGTCTGTGGAGTAAAATGATGAGTAGAAACGGATCCCGGTGTAGATGTGTTCATGTTGTGAGAAATGGGTCCGTTCGAGCTAGAAGAAGTAGAGCCTTGTGAAGGGTGGAGAATAGGCTCTAAAGAAAAAGGTGAAGAAGAAAGTGAAGAAAATGATGAAGGGGAAGATGACGATGGAGAAAAAGAAGAAGAAGAAGAAGAAGAAGAAGAACCACCGGCGGGGATGTCATCACTAGTACCCACATTATTTTGCAACACTCTTCCGGATCTCAACGTGGTCACCGCAGTTACATTGTGATTATGATATGCGTTTTGAGTGTGACCGGGATTTGGCAATGGTTGAGATGGGAGCTTTTCCTTTTCTCTCTCGCTCAACGCAGCAGTTAATTGTGCAATTTATGCCTCAATAGATTTGATACTTTGATCGTGTGAGGCATTGTTATGCATCAAAGATTGAACATAATTTTCAAATCTTGCTGCGGATTCTGTAGATTGCTTGAGAAATGCATCTAGACTTTTTTCTAGCGAGATAACGTTATCATCATTTGGTTGAACCAAATTGTACGTTTGATTTGTATAAGGTTGTTGTTGGAAAGGTTGCTGGTTTTGAGTTTGTGAAGATGCTTGTTGTTGTTGTGGAGGAGGAGGTCTTTGGATATTGTTATTTCCTTGGAATTGTTGATTTTGGTTCCAAGCGAAATTTGGGTGACTCCTCCACCCCGGATTGTATGTCGAAGAGTACGGATCGTTTCTTTGTCGTTGCTGAAATGCAGCATTGACTTGATCCTGTCCTTGAATAGGTGCATTATAAGGACACTCTTCGGTTAGATGCGATGGATTCGAACAACAAGCACAAACAGTTCGTGTGGGTAAGGCAGGGGCAGGAGAAGGCGATGAGATTTTGGTCTCAATGGCTTCTAGCTTTTTCATAAGTGCAGCCATCTCGGCCTTCATAGCAATCGGCATATCTACTTGATGTATGCCTGCCCTAGATTGACCAACAGAAGAAGAAGATGTGGTCTTGGTACTCTCCCACTGAATTGTTTGCTCACTAAGGTCCTCAAGAAACTGCCACGCTTCATCACTAGACTTTGAGAGAAAATGACCTTGACATATGGCTTCTAGCAACTGCTTCGTTTCCGAGTTCAATCCCTCGTATAATGTTTGGCAAAGTTGCCAACTTTCGATCCCATGATGAAGGCATTGAACGAGTAGGTCTTTAAATCTCTCGAAGCACTTCCAAAATTGTTCGGAAGGAAGCTGTGAAAATTGTATAATCTCGTTACGGATTCTAGCAGTTTTGTGATGAGGATAGAACTTTTTCAGAAAAGCTCTCACAAACTCATCCCAATTTCTAATGGAATGTGATGCGGTGCTGTATAGCCACTTCTCGGCTAGGTCACATAAGGTAAAAGGAATGACCCTTAGCCTTATAGCGTCATCACTTAATTGGGTCATTTTCATCATAGCGCACACATTTTGGAATTTATTGATAAAGATATATGCATCTTCAGATTCCAAACCATGAAATTTTGGCAGCATATTGATGAAATGTGGTTTTATTTTAAAATTGTCCCCATTTGCCGGTGGGGGTGAAAGACAGGTAGGTAAAGAAGTGCGGACGGGGTAGAAGAGATCCTGGAGCGCAACTCGTGCGGGCGCTACAACAGGCGGAAGATTCGGGTTATTTGCACCTAACGGAGGTGGAATCATTCCTGTCGGTAAGGTATCTTTGGGGTCATGTCCCGACATACCTTCGAAAGAAGAATTTGAAGGTGGAGGTAAGGAAATGGAGGGAATTTCGACTTCGGTGTCGAAAAGTTCGTCGGTCGGTACCAACGAAACACGGACTAATCGGGCGTTAGTATCCCTAGTCCAAAGTGACATACACTAAAGGAGTAGTGTAGTCAGAAAAAAAAACAGAATGTGGAGGTAAGATAACGTCAATGGAAAGAAGTGGTGTAAGCGAGGTGCAAGATTTCTTTAGCGACAAGTTGCAAGTTTTGAAAAGATTTTTCTCTTTTTTCTGTTTTTTATTTATGTGAGAGTTTTGCAAAGAAGTTTTTGAAAAGAGACTTATGAAACAAATGTATCAACCACACATGCACAATCAGGCCTAGATCTAGAGTCACCTAGGTCTGCTAGACAGCTCCTAACTAGGGCTAGAAATTGAGCCTCAAACCGCCTCTTCACCGATACTGCGGCCAGGTAAGTGGGAAGGAACCACAGTAGTGGGCCTAATTAAAAACCACTAGCCTAGACACCGCAAATGCAGTTAGGATAAACGGTCGATGCCTATACTAGTCCTTTTCCTTTTGAGCTCGATGTTCTTAGGGCTGAGTCTAGTATTTTTTTAATTAATTGTGGTCGATTCAAAATGCTTTAAGGTGATTTCTGGGGTCCTGAGAAGGGTGATGAAATCCCCACCCAATCTGAGTTTGGTCAATTAGCCCCTTAATGTCCGATTAAATTATGCAAAACAATAAAATTCACTTGCAATCAATTTTTAGCGCGGCGCAAAGAAACCTGCAGAAAATCTGTTATTTTGAAGGGGAGAGAAGATTTTTAGCGCAAAGAATTCTTGCAGAAAGTTTTTACAGAAAGATATATGGAGGTTGACAGAGGGGAGAAGGAGAAACAAACCCAGAAAATTTGGTGCGCTGATGTGGCCGAGTCGCGGCGGAACCGCGGTCTGGGGGGTAGTTTCGCCGCGGAAGCGCGGTGGGATGAAGAGATCAGTGGCTGAAAAAAAATTTGTGGCTCTGTTGTGATCTTCCCTCTCTGTTCTGATATGATTTATTTTGTTTTTCCCTCTGTGAATTTCCAGATCCGCGATTCTTTGCGGTTCCTGCAAGATTCAAAAGATACACCCTTGAAACAGATCAAAATTGATACTTTTTTATTTCTTTTTTTATTTTCAGATTTTTATAATTTTTAAAATTTATATCAACCCGAAATTCCACAGAAAGAAATTTTACGCCATCCCCGGCAACGGCGCCATTTGATTGAACTTATTTAGCGTGCTTGCGCTTTCTAAAAGATAGATCAAAAATATTTGTAATCGCAATCAAGAACGGCGTCGCTTTGCAGCTAGCCGGTGAGTACGGGTCGGTCCACAGGGATTTTGTGAGTTTCCGATTCGCGCTTACGAGTTAATTCCGAAAGGTGTTCGGACAGATTATTAAATCTAAAAATCTAAATTATCCTAGGGCAATTATCTAGATCTACTCTTGCTAGGCTAGGTTTAGGGATGGTTCGGAAATGTAATTAAATCTCACCGCTTTCAATACCCGAATGAAGATCTATGAGGAGTTATGGTAATTATCAATAAAGTGGATTGGATCCGTTCGGGAAGGTGTTCCTTCCTCTAGGTTCTTGTCCTTCCTTTAGAGATCCTTACCCTAACCTCCATGGAAAACACCACAACCGGGCCTTTACCCTACGGTGTCATCGTTACCTCGAGGGGTAGGATGCCGTAGGGCGCGGTATGTGCGTGTATGCATGGAGTCCTATTGCAAATATTTGGTGGGTAAGAAAGGGATGAAAGATCTCATCTCTCAAAATCCTTCCTCAAGGCTAAACCCTAAACAAGTTCCTAGGGCAAGGAATTAAAATCTATACTAGGGCAAGAAATTAATTTACTTACAGATGGCTCTCTCCAAACATCAAAGAAGGGTTGTCAGATCTGAATTTCTGAATTAAAGAGAGGCACCGATGCTCTCCAAAAGAATTCTAAAATTTTATTAATGAAGGGAGGCATAAGAATTACAATCTTTAGAGTTCCTATTTATAGAAGATAGGAAACCCTAGGGTTACATTTGACCCGTATGTCTACATTTACACAAATACCCCTAGGTAGACCCATTCAGCGCCACACAAGACTTGGTAATATTTTCTGCCATCAAATCCTCAGACCCACCGCGGAACCGCGGCCCCAGCCAGGGTTTGGCCGCGGTTCCACGGCCAAACTAGAGAGTTGGGCTCTGGGCTTTTGGGTCTTGATTTCTGGATCTTTGGTCTTCTGAATTCTGTGGTTCTTTTCTGAATTTGGCTTCTGATTCTTTTCCAGATTTTCCAGTGAACATTGTTGTGGATTTAAACCGTTTCTTCGAGACGAAAACTTGGACCTTGCGTTGCCTTGTAGTTTGTGAACTGATCTTTATGTAGGCTTGATCAAGATCCTTCTATTTGTTGGTTGCAGTTCCACTTTTGCATCGTCTTTTCTCTTTTTTACTGTTTTCTGTCCAAAAGCCTGTAACCTGTAACATGTAGTAGACATGCGTCAAAAGCACCTATTTATTTATAAAAAGAATAAGAATGGGGAATATAATAATGCAATATTATGGTGTGAACAAGTGCTACCGCGGGTGTAAAACATAAGCAACGTCTATATAATATATAACATATACTATATCCTGTATTCATATCATCAATATATCAAATGATCACATCACAGATATCGCCGCAGAAAACAACATATGAAATATTGGATATACTAGGATTTCCGGGTTTTATTTTAAGCCTATATAAAACACGGATTCCACGGTCGTGATGAATAGCCAATCCCACACCCCTAGACCCCTACGAGAGCGGCAAGAAACCCTACCACTTCTAGAGTTAGGAGACCCAGTCTCGACTCCTCGAGATGGTCTCCCACTGGACCCTAGGACCCGGTTACTTGTGCACCCTTCCTTGGGTCTATCCTAATGCGGAAAAGTAAATAATATACAATGGTGCCATCATAATCAACCCGGAAGTGCCCCAATAAAAGAATATTACATACAATGAATTTTACATGAATGAAAATGAAAAACTCTCATCTCACATAAAACCCCCGGCTATTCAAACACGGCGATCCAATATAACATATCCCAGTAACACATAACATCACATGTCATCAACGTAAGTAAATATGCGTATCCCAATTGTCATTTACATATAGCACCAAAACCGGCGATACACTACATATTGCACTTACGGTCGCAGAAAAGAAAGTGAAAAACTACAACAGTTGGAATTTGCAACCACCTTAGACATCACATGCCTAACCAAATGAGTTCCTTAGACATCGCATGCGTGACAATTATAAACCCCGCATTTTAGTCTCGATCTCGAAAACACTTTTCAATATGTAGTCGGGAAATTCAACAAGATTCCCGACATCCTGATCGAATGCTCGTCGAAAATTTTAGTAGACGGCCGCACCCCCCGATACCGTCGATGAAGTGCACTAAGGCGGAACACCGCTGCCGCGAGCACCCGAACGGATGCTTTTGTGGAATCCGATCGAATGCTTTCGTCGGAAAATATCTCATACTCATCACTTAGTCGAGGCTATGGGGCGTGGCTATCTAATATTGTTACCCGGCGAGTATCCGCGTACACTACGTGATTGCGACGGACTTTTGATCATATCAAAATCACATGGCAACCGATCAAACGAGACTAAATTGCCATATTTATAACATTGAAATTAGTTATCTCATAACTACTTTTGTGGATTCCAAATATTGTATCCCATCAAATAATATTCGGATGAACGTTAAACTTTTCGATCGATTTATCAAAGTCCCACAATTTCCCGACTGCTCAACACTTGAGCACAGTTCAATAATACCGAGAATATGCCACAGTACCTATGCACCAGCTGTAGAAGGGCAAACCCAAGCCTCACTCATGTCGCCACGGAACTACGGCAAACCCTAAGGTTTTACCGCGGTTCCGCGATCCAAAAAGTCGAGTTAGGGTTTCATTCTTCTAGAGGGTTCATAGGATCACTTGCATGTTTTTCCGAATACGTTAAACATGGAAAAATAGGTTTTTGACATTCGAACAAAATTTTAACTTCGCCTAGACAACATGCGAATAACCCGAAACATTGTTAAAACTACGAATACGAAACACTCTGAATTGTTTATAGTGTAAGATTACATCACATGCAAAATTAGAAAAAACAAACAATACCAGAAACATCAAAACCAAGTAACTTGAACACATAAAAAATTTCAGGGGGGTGCTCGGTTTTGGCCGAGATCATCGTGGTGGTGGCCGGCCCAATTTTCTTGAAACCCCCTGAAATTTTCACAGTGTTCATGATATATCTCATACATCACTCTGTACTTGTTTAAAAAAATTTTGACAAATATTTAAAATCGACAGAAACATGATTTTCGCGTTTCAAGTTTCGGAGTATTTCGGTTTCGTAATCTTAACAAAATCCGTATAAATTTCTAGCATGGCTCTGATACCACTGCAGGGTTACCTAAGACGGCAGCAAGGTTTCAGAAGGTATCGTCCATGCAAAATTCAAAAAATTGTCGTTTTAGCTAACCCTAACTAAGAATCGTTAACTAGAAATCGACGGAAAAGTAAATGCAAACACTTTGCAAGTCTAGTGAGCAAGGAATACAACCTTTGTAGACCGGTCCTTCACTTTAATAGCTCCGTGTAGTAGTCCCTTTCGCTGCGATCGTGAACTCCGGACTCTAGAGAGGATCCCATGAAGAAACGAACATGCTTGCTTCGAAGACTTCGAGGCCGAAGATGATCTACGTCGAGAAGACACTAACCCAAGCTATCTCTTCACTAATTACAGAATTAGTGAAGCAAACACCCTATACTAAATGGCAAGTAGTAAAGCATGATGAAACAGGAAGTGGGCTCACTTTAGATTTTATTTTCTCACATTTTTTCTCACAACTCCATTGAAGCTAGAAAGCTTTTTTTGGAAGAAGAAGAAGATGAAGAAAATATCTCATATGATAATTATCCAAAGGATAATTGGCAACCATGGTGAGTTAAGCATCTCATGCTTAACCTTTGTAGAGAGTTAACCATGGCTAGGTTTAATTGGTTGGGTTAACAAAAATCTTAGCCAAAACAAAAGAGTGGACTTGGTCAAAGATCAATACAAGCTTCTACAAGCTTTCATCCATGACAAAATGCCACCTTTTGTAATTAGCAAAATAAATAAAACCCTAGCAATTAAACCAAGCATGGTGTAAGTCATACACACACCTTTGTTGCATGTATCATCAAGCATGACACATAACATGTACACACAAACATATCACATATATTCAATGTGCACAAAATGAGAAAAAGAAATCATAAGTGAGCTTAATATTAGTTAATGTAATATAATATATTAAATATATAATTATACATTAAATTATTAAATCAACTCCTGATTTAATAATCTGGCTATATCACATATAACCGACTAATATCTTGTGTAACAACTTATCGAATCAACACTAGATCCGATAACCCGGCTGTATCGCTTATAACCGACCAATGTCACAATTCACGAGAATAGAATACGGTATCTCATATCGTATCAATCTCGGTCCCGCACATATCACATACATGCTCCTACTCCGTTTCTCTTGAGCCAGGAAACCCCTGTGTAGGACTCTAAAGACTCGTCAATACGCCGGCAGTAGGTGATGGTCATATCAAACACCCACAAGCCGCAAGCGGTCTGCTAAACGTAACGTCCACCCGGGTATTGATCGATCAGAAGATCAATAAGTAAGCCTGCTCACACTCCTGCGAATCCAATCAGGAACACTACCGTACAGTCCGGTCTCTTCGTCTGATATGTCGCATATCTCGTCTTGGGGTGGTAAACGTCAGACCCCAGTAACTCGATAAGTCGTCTCGATATGAGGCTCATAACGGGTCGAGAAACTACTGATAACACTTACCAATATATCTATGAAGCATCCCTGGCCAGAGACTTCCTGTTATAGCTTAATCGAGCACAGCACAACATCAACTCCTAATACCGGGAGAGACGAAACCCCACCTATCGCTCATTGCCACCATGTAACTCGGGACGGTACCTAAAAGCCACCATTTTGCACGTTCTCTTGAACGTGGTATGGTGGAAATCAAAGCATAGTGGGAATCACACAAGACTCTATGATGATCTCGGGTCTACAGACTAACCTGTACCAGTGTCTTCAGAGAACTGCCATCTGACGTGAGGTATAATACCATCAAGGAGTTCTCGGCGAGTCCGTCCAGTGTACCCAGTCTCCACTGTGCACCCGTATACTGTCTCTGATTTCAAACACCAATGGAAATGGGATCATCCATCGCCCATCTACATGGGTCGAGAAGCTATACGCTAGTCTACTCTGGTATATTGATGCCCTGTCTCGATACACCTACGACTAGGAACAATTAAAAGATGTACTTAGCGACTACATTGTCTCCACTAGTATGATCTACATCATAATCCTGGTAGTCAAGTACTCATCCTAAGGGCTTTATCAACATGTAACATAGAGACAATCAATGTACATATTAAGATAAAGAGCAGCCAGATAGCATACTATCATGTCGAGCAAGAGTGTCCTCCGTATATATGTCCAAACATCCACTACAATATACATCGTATGTACAGTAATGGCCTCTAGGGCATACATATCACTAACAGATCCGCTATAATATCATGTCGTATCTCATAATACGAACCAAGTCACATCACCGATCTCGTAGCATCATACCCAATCACATCGACTCATCTCCAAGTACCATATATTATTCTCGTCATCCATGTATATGTATACACACACACATACACACACACATATATATACATGCATACATACATACATACAAACATACATATTCACATACATATGTGTGTGTGTATATATATCCCCATATATGCACAAGTAAATCAAATGTATGCGTGTATGTGCGCGTATATGCAAATCTTTACTCTAGGGTTTCGCGACTAAGAAGTTAAACAAAGTTACTTCTAATTACACTAAAACTAACCCATGAACACCTAAAACCTATCTTGATAATCATTAGCCTCACAATACACAAATTTATATATATATATATATATATATTCATATCCGTATACTACACTACGAAACTGCGGGTGTGCTATACGCCATCCACCCGACTTCCCCCGTAGATATATATCTACTCACCTTGATCCTTACTTGACGAAGTCGATGCCGCCTTGCTCTTGCTCGTCCTCCGAATTCCACGCGAAGGTACCTACACATATCACACATAGTATCGTAAAACAAAATAGCGGATGAAAAACAAAACGGCACACGAAAAACACATAGGTTAGAACCTATGGTCTACGCATGCAAAAGAATTAAATAACCCTCGACATCTACGTACAAATACCAATTGATTGAGATAAAACACAAAATACAAAGTTCAAGTCATAAACAACAATGAAACCGAAACAACATCTTAGAAAACTTACTCCAGATTTTTCCCCAGATCAAAATTAGCCAATTTTGCATATGTGGAGGGTCTAGTTTACAGATTAGGGAGCCAGAAAACAAGAATGAGGTCCAGGGGCCAAGTACTGGCCGCAAATTGCGGCCAGAAAGGAAATATTTGCGGCCAAGGATAGGAGTTAGGATCTCGGGGCTCTAGGGTAGCTTCTAGGTGTTAGTTATATGTATGCCCTAGAGTCCATTACTGTACATGCGATATATATTGTAGTGGATGCTTGGACATATATAGGGAGGACTTTCTTGCTCGACATAATTTTATGCTATCTGATTACACTTTATCTTAACATGTAAACAAATACTGTTTTGTGATCACATGTTGATAAAGCCCTTAGAATGATTACTTGACAACCAGGATTATGATGTAGATCATACTAGTGGGGACAAGGTAGTCGATAAGTACATCCTTCAAATGTTCCTAGTCGTGTGAGTATCGAGACAGGGCATTGATACTCCAGAGTAGACTAGCGTATACGCTTCTCGATCCATATGATGGGCGATGGTTGATCCCATATCCATTAGTGTTTGACATCAAAGAAGGTATGCGGGTGCTTAGTGGAGACTGGGTACACTGGACGGATTCGCCGAGAACTCCTAGATGGTATTATACTATCGTCGGATAACAGTTCTCTGGTGACACTGGTACAGGTTAGTCTGTAGACCTAAGATCGTCATAGAGTCTTGTGAGATTCCCACTGTGCTTTGATTTCCACCTTACCACGGTCAAGAGATCGTGCAAAACGGTGCCTTTTGGGTACAGTCCCGAGTCACATGGAGGCAATGAGCGATAGGAGGGGTTTCGTCTCTCTCGGTATTGGGAGTTGATGTTGCGCTATGCTCGATTGGCCATAACATAAAATCCCTTGCCAGGGTTGCTGAGATTTACTGGTATGTGTTACCAGTAGTTTCTCGAACCATTATAGACCTTGCATCGGCATGACTTATCAGGCTATTGGGGTCTAACATTATACCACCCCCAGGCTGTTGATATGGGACATATCAGACGAAGAGACCGGACTGTACGGCAATGTTACTGATTTGATTTGCATGAGTGTGAGCTGGCTTACTTGTTGATCTTATGATCGCTCAATACCCGGGTGGCCGTTACGTTTAGCAGACCACTTGAGGCTTGTGGGTGTTTGATATGATCATCACCTACTGCCGGCGTATTGATGAGTGTTTAGAGTCCTACAAAGAGCTTTCCTGGTTCATGCGAAACGGAGTAGGAGCACATATGTGATATGTGCGGGACCGAGATTAATGCGATATGAGATACCGCATTCTATTCTCGTGACTTGTGACATTGGTCGGTTATATGAGATATAGCCAAGTTATCAGATCATGTGTCGATTCGATAAGTTGTTGCATTTGATATTAGTTGGTTATACACACTATAGCCGGATTATTAAATCAAGTGTTGATTTAATAATTTAACGTAGAATTATATATTTGATATATTAAATTACATTAACTAATATTAGCTCACTTAAGTATTTCTTTTCTCACATTTGATATACTTTATATATATGTGATATATGTATTGTTTTCTTTTTGACACAAAATAAATATGTGATATATATTGTTGTGTCATGTTAGGTTACACTTGCAACATGTAAGTATGAGACTTATACCATTCTAGGGTTTTATTTATCATAAAGTAATTCACAAAAGATTTGGAATGAGTCATGGTTGAAGCTTGGAGAAGCTTGGAGACAACATTGACCAAGTCCACTCTTTTGTCATTGCTTAAGATATTTCTTAACCCGACCCTTAACTCATAGCTATGGTTTATTCTCTACATGATTTAGTCTTGACACTAACTCACCCAAGGTTGCAATTCTAACCCCGCTCTCTCATTAATTTGCTTCATTACTTCTTCTTCTTCTTCAAGAGAAAAAGCTTGCAAGTTTTTTGTAAATGATGAAATCTTCTGAGAAAAATAAATCTAAAGTGAGCACACTTCCTACTTCATCGTCCTATACTATTAGCCATTTATTTTAGGGTGTTTGCTTCACTAATCTACACAATTAGTGAAGAGATAGCATGAGCTAGTGTCTACTCGACGTAGATCATCTTCGGCCTCGAAGACTTTGAAGCAAGTTTATTCGTTTCTTCATGGGAGCCTTTCTAGAGTCCGGGGATCGTGATCGCATCGAAGGGACTACTACACGGAGCTATTGAAGTGAAGTACCAGTCTATAAAGGTTGTATTCCTTATTCACTTAGATGTAAAGAGTTTACATATCATGTTTAACCCTAATTCTCTAGTTCGATTACTTGGCTGGTTGGTTTAGCACCCCAAAATTTTCAATAGAGCATGTTTGATACTTGCCAAAATCTTGCTAAGGTGCTAAGATAACCCATCAGTGGTATTAGAGCCAAGCTAGAGCATTAGGCGTTGTCTATATGAAGTTTAAAATCCGATCGAACTCCGAAAGCCCGAAATGACCCCCTTTCTGAAAATTTTTCCAAAAGTTGGATTTTTCCATGTGAAAAATGCTCAGAAAATCATGCAGGGAATTCTATGGACACACCTGAAGAACGAAACCCTAACTCGTCCAAGTGACCGCGGATCCGTGGCCAAAACATGGTTTTGGCGGCGAATCCGCGGCGCCACTTGAGAGGCTTGGGTCGGGCCCTTCAGCTGTTAGTCCATATGTGTTGTGGCATGTCTCTGGTTAACTTTAACTGTGCTTAAGTGTTGAGCTCTCTGGGAATTTTTTGGAATTCGTTGCATCGATCGAATTATCTAACTTCTCCTAGCTTTCTGTGATTGTGATACAATATTTGGAATCCACATGAATTAGTTAGGAGATAACTAGTTTGAATATTATAAATCTAGCCGTTTAGTCTCATTTGATCGCTTTCCATGGGATTTTGATGTTGATCAACAGTCCGTCGCAATCACGTAGCGTATGCGGATACTCGCTGGATAAACTTCATAGATAGCCATGCCCCATAGCCCCGACCAAGTGACTGTAGGAGAACCTGCATCCGTTCTGGTGCTCGCGGCCGCGGTGTTCCGCCTTAGTGCACTTCGTCAACGGCATCGGGGTGTGCGGCCGTCTAATAATGTTTCCGACTTGCATTCGATCAGATTTTCGGGAATCTTGTTGAATTACCCGACAGGCTATTGTAAAGTGTTTTCAATATCGAGACTAAAATGCGGGGTTTATAATTGTTAGGCACGCGATGTCTAAGAAATTCATTTGATCAGGCATGAAATCCAATGTATGTGATACGTTGGGTTTATGATGTCTAAGGTGGTTGCGGATTCCAACTGTTGTAGTTTTTCACTTTCTTTTCTGCGACCGTAACTGTAATATGTGGTGTATCGCCGGTTTCGGTGCTATATGTCATGACAATTGGGATACACATATTTACTTATGTTGATGACAAGTGATGTTATGTGTTGTTGTGATATGTTATATTAGATCGTCGTGTTCTGAATAGCTGGGTTTTTTTTATGTGAGATGAGAGTTTTTCATTTTCATTCATGTAAAAGCTTTTATGTAATATTCTTTTATTGGGGAACATCCGGGTTGAGGATGATGTCACCATTAATGTATATTATTAACTTTTCCGCATTAGGATAGACCCAAGGAGGCACAAGTAACCGGGTTCTAGGGTCCAGTAGGAGACCATCTCAAGGAGTTGAGACCAGGTCACCGAACTCTACAATTGGTAGGGTTGCTTGGTGCTCTCATAGGGGTATAAGGATGTGGTTTCGCTATTCATCACAACCGTGGAATCTGTGTTTTATACTGGCTTAAATTAAAACACGGAAATCCTAGTATATCAAATATTTCTTATGTTATCTTCTGCTGCTCTGTGATGTGATCACTGTGATAACTTCAGACGAATGCCTATATTATATATATGAGATATAATTAATATTGCTGCTTTCGTTTCATATCTGATGCTTAGGAAGCATATATTTATGGGACTTCATTAATAAGATTAATGAAAGAAAAAGAAATCTAAAGATGTTGTAGAAACTTGTTTTAAAAACTGGTAGCTCTAGTTCTTTCTTTGCATAGCGGTATTCCTTGTAGAATATCCAGCACCTTATTCGATAAGGAATGACCCGAGATCCCTTCACCGGGTGTTACGACCCGCAGGGTACGGAACGTGACTGGCACTTAAGTTTACGAAACGTCTAAAGACGTCCGTAAAATAAGTAAGCCAAAGCCCAGAAAACAAAACCAATTAAGCAAAAGAGTGAAGAAAACCCAATCAGTTGAAAGCAAGTTTATCAAATAAGTCATGTAAAACCCTTTTTAAAAACAATACCAATTTTTCCGAAAATTTCGGCAGAGTCTCCTTTGTAAATACTGGCCCCCAAACTGGGTACAACAAAAATATATATGAAACCAACAAAATAGGGCATCCCCAAGCGGGAGCTAGCTCTTCGCCACAAGGCGGTCACAAATCCCACGCAATATAAAGCAACAACATGCGAAATAATCATAATGAAGCATAAGAAAACATCATGTCGACTCAAGTGAGCTCGACCCCAAAATACAGCATAAAAGTCCACAAACCTCACAGTCTCATCTCTAGGTCAATATACAATAATACTGGTAGAAACAGTAGATGGAGTACACTAGATACAAAGAATATACAAGGTGGTACAAAAATAATAACATAACCCACCTATGAGCAAATCTCGAGTCCAGGCAAAGGAGGCAAAAGAACAAGTGCGCCTGCCGCTACTGAACTGACGGAGCGGACCTGCAAAAGACTGTGGCACAACGGGGGTGAGTTGCAACTCGTGAGTAATAAATAACACCTACAAAGGCTATCGTACGCATGCACACAAGCATCCTAGCATCTAAAATACAGGTATGAATGGGTGCACTAGCAGGGTGTATACAACATCAGTGTACGAATATGTATGCAACATGAATATCTGAGGTCTCAATAGGTATATATAAGAAACATTTATCTCGTTTTGTTTTTGAAACTCTTTTAGAATGCCAGCATAATACTCAAAGAATCGACGAGAACCGGTGTCCAGCAACGACACCCAAAAGCTGTCTCAAATCTCATAAATGTATCTCTGGCCTCAGCCGTCCGGCTGACCCATCTCAAATATCAATATCTCATCATCTAGCGGCCACGGTCGGTATCCTCTGGATATCCGCCATCCCAAACAGTCACCGGTAGGTAATCCGTCCCCTGCCAGGCTCAACGTCAACACCACATTCCTCTTGCCCCGGGGTACCTTACCGGGCCCACCATGTACCCGTGCCGGTTCCTCCACTCCTCGACACGAATTTCCAAAACCACAGCAAACTCATGGTGGAAGACACTTACATCACTAGAAAACCGCAATTTACATATTTTAAAAATATAATAAGTTTAGAAATTTTGCGGCTTTCCCCCGAAATCCAGCAATATCATAAAATCTCAAGAAATCCTCATAAGTGCATATATCAGTGATAATGAATGCATATGGTATCAATAATCAAGTTGCGATGTGTGATTAATAGATTAAGCATGAACAATTAATATGATGAAGTACATGCACGTGAATAGCAATCCTACGGTTTCATTTTAAGGAATTAAAGGCAATAGCACAAGTTTAAGTATCAATTAGTAAAAGGTTTAATTTAAAGGTTATCTAGTGTGGTGGCATGGCAATTTCAAGGGTGTGTGTGTAAGCATGAATAGTGCTCGTGCTGCATAATAAAACCCTGGCAATGGTGCAGGTGTCCTATAAAATGGTTTCGTATAGGTATGTCAATATAATGCATGGATGCAGCAATAATCATATACGTATTTCACCTCTAATTACTAACATCACTAAGAATCTTGTAAGTTACTAAAACTATCGGGCGGCTTGCGCCATCCAACGATAGTCCCCCGTAGATGTTACATCTACTCACCGGAATCCCTGGCTAGCTGTGCCCAATCACCGCCTTTCCCTTTCGCGCCGCGTCTGACGTCTCCGCGACCGAACCTGGAATTTACATCAATACCAAACATAAGGTTACATATCAAGAATGACGCAAAACCCCAACGAAACTACTAAAGTTCGCTAGCTAGGTACAACGTGCACAAAGTGCGCGGAACACACGCGAAAATCGCAAAAACTGCCAAAAAACGCCGATTTGGTCGCCCGGCAAAACTAAAACCCGACTACCCAAAAATCCGCACTCACGCATCCTAAACGTCACAGGAGATGCTAAAAATATCCCCAAGATATCACAAATAATTCACCAAATAATTTTAATAAAAAACCTAGTAAGCACAAACTAGCAATTTTGGTGCAAAAATCGAAATTTAGCGATACGGTTATCACAATCCAATCACACAACAAGCAATCTACAAATACTATAATTACAACACATAGCAAAGATTCAAAAACCTATTTTCCATAAGCAACCATTACTTGAATTATATAACCTAGCAATTCTTAATCCAAACTTTATATGAAACCCTTAAATTAACACTAATTTTATAACTCAATTAGCAAGTTAAGCTTCTAGATTAGGTTAGCAAAACAACTAGATAACAAATTAGATTTAATCAACTAAATAATGGTTTCTAAACCCTAATTCAACTCACTAATCATGCTTCACAACCCATTTTCCAAACATAAACCCTTTCTAGATTTTGGTAATTTAGCAAACCTAATGCAATTTCACACAAGTTTAACATAGAATAGGTTAATAGGAAGCCGCTTAATCAAGGTAACCATATAGATTAGTTAATTAACAACTAGATTAACTACAAAACAATTTAATTAACTATCATGGCTTCAAAAACCCTAGTTTAATACAAACTATTCTTTTATAAACTAGATTAGAAATTAGTTAAACTTTTAACACTAAAACCATATACTTAAGGAATTTAGCCAAAAGAAATTAACTAGATGGAAATTATACCTCAAGATCTATGGATCAAGCATGAATAAATTTGCTCCAAATGATGGCCTCAAGCATCAAGATCCAAGCTAGGGAGGTGAAGGAAAAGAAAGATGAAGGATGGGTTTAATTTGTAAGCTTTAATTTGCTATTTTGATGAATTAAACTTGAAGAATTTAGAAGAAAATGAGAAGAAAAGAGATGAAGAGGGGGAGGTGCAGATTTCGGCCAGAAATGAGGTAAGGGGGAGGGTGTGGGTGTGTGGGAAAGGTCAAGGGTCAAGTCTCCAAAGTCAATGCACCATACCTTATCAACTATATTTAAAATAAATTCATAAACAACCCCATTTTCAACACAAGAAAGAAACCAACATGAGGCCAGAAATTTCTGAACTTGCACAAGGTGGGGCTGTCCTAGGGCTGAGGGAAAAGAGAGAGGGGTTTTACAAAAGAAATTTTATGCAAAAAGGCCCCCTACAAGTCAAAAATTGCAAGTTTTAGCTTAAAATTCAATAAATTCGTTTCCTATCATAAAAATTTGTTAAAAATCAAAATAAAATACTAAAAATTTATGTTACCACTAGATTTTAATTAACATAATTTTAAATATTAAAATTATCCCGGAAAAATTTGTATTTATCGCTAAATTAATGTATTTTCTTACTGGCTTAAAATAATATTAAAAAATTGAAAAATTAGGGAAATTTTTTTAAACGACCAGAATTTCATAAGTAACTCATTAGCTACTAAAAACAAGCAATTACCTATCTATTTTAGGTATAATTAGCCCTAAACTGCAAAATAACGAGAAAGACGGTTTTCGGAAAAATACCGAATTTTCACCGAATTTCAGGAAAACACCAAAACGACTTTTCAAGACGCTACACCGGGAGTGACCTCTTTAGCGAAACTAGCAGATGCTACAAACTCAGTTTTGTTTCTGATTGTTTCTATAGTTTTTTCTTTGCATAGTGATATTTGTGAAATATCCTGCACCTTATTCGATAAGGAAAGAGTCGAGATCCCTTCACCGGGTGTGACCTCTTTATCAAAGCTAGTAAAAGCCTCAAAAACACTTCTTTTAAAAATCACTCGATTCTACAACGATATCAAGTTTATTATGCAAAAGGTTTTCTTAAAAATCTGTCGTAGCCTTCCGTCATTTCAGATAAGTAGTATTTAGTATTCATGTTGCCTTTGTTGACCTTGTAAAGGCGTAGTGTGCGGTAGATGATTAGTGCTTATCTGCTAGCATATGATGTGATTGGATTAGGGTAGTCGTGCGACCTTGTTGACCTTGTCAAGGGTCGTGCGGGTGGGTTTAATTCAATCAGGAAATGACGGGTTGGACTTGACATGCGGTCTATGGTTTGTTGAGCTTGTCAAGATCATAGATCGCTTAGGGCAAAACATTATCGGGAATTTCAAGTGTTGAAATTTGCAATGAGATTGTATACCTTCTATGAGATAGTTGGATCCCGATACCCACTGCGAGTAAGAGTTACTTCAGGGAGAGTTTTACATATTACAATTAGCCGATCAAGTAGGTGTCTAGAAAGGTGTTAACAGGGTTATGCCTCTGGGAAAACGAGTTTTATTTTAATTAGGTCCGTGAGAAAGCACGGGGAACCTCCCTCAAAGTACCGACACTGGCCTGGCAGAAAGATTGGCGAACTTGTATGGTGTAATAAATCCTGGCTAGTCTTACCTTTTAGGGTTTGAAGAATGATTTGACTAAAACAGTAAGAGCCATCCTGATTAGATAAAATAATAACCAATCTAATTATGCAAGAGCGCACGCATAGTGTTTTCTTCTCTCTCTCTCCTGGTAGCGACTATGCCACTCCTTAATCAAGATAATAATATGGATGCATTGACCGGACCTGGTTATTATACTGTGCTAGGGAAGGTTGGTTCTGCTCTATCTTATAATTGTTATAAGTCCGAGCAGGAAATAGGGGAATATACGGATTCCCATGCCACCGAATCGAAGAAAGTGCATGTTGATGCATATTCTTCGGGTGTCCTTATTTCCGAAAACTGTTTCTCAGTATCCTCTGCGTCCTAGATATGAGATACCGGATCAGGATCCCATATATGTAAGAGTTACATGTGCTACAGAAAGGCAGAGAACTGAGAATGTGTGATATGTCTCTAAGTGTTAGAGAATGGTGCAATTGTTGCAGCCAAGTCTGTTGGCAGATATCACCTTGTATTAATACATTGATTCTGAACGAATGTTTTTACATACCGAACCTGCTATACAAAATTACATCAGTTTCTTTAATGAGTTAACAAAGGATATAATTCTGTATTAGAGGATTATGTTGTGAACATTTTCCTGAATCAAGAGTTGATTCGATCAGGCACGTTATATAATAGCATATATGTTCTAAATTAAACCACAGTTCAAATTATCTAGAACACACGCAAGAGGACTAATTCAGAAATGAACAAATCCCTCTTGAAGCATTGTAGACTAGGTCATATCTATGCGACATGACCAGCTAAGTTACATAAGGATGAAAATGAGAATCTGTTCGAATTTTCATCTTATGATACTTGCCAGTCTTGTCTCAAAGGTAATATGGCCAATACTCCGTTTACTGGAAACAGAGAAAGAGTTAGTGAACTCTTGGAAGAATGCATGATGATGTATACGGTCCTATGTCTACAAATGCCGAGATTGGTTCTTCGAACTTCGTTATATTCATCGACTATCTCTCAGGATTTGGACATATGTTCATGTTGAAATACAAGTCTGAAACTTTTAAGAAATTCAAGGAATATAAGCTTGAAGTTAAAGAATCAGGCGGGTAAAAGTATTAAGTACTTCGATGTGATCGAGGAGGTGAATACTTGTGCATGGAGTTCCTGGTGTTTCATAAAGAAGAATGTAATTATCTCTCAGCTTACTCCTTCGAGTACACCACAGCACAACGGTGTATCGGGGTAGAGGTATCGCACCATATGAGATGTGGCGCGCACTATGATGAGTACAGCTAAGTTACCTGTTTCCTTTTGGGTGTTATGCACTTGAGAAGATGCATACCTATTGAATAGGGTTCCATTCAAATCAGGGCCTACCACTACATATGAGATATGGTGTGGGAAGAGACCATGTTTTAAACGAGTTAAGATATTGTTAGTTGTATGTATGCCCTAGAGGCCAGTATTGTACAGATGATGTATATTATATTGGATGCTTGGACATATATAGAGATGACTTTCTTGCTCAATATGATAGTATGCTATCTGGTTGCTCTTTATCTTAACATGTATACTAGTCTCTTTAAACTGTCTTATAGTTACATGTTGGTAAAGCCCTTAGGATGTGTACTTGACTACCTGGACTATGATGCAGATCATACTAGTGGGGACATGGTAGTCCATAAGTACATCCTTCAAGGTCCCTAGTCGTAGGTGTATCGAGATGGCGCATCGATATACCAGTGTAGACTAGCCTATACGCTTCTCGACCCATGCGATGGGCGATGGATGATCCCATATCCATTGGTGTTTGACATCAGAGATGGTATACGGGTGCTCAGTGGAGACCGGGTATACTGGACGGACTCGCCGAGAACTTCCAGATGGTATTATAACTCACGTCAGATGGCAGTTCTCAGGTGACAGTTGTGCAGGTTAGTCTGTAGATCCGAGATCGTCATAGAGTCTTGTGTGATTCCCACTGTGCTTTGATTTCCACCTTACCATGTCCAAGAGAGCGTGCAAAACGGTGGTTTTTGGGTACAGTCCCGAGTCATATGGAGGCAATGAGCGATAGGAGGGGTTTCGTCTCTCCCGGTATTGGGGGTTAATGTTGCACTGTGCTCGATTGGCCGTAACAGGGAAGTCCCTGGCCAGGGCTGATTAGAGATTTACCGGTAAGTGTTACCAGTAGTTTCTCGACCCGTTATGAGCCTCACATCGGCACGACTTATCGGTTATTGGGGTCTGACATTTACCACCCCTAGACTTGATATGCGACATATCAGATGAGGAGACCGGACTGTACGGGAAGTGTTGCCGATTGGCTCGACGGGAGTTGTAGCAGGTTTGCTTGTTCTCTTCTGATCGCTCAATACCCGGGTGGCCGTTACGTTTAGCTGACCGCTTGCGGCTTGCGGGTGTTTGATATGATCATCACCCTCTGCCGGCGTATTGACGAGTCTCAGAGTCCCACAATGGAGTTTCCTAGTCCAGGCAAAACGTTGTGGTGCGCGTATGCGATATGCGCATGGGCCCGATTAAAATGCGCGTATAGGATACCGTATATTGATCTGGCGGCTTGCTTTTGGTAGGGGTCGTATGTGATATGGCCGGATTGATAAATCAAGTGTTGATTTATCATTTAACCATTAGATTCTCACTAGAAATCCTTTCTTGTTTCTATAGATGTATGGATGCATGTATGCATTCCTTTTTGATTCATGTACATATGGATGTACATATACACATACATACATACATACATACATACATACATCATGGTTGCTTATACAATGAGAATGGTGGCAAAATAAGAATCACACCATGGTTATTATATGGATTTTTCATTGCTTTTGAATTAAAACAAAAAGGGAAAAGAAAAAGGGTTAAATGATAGAATGTTTCTACACTCTTCTTCACTTTACCATGCTCACCTACCTTTTAACCCATGGTTTATTTTCCTTTTGTGCTTTTAACTCCATTGCAATAATATCTATATAATTAACCATGGTTTGAAATGAGAGATGGAAAATATATATACTTATATTTTCATTTTTCAAGAGAGAGTTTTTTCTTCTCTTCTTCTTAAAAGCCATCATCTTCATCAACCTCTCTCATTTGCTCTCTAGATTTTTGTAGTGAGCAATACAATCATCAAGTTAGGATTTTGAAGTGAGAAAGAGAACCACAACACCATTCTACACAAGTCTATCCCACTTGTTTGGAGTGTTAGCTTGATTTCGTTCACTTGATCGGATAAAGTTGCAAGCTTGGACAAAGCGGACTCCGGGTGGATCATCGGTGACCTCGAGGTGTTCAAGCGGAGCTCTTTCAAACCCCAAGTAGCCGAGGAGTCTAGCGTAGGGAGCTACAAAGGTTGTACTCTCTAAACCCTCGCTTTTCTTTCATATGATGATGTGAAAAGTTCGAAACCCTAATTTTTCTAGGATCGATTCTATGTTGGTTAACTTAGCACCCTAAAAATTCATTCTTTGGTTCATGTGATGCTTCCAAACCCTTCATGATGTGCTAGGCTAACCTTTCACTGGTATCAAAGCCAACCTAGAACATTAGGCGACTATTTTACGAAGTTAAAACTCCGATCGAACCGAAATACGGCCTTTAGAATGCTCTCTAGACATTTTTTAAAATCTGGTTATTTTCGGAATTAAAAATAATTAAAAAATACAACAGGAAAAGATAAGAATTACTGTGAAATACGAACCCATGATCTGAACAAACCGCCGCGGAACCGCGGCAAAGCTTGGCTTAAGCCGCGGCTCCGCGGCCATATAGTGGCTTCATGGCTTCGTTTTTGCACAGTAACTCCTTAAACTGCTTGTACATTGTTTTGAGTATGTTTAATATGAATATACTGTTGAAAATTCTGGAGATGGTTTTGGACTCGACGATTCGATCGGAATTTTCATTTCGTTTCTTTTCCGGATAAATTAGAATGTATTGAAGTATTTGAACGAGTATCATTTGCTCACTTTTCACGGGGTTTAAAATCTTCCGGAAATACGTGAAAGTTTGTTTGTGGTGGACCCTCTAGAAGACAACAAACCTTAACTCGATTATGTGACCGTCTTGAACTGCCTTTTAAACCTTAGGGTTTGGGGCAGTACGGCGTGCCACATATGAGGCGTTGGCTTGACCCTTCTACGGCTGGACCGCTACCACTGTGTCACACTCTGGGTTTTTGAACTCCGCTCAAGTGTTGAGCTTTAGGGAATTTTGGGTATTTGATCATTCGTTCGAAAACTTTAATACCGTCTAATTATCTGGAATGAGATGCAATGTGTGGAATTCATATTATAAGACATGAAATACGAGGTATGTGATACTTCGCATTTACGATGTCTAAAGAGAATGTGGATTCCAGATATTACAGTTTTACACTTTCTTTTCTGTGACCGTAAGTGTAGTATGTATTTACCGATTGTCGTTGCTATACGACGACGACAATCGGTGTATGCATACTTACTTACGTTGATGATATGAGATATTATGTGTTGCTGAGATATGATGTGCAGGATTGTCGCGATTGAATAGCCGGGGGTTTTATGTGAGATGAGAGTTTTATATTTTCATTCATGTAAATTCAAATGTAATGTAATATTCTTTTATTTGGGGCACTTCGGGTTGAGGTTGTGTCACCAGTGTTGTATATTATTTACTTTTCCGCATTAGGATGGACCCAAGGAGGGGAGCACAGGTGACCGGGTTCTGGGGTTCAGTGGGAGGCCATCTCGAGGAGTCGAGACCGGGTCTCCTAAACTCCAGAATTGGTAGGGTCGCTTGCCGCTCTCGTAGGGGTCCAGGGTGTGGGCTTGGCTATTCATCGCGACTGTGGAATCCGTATTTTCTATTTTGGCTAAATACTAAATACGGACGTCCTAGTATATCCCACATTATATCTATGTTTCTGCTGCGATATCTGTGATGTGATCATTTGATATGTTCTGATGGATACAATATATAGTATATATGATATATTATATAGGCGTTACTTATGTTTTTCACCCGCACTAGCCCTGCCCTGCTCTGTCGTTAGTTACTTAACCTAACGGTGCACGAGGGGACATCGAGGCGAATGCGGATGGCATAAGTGTACGTCGTATTTATCTGTGATGTTTAGGTGACTTAAATGATGGGACTTCATTAATGTGATTAATGAAAGAAAAGAAACCTAATAGATGTTATAGAATCAAATTTTTAAATAAAAAGGGTAGCTACAGTTTTGCTTTGCATAGTGGTATATATGATATACCCTGCACCTTATTCGATGAGGAAAGGGCCGAGATCCCTTCACCGGGAGTGACCCCTTTAGCAATAACTGGCAGATGCTACACATTCGGTTTGTCTTTTGATTGCTTCTATAGTTTATGCTTTGCACAGTGATATATATGATATATCCTGCACCTCATTCGACGAGGAAAGGGCCGACGATCCCTTCACCGGGAGTGACCCCTTTAGCAAAACTACAAAAGCCTCAAAAACACTCCATTTCAAAACTTCACTTGATTCTACAATGATATCAAGTTCATTATGCAATAGGTTTTCAGAAAAACCTGACGTAGCCTCCGTCATTTCAGATAAATCCTACTTAGTATTCGTGCTACGTTTGTTGACCTCTGTCAAGGCGTAGTGTGCGGTAGCTAACTAGTATTTATCTGCTTATGCATGTGATGCAGATTGGATTAGGGTAGTCGTACGACCTTGTTGACCTCCGTCAAGGGTCGTGCGGATGGATTTGATTCAATCAAGAAATGACGGGTTGAACTTGACTTGCACCCTGTGGTTTGTTGACCTCCGTCAAGGTCATAGGATGCTTGGGGCAAAATATTATCGGGAATTTCATGTGTTGAAATTTGCAATGAGATTGCATACCTTCTATGAGATAGTTGGATCCCGATACCCACTGCGAGTAAGAGTTACTCCTGGGAGAGTTTTACACAGGATAATTAGCCGATCAAGTAGGTGTCTAGAAAGGTGTCAACGGGATTACGCCTCTGGGAAAACAAGGTTTACTTTAATTAGGTCCGTGCGAAAGCACGGGGAACCTCCCTCAAAGTACCGACACTGGCCTGGCTGAAAGATCGGCGAAGTTGTAGGGTGTAATTAATCCCGGCTAGTCTTTCCTTTTAGGGTTTGAAGGAAGATTTGATAAAAACCAGTGGGAGCCATCCTGATTAGATAAGATAATAACCAATCTGATCTTGCAAGAGCATACGCTAAAGTGTTTTCTTCTCTCTCTCTCCAGGTAGCGACCATGTCATGCCCTGATAAAGATAATAATATGGATGTATTGACTGAACCCGCATGTTATACTGTGCTGGGGAACGTTGGTTCTGTTCTTTCTTATAAGAGTTATAGGAATCAACAGGACATAGGGGAATACCAGGATTCCCAAGCCACCCGAATGAAGAAAGTACATGTTGATGCATTTTCTTCGGGTGTGTTCGTTACAGAGAACTGTTTCTCCATCTGCCCTACGTCCTGGGTATTAGATACCGGGTCAGGATCCCATATATGTAATCAGTTACATGGGCTCAGGAAAGGTAGAGAACTTGGAGAAGGTGATAAAGACATTAAAGTTGGAAATGGTGCAATTGTTGCAGCTAAGACTGTCGGGGAATATCACCTTGCATTACCAACTGGTAATACATTGGTTCTGAACGAATGCTATTACATGCCGAACCTGATATGCAACATTATATCGGTTTCTTTGTTGAGTAAAGAGGGATATAATTTTGTATTACAGGATAATGTTATGAACATTTTCCGTAACCAAAAGTTGGTTGGATCAGGCACGTTGTGCAATGGCATTTATGTTCTAAATCAATCAACAGTTCTGAGCATAACAAACACACACAAGAGGAAGAGTTCAGAACTGAACGAATCCTTCTTATGGCATTGTAGACTGGGTCACATCAATGCGACACGACTGGCTAAGTTGCATAAGGATGGATATTTCAATCCGTTTGAATTTTCATCTTATGACACTTGCCAGTCATGTCTCATAGGCAAGATGACCAAAACTCCGTTTACGGGACACGGAGAAAGAGTTACTGAACTCTTGGGACTGATACATAGTGATGTATGCGGTCCTATGTCTACACATGCCAGGGATGGTTCTTCATACTTCATTACATTCACTGATGATCTCTCTAGGTTCGGGTATGTGTTCCTGATGAAACATAAATCAAGAGCTTTTGAGAAATTTAGAGAATATAAACAAGAAGTTGAGAACCAAACCGGAAAAAGTATTAAAATCCTACGATCTGATCGAGGAGGTGAATACTTGAGCATTGAATTCCTGGACTTCCTAAAAGAGAATGGGATTCTCTCTCAGCTAACTCCTCCATATACACCACAGCACAACGTTGTATCAGAACGGAGGAACCGCGCCCTATTAGATATGGTGCGCTCTATGATGAGTGTAGCTGAGTTACCTATTTCCTTCTGGGGATATGCACTGGAAACAACAGCATACCTACTGAATAGGGTTCCTACCAAATCTGTGCCTGCTACACCATATGAGATATGGGAGGGGAAGAGACCATATCTTAATTTTATAAAGATATGAGGTTGCCCGGCCTATGTCAAAAGACAAAAACCGGACAAACTCGAGGAAATGTCTGTTTTGTGTAAATTTGTTCGATATCCCAAGCATTCGCGAGTGTATATCTTCTACCACAGTGAGGAACAAAGAGTATTTGTTGCTCAACATGCCACCTTTTTAGAAAAGAAATTTCTTGCAAAAGAGATTAGTGGCTCTGAGGTAGAACTGGAAGAGGTTCCAGCTGAACAAAACACAACAGAAGATTTAGTGGAACCAGAGGATTTAGTAGCTCCCAACGAACCTCAGCCTCTCCGCCGATCTAGTAGGGTTCCTCGCCAACCTGAGAGATACTACGGTTTTCTCATGGATGGTGGGAGCGAGGATTGCATCATGGAGGATGATGACCCAACTAGTTTCGAGCAGGCCATCACGAGTAGGGACTCAGTGAAATGGCTGGATGCTATGCGGTCCGAGATGGAATCCATGTACACCAACAAAGTATGGACTTTGGAAGTTGCTCCTGAAGGGGTAAAACCCATTGGGAGCAAGAGGATCTTCAAGAAAAAACTTGGTGTAGATGGGAAAGTGGAGACTTTCAAAGCTAGACTTGTTGCAAAGGGTTTTCGTCAAAGACCAGGTGTGGACTATGACGAAACCTTTTCTCCAGTGGCTATGCTTAAATCCATCCGGATCATGCTTGCCATCGCTGCATATCATGATTACGAAATCTGGAAAATGGATGTTAAGACCGCCTTTCTAAACGGTGATTTAGAAGAGTGCGTGTACATGACTCAGCCAGAGGGCTTCATAGACAGTGGGAGAAGCAGGAAGGTGTGCAAGCTGCTTAAATCCATTTATGGATTAAAGCAAGCATCGCGGAGTTGGAACATCTGCTTTGACGTCGTTATCAAAGAGTTTGATTTCGTCAAAAACCCAGATAAACCTTGTATCTACAAGAAGGTGGCAGAGAGTAAGGTTGTCTTCCTCATATTGTACGTGGACGACATACTCTTGATAGGAAATGATATTCCTATGCTGCAATCGGTCAAGCTCTTCTTATCACAAAGATTCTCAATGAAAGATCTTGGTGATGCCTCCTGCATATTGGGAATTAGGATCTATAGAGATAGATCCAAACGGATATTGGGATTGTCCCAATCCAGGTACATTGACACCATACTAAAGAGGTTTAGTATGGAAGAATCCAAGCGTGGGAACTTGCCCACGATCTCTGGAGTCACTCTCTCCAAAAAGATGTCTCCCAAGACTGATTTGGAGAGAGCTCGCATGCAAGGGATACCCTATGCTTCGGCTGTAGGCTCTATCATGTACGCGATGCTATGTACCAGACCCGATGTAGCATACTCACTAAGTGCAGTGAGTAGGTATCAAGCTGATCCTGGAGAGAGTCACTGGACAGCTGTGAAGTGCATTCTCAAGTACTTACGAAGGACTAAAGAGATGCTCTTGGTGTATGGTAACGGAGAACTCCAAGTGGAGTCCTTTACCGATTCGAGCTTCCAGAGTGATAAGGACGACTCTAAGTCGCAGTCGTGATTTGTCTTTACCTTTTACGGAGGGGCGGTTAGCTGGAAGAGTTCCAAGCAAGAAACCGTGGCAGACTCGACGATGGAGGCTGAATACATCGCTGCCAACGATGCTGCCAAAGAAGTTGTCTGGATCAAGAAGTTCATTACTGAACTTGGAGTGGTTCCATCCATTGAGCATCCAATACCTTTGTATTGCGACAACAATAGAGCGGTGGCTTTGGACAAGGAATCCAGGTCCCATCAGCGATCTAGGCATATTCTGAGGCGGTATCACCTGATCCGGGAGATAGTTGATCACCGGGAGATCGAGGTCAGGAGGGTTGACACGAAGAATAACATAGAGGATCTACTCACGAAGGCCATTCCCCAGATACAGTTTGAGAGAATCTTCGGGATGCTCGTTATGCGATACTACAGTAGCTGGCCCTAGTGCAAGTGGGAGATTGTTAGTTGTATGTATGCCCTAGAGACCAGTATTGTACAGATGATGTATATTATATTGGATGCTTGGACATATATAGAGATGACTTTCTTGCTCGATATGATAGTATGCTATCTGGTTGCTCTTTATCTTAACATGTATACTAGTCTCTTTAAACTGTCTTATAGTTACATGTTGGTAAAGCCCTTAGGATGTGTACTTGACTACCTGGACTATGATGCAGTTCATACTAGTAGGGACATGGTAGTCCATAAGTACATCCTTTAAGGTCCCTAGTCGTAGGTGTATTGAGATGGGGCATCGATATACCAGTGTAGACTAGCGTATACGCTTCTCGACCCATGAGATGGGCGATGGATGATCGCATATCCATTGGTGTTTGACATCAGAGATGGTATACGGGTGCTCAGTGGAGACTGGGTACACTGGACGGACTCGCCGAGAACTCCCAGATGGTATTATACCTCACGTCAAATGGCAGTTCTCAGGTGACACTTGTGCAGGTTAGTCTGTAGACCCGAGATCGTCATAGAGTCTTGTGTGATTCCCACTGTGCTTTGATTTCCACCTTACCACGTCCATGAGGGCGTGGAAAACGGTGGTATTTGGGTACAGTCCCGAGTCACATGGAGGCAATGAGCGATAGGAGGGGTTTCGTCTCTCCCGGTATTGGGGGTTGATGTTGCACTATGCTCGATTGGCCGTAACAGGGAAGTCCCTGGCCAGGGCTGATTAGAGATTTACCGGTAAGTGTGACCAGTAGTTTCTCGACCCGTTATGAGCCTCACATCGGCATGACTTATCGGTTATTAGGGTCTGACGTTTACCATCCCTAGACTTGATATGCAACATATCAGACGAGGAGACCGGACTGTACGGGAAGTGTTGCCGATTGGCTCGACGGGAGTTGTAGCAGGTTCGCTTGTTCTCTTCTGATCGCTCAATACCTGGTGGCCGTTACGTTTAGCTGACCGCTTGCGGTGCTTGATATGATCATCACCCACTACCGGCGTATTGACGAGTCTCAGAGTCCCACAATGGATTTTCCTAGTCCAGGCAAAACGTTGTGGTGCGCGTGTGCGATATGCGCATGGACCCGATTAAAATGCGCGTATAGGATACCGTATATTGATCGGGCGGCTTGCTTTTGGTAGGGGTCGTATGTGATATGGCCGGATTGATAAATCAAGTGTTGATTTATCATTTAACCATTAGATTCTCACTAGAAATCCTTTCTTGTTTCTATGGATGTATGGATGCATGTATGCATTCCTATTTGATTCATGTACATATGGATGTACATATGCACATACATACATACATACATACATCATGGTTGCTTATACAATGAGAATGGTGGCAATATAAGAATCACACCATAGTTATTATATGGATTTTTCATTGCTTTTGAATTAAAACAAAAAGGGAAAAGAAAAATGGTTAAATGATAGAATGTTTCTACACTCTTCTTCACTTTACGATGCTCACCTACCTTTTAACCCAGGGTTTATTTTCCTTTTGTGCTTTTAACTCCATTGCAATAATATCTATATAATTAACCATGGTTTGAAATGAGAGATGGAAAATATATATACTTATATTTTCATTTTTCAAAAGAGTTTTTTCTTCTCTTCTTCTAAAAAGCCATCATCTTCATCAACCTCTATCATTTGCTCTCTAGATTTTTGTAGTGAGCAATACAATCATCAAGTTAGGATTTTGAAGTGAGAAAGAGAACCACAACACCATTCTACACAAGTCTAGCCCACTTGTTTGGAGTGTTAGCTTGATTTCGTTCACTTGATCGGATAAAGTTGCAAGCTTGGACAAAGCGGACTCCGGGTGGATCATCGGTGACCTCGAGGTGTTCAAGCGGAGCTCTTTCAAACCCCAAGTAGCCGAGGAGTCTAGCGTAAGGAGCTACAAAGGTTGTACTCTCTAAACCATCGCTTTTCTTTCATATGATGAAGTGAAAAATTCGAAACCCTAATTTTTCTAGGATCGATTCTATGTTCGTTAACTTAGCACCCTAAAAATTCATTCTTTGGTTCATGTGATGCTTCCAAACCCTTCATGTGGTGCTAGGCTAACCTTTCAGATATGGGGTTGTCAGGCCTTTGTTGAAAGGCAGAATCCGGACAAGCTCGAGGCAAGGCCAGATCTGTATAAGTTTGTCAGCATATCCCAAACATTAGTGATGGAATATCTTCTACCACTCTATGGAGAAAAAGGTATTTTATTTCTCAGCATGTCACCCTTTTAGAAAGGGAATTTCTTTTGAAGAAATTAGTTGTCATGAGGTAGAACTTGAAGGAGTTCCTGCTAGACAAAGTAACAGCTGATGATTTGGTGAAACCAAAGGATTCAATAGTCTCCAATGAACCTCAGTCTCTTCGCGAATCTGGTAGGATTCCTCATCCACTTGAGAGATACTACGGTCTTCTCAGTGATAGTGGGAGCGATGATTGCATCATGAGATGATGGCCCAACTTGGTTCTGGCAGGCCATCACGTGTGGGGACTTTGTGAAATGGCTGGATGCTATGCGATCAAAGATGGAATCCATGTACACCAACAAAGTATGACTTTGCATGTTGCACCTGAAGGGGTAAAACCCATTGGGAGCAAATGGATCTTGAGAAGATTATTGGTATAAATGGAAAAGTTATGACTTTCAAAGCTATGCCTAAGTCTATCAGGATCAATGCGCGCATCGCGGAGTTGGAACATCTGTTTCGATGTGACAGTCAAAGAGTTTGACTTCATCAAAAGGATAGATGAACCTAATATATATAAAAGAAGGTTGTAGAGAGTAAGGTTGTCTTCCATGTATTGTACATAAATGACATACTCTTGATAGGAAATTGTTTCCTATGCTACACTCGGTCAAGCTCCTCTTATCACGGGGATTCTCAATAGAAGATTAGGATGATACCTGCTATATCTTGTGGATAATGATCTATGGTGATAGATCTATGTGGATGTTGGGAGTGTCCCAAATCCTGGTACATAAACACCATACTAAAGAGGTTTAGTGTGGAAGATTCTAAGCGTGGTGGTTCGCCCACTTACTCATGGATCACTCTATCCAAAAAGATGTCTCTCGAAACGGATTTGGAGAGAGCTCGCGTGCAAGGGATAACCTATGCTCCGGCAGTAGGCTCTATCAGAGTATGCGATGTTATGTACCAGACTAGATGTATATGACTCACCAGGAGTAGTGATCAGGAATCAATCGGATCTTGGGAGAATCACTGGAAAGCTGTGGAGGACATTCTTAAGTACTTGAGAAGCACTAAAAGAAAGTTCCTGGTTCGAGCTTCCAGAGTGATAAGGTCGACTGAGAGTCAGTCACAGGCATTTTTTTTACCCTCAGTGGAGGGACGGTATGTTGGAAGAGTTCCAAGTTAGATACCGTGACATACTAGACGATAAAGGCTGAATACATTGCTACCGATGATGCTGCCAAAGTAGCTGTCTGGGCATTTTCTTGTTCATGAGATGAACAAGATTCTTACCATTGGGTGTCCAATAACTGTTATTGTGACAACAATGGAGTTATGGCTTAGTCCTAGGAACGCAGATCCCATCAGCGTTCCAGACATATTCTGAGGCAAGTATCACCTGATCAAGGAGATGGTTGATCTCCAAGGGATCGAGGTAAGAAGAGTAGACACGAAGGATAACACAGCGAATCCACTCACAAAGGCCTTACTCCTAGAGAGACTTCTCTACAATGTTTGAGTATGGGATACTACAAGCACTTCTATAATGTTGGGTATTGGACACTACAACAGATGGCCTTAGTGCAAGTGAAGATTGTTAGTTATATGTATGTCCTAGAGGCCATTACTGTACATGCGATGTATATTGTAGTGGATGCTTGGACATATATAGGGAGGACTTTCTTGCTCGACATAATAGTATGCTATCTGGTTCCACTTTATCTTAACATGTAAACAAATATTGTTTTATGATCACATGTTGATAAAGCCCTAAGGATGATTACTTGACTACCAGGATTATGATGCAGATCATAATAGTGGGGATAGGGTAGTCGATAAGTACATCCTTCAAATGTTCCTAGTCGTGGGAGTATCGAGACAGGGCATTGATACTCCAGAGTTAATAAGCGTATACGCTTTTCGACCCATATGATAGGCGATGGTTGATCCCATATCCATTGGTGTTTGAAATCAGAGAAGGTATGCGGGTGCTCAGTGGAGACTGGGTACACTGGACGGACTCACCGAGAACTCCTAGATGGTATTATACCTATCGTCGTATAGCTGTTCTCTGGTGACACTGGTACAGGTTAGTCTGTAGACCCGAGATCGTCATAGAGTCTTGTGTGATTCCCACTGAGCTTTGATTTCCACCTTACCACGGTCAAGAGATCGTGCAAAATGGTGGCTTTTTGGTACTGTCCCGAGTCACATAGAGGCAATGAGCGATAGGAGAAATTCTTCTCTCCCGGTATTGGGAGTTGATGTTGCGCTATGCTCGATTGGCCATAACAGGAAATCCCTGGCCAGGGTTGCTGAGATTTACTGGTAAGTGTTACCCAGTAGTTTCTCGAACCGTTATGGACCTTGCATCGGCATGACTTATCAGGCTATTAGGGTCTGACATTATACCACCCCAGGCTGTTGATATGCGACATATCAGACGACGAGACCGGACTGTACGGCAGTGTTACTGATTGGATTCGCAGGAGTGTGAGCAGGCTTGCTTGTTAATCTTCTCATCGCTCAATACCCGGGTGGCCGTTACGTTTAGCAGACCGCTTGCGGCTTGTGGGTGTTTGATATGATCATCACCTACTGCTGGCGTATTGACGAGTCTTTAAAGTCCAACACAGAGGTTTCGTGGTTCATGCGAAACGGAGTAGGAGCACATATGTGATATGTGCGGGTCCGAGATTAATGCGATATGAGATACCGCATTCTATTCTCGTGATATATAACATTGGTCGGTTATATAAGATATAGCCAAGTTATCGGATCAAGTGTTGATTCGATAAGTTGTTGCATTTGATATTAGTTGGTTATACACACTATAGCCGGATTATTAAATCAAGTGTTGATTTAATAATTTAATATAGAATTATATATTTGATATATTAAATTATATTAACTAATATTAGCCCACTTAAGTATTTCTTTTCTCACATTTGATATACTTTACATATAAGTGATATATATATTGTTTTCTTTTTGACACAAAATATATATATGGTATATATTGTTGTGTGATGTTAGGTTACACTTGCAACATGTAAGTATGAGACTTATACCATTTTAGGGTTTATGTTTGGGTTTTGTTTATCATTAAGTAATTCACAAAAGATTTGGAATGAGTCATGGTTGAAGCTTGGAGAAGTTTGTAGACAACATTGACCAAGTCCACTCTTTTGTCATTGCTTAAGATATTTCTTAACCCAACCCTTAACTCATAGCTATGGTTTATTCTCTAGATGAGTTAGGCATGACACTAACTCAACCATGGTTGCAATTATAGCCTCACTCTCTTATTCATTTGCTTCATTACTTCTTTTTCTTCTTCAAGAGAAATAGCTTGCTGGTTTTTTCTAAGTGATGAAATCTTGTGAGAAAAATAAATCTAAAGTGAGCACACTTCCTACTTCATCATCCTATACTATTAGCCATTTAGTTTAGTGTGTTTTCTTCACTAATCTACACAATTAGTGAAGAGATAGCCTGAGCTAGTGTCTCCTCGACGTAGATCATCATCGGCCTCGAAGACTTCGAAGCAAGCTTGTTCGTTTCTTCATAGGAGCCTTTCTAGAGTCTAGGGATCATGATCGCAGCGAAGGGACTACTACACGGAGCTATTGAAGTGCAGGGCCGGTCTAAAAAGGTTGTATTCCTTGTTCACTTCGATGTAAAGAGTTTACATATCATGTTTAACCTTAATACTCTAGTTCGATTACTTGGCGGGTTGGTTTAGCACCCCAAAATTTTCAATAGAGCATGTTTGATGCTTGACAAAATCTTGCTAAGGTGCTAAGCTAACCCATCACTAGGTTGCCTGCATGACTCTTAAATATTTTTCAGGTCCCCCAGGTCTTACCAGATCTCTAAAACACACCAAAATTCCTACAAAATCTCGATATCGGCAAATCTAATGTTCGCAAAATGGGGTTTAGTCTCAGGTTTTGCCCTGAGTTCTAGCTCTAGAGGGGTTGTATGGCCTCAACTAACCTCAATTACACAATCACAACTCAAGAAATCCCTAACCTCTTCTTGGAATTTTCAACCATCACTAAACTACACTTAATCGATTCTAAACTAACATGGATGCAAAAGGAATTGAAATACTACACTAATAGTGAAGAATATACCTCATTTGGCAACTCAAGAAAATTCTTGAGTTGCCCCAAGTGCTCAAAATCCAATTTTTCTTGATCTCCCATGCTTGTAGTGAGCTTGTTCATGCTTTTAATGAAGGGGATGATGTGTTTTGGTGTATTTTTTATGGTGTTGTGAGGGGTTGAGGTGGTTGAGGGGAGAGGGCAGCCAAGGGTTGAGAGGGAGAGAGAACGATGAAGATAAAATGGAAGGAATGTAGGAATGAGACCAAGGTCAAAGACCTATCACCTCTCTCTCTCTCTTCTCTCTCATGACCATACCGAATTCTATATTCATATTTCCTTTTTCTTTTCTTCTCTTTTCTTTTAAAACCCAAAACAAATAAATCCATATACATAAAAGAAACTAGATGTCATGGTTAAAAATGAAATAAGTTTTGTTGCATGTCATGATGCAAAAACCAAGCTTAATGTAAGATTAGTGAAATTTAATCGAGTTTAACATTAAAATGGAATATAATTAATCAAAAAGAAATTATAATTTGCTTAAATCACATAAATTCTTCCAAAAATCACTATTCAAGTTAACTTCCCAATATTTCCCAAATTATGGGTATTTAATTATACCACACCATTAAAATATTCCTATTAATTATTATTCAATTATATAAATTCCCAAAAATAATATTTTATTTTTCTGAAATATTACAGTCTTCCCCTCTTAAATAAATTCGGTCCTCGAATTTAAATTTAAACCCCTCAAATACTAAAACATTTCAGTAAAATAATCAAGTCGTCGGGGCTCCGAAATCATAAATACATAAAACACATCGTAGCGCAATGCATGCACACGAAAAACGAGTAAATAAACCAAGATCAAAACTCCGTCAAGCATCCCGCGATCATCGGAATTATGGTGAAGACACAATGTCAAAGCCCAATACGAAAACCAACATAATATACATCAAACTATACATATAAACATCGTTGTAAATTCCTCAAAACATTTAAAAGAAATGCATGCCAAACATTTTCAAGTCGTTGTGCAATGCGCGTATCACGGCACAGTAGCGGACGTCTATTGTAAGAAAATAACTCTATATATACACCCTTTTTTTAACATACACGTCCCGTCGTTTTGATAAATAATTTAGAAGGGTTTCCTTGTAAAAAATTTCGTGTCATCTTGGACACTTAGGTAAATGCTGAGACTACAGCTCCTTTTTGGAAATTCTTTCGATAACTATCAATGTATGCAAAAATATATTCCAGTATTGTCCTCGGACTAGTCCTGCTCAGCCACTATAGCAAATAGTAAATATCATAAAACATACTGCTCAAAAGAAATCGTACTCAAAATGTGTATAGGAATGCCACGTGCGTCTGGTGCGCACGGAAATCGAAATCCATGAATGTGCCATACATGTGCATAGAAACAAAATCTAAGTGCAACGGGTGTGCACGAAATACCTGTCAAAGGAAACGGGTGTGCCTGACCGCAATATCAGGTGTATCTGATATACACGAAGAATCCCGATTTAGTGCATCTGGTGTGCACCAAAATCGCATCAAGCGCGTCAAGTGTGTGCAAGAATCCAAATCAAGTGCACACGGTGCACAAAATCAAATACCGAGTATCGCAATCGAAATCGACAGTATACAACACATCTCAATCCAAATCAGGTATATCGTGGTATATAATCTCGCAACCACGTGCATCAGCATGTACAAAAATCGAATCCAAATACTGAAAGTGCATGAAAACTATGCCGAAAGCACAAGTCAAATGACATGAATACTGTAAGCATGAAATCAAAATCAACATATCGAATGATATCAAATTGAAATCGAGTGCAACTATGGTGCACAAAATCTCAATCATGCAAATAAATCGCCCAATTTAGAAGGATGACGGAAACAGTTCCGCTCTGGCACATCCTCTAAAGATCTCTAGCCAACTATCATGGTCACTCATAACATGTCTCGTTGACGATGCTGAACTCTGGCCTACTGGGTATGCACAATACGACTGATTCTGGGTCCAGGTCTTCTCGTTTAGTATTTCCAGAAAGTTATTGTCGGGGTCTCTCCAAATCAGGTTTCTGCTGAACTGCCCGGAAGTCATCACCCTTTACTAAATCTGTTTCTTGTTCCGGAACGGCTGGATCCTCATCGCGACTACTTCTGGAAGATATATCCATATACAACGCCTCTGCATGCGTATCACATCTCTGATGTCAACTGAGTGGAACGTCATCTCGTCGAAAGCTCGTACTAACCTCTGTTAGTGTATATGCCCTAGAGGCCATTACTGTATCATACTAGTTTGTATATTACTTAATGGAAGCTTGGGATATTCACCTTGTATAAAAAATCTTGCTCAAAATAGTAGTATGCTACTTGGTTTGTTTCTACTTCAATGTGTACATGTGTTTATTTTACGATATCACCTATACGCAATAGTGGAGCCCTTAGGATCTTTGCTTGATTACCAGCGTTGTGATGGCAGTCACACTAGTGGGGGCTGGGTAATCTATAAGCACATCCTTATACAGGTCCCTAGTCGCAGGACTATCGAGACAGGGCATCGATACTCCGGAGTAGACTAGCGTATGCGCTTCTCATCCCAGTGTGGGAGATGGTCTGTCCCACAGCCATCAGTACGTCGTACTGGTGATAGTATACGGGTGCTCATTAGGTTACGAGTACACTGGACAGGACTCGTCGGGAACTGACAGGTTGGTATTATACCTATCGTCAGTTATCAGTTCCTAGGTGACATGAGTACAGCTTAGTCCGCTGACTTGACACTGGCACTTCTCCTCGAGTGTGTTCCCACTGCACTTTGATCACTACCCTACCACGGCTCAAAGGAGTCGTGCAAACAGGTAGTGGTTGGGTGCAGTCCCGAAGCACTTGGAGGCAGTGACGGTTAGACAGGATTCGTCTCTCCCGGTATTGGGGGTTGACATCGCGCTGTGTCTAGGAGAGCCATTACACGAGTAGTCCCTGGCCAGGGCAAGCGAGATGTACTGGTAGGCTTCCAGTATTATCTCAGGGTGTTTTGGGCTTCACTCCGACATGACTTGTACAGCTATTAGGGGACTGACGTTTTACCACCCCTAGGCCCGACATGCGATGTATTAGACGAACAGACCGGACTGTACGGAGACTGTCACATTCAGACTCGGTAGGAGTTCAGATGGGGTTCACCTCGTCAGCCTTCTTATCGGCATCTACCTGGGGACCGTTACGCACAGCTAGTGCTGCTTGCGGTCTGTGGTTAAACCCACTGCCAGCGTAGTGTCGAGTCTTTAGAGTCCCACACAGAGGGTATTCGCCTCTGGGCAAAACAGAGTAGAGGTCGCATGGTTTTGCGACAGGGTTCGTTCTCATTCGCGCACTTGTGCACGTTTGGAGTCCGGACGGATATTACTGGCTGGCTCTGGTTTGAGTTAGATACTGGTATATGTTTTGGGGTTGATTTTATCTCTTGGTATTCATGTTCCTCGGAACAAGAATGCGGGTGTGTATGCACAGTTGATTGAGGCGGAGGAAGAGGTTTTTCATTAGGGTTTCGGAACGGGTGCGTATGCACAGTTGACAGTCGTCTTTTTCCAAACCCTAATGGAATTATGATATATCAATTAATAATATTAATAAAATGAAATTGTGTCATGGTTGGTTTTTGTTGACTTGTTGACCATGGTTGACTTGTTGACCATGGTTGACTTGTTGACCATGGTTGAAGTTTTGACCATCATCATTACAAAAGAAAGATGCTCATTGATTCTAGCAAAATTCATTTAATGTTTGAAATGATAATGGTCATTCATAAACCTTCCATCAACTATTCCATTTTCATTATTATTATTAATTTGATAATTCTTTTTGCTTTATGTTATGGTTGCAAAAGGAAAAAGAGCTCATTCTATCATTTTGCTTCTCTCTCCTCACTTCATCTTCTTCTTCCTCTAGCTCAAGGAGAATCCTTCTCATGTGTTGAGAATCCCTCTCCTTGAAAGATAAACACCCTTTAGACACTCTCTACTCACTCTAGGATCAAAGGTTTGGCAAGCCAAAGATTCTAGTTCTCTCCAAGTTCGAGAAAGAGCCCGAAGGTTGAACCCTCAGGTGGATCCATCTTTGACGGAAGAAGGCAACGAGGAAAGCACCATCAACCTCTACAAAAGTTTGAAGAAGAAAGAGTTCAAGTTAGGTATAACCATCTATCCTAACTCTCTTTAGCATGTTAGCTAGTTTAGTTTAGAAAAGATCCCGACTTTGTTAGTCCATGTTGGCCCATGCGCTAAAAATTTGATTTTTATACCGTTTCCGCCTCCCCGTAAGAACCGGGGGTCGCAACGTGGACTTACAGTGGTATCAGAGCCTAACTAAACTTAAACTAGCTTGGTAGCGAAGTGTATGGAAGTTCGAAACCGAAAAAATCGCAAAACCGGAAATTCTAAAACCCTAAGTTTCTGTTGAATTTTTTTGTGCTCTAAAATTAAAACTTTTTACTCCTAAAATTGGCTCAGGGTTTTGTGAGAATACCCACGAAAAACGATACCATGAATCCTTCAAACCGCCGCGGATCCACGGCCTCAGCTATTCTCTTCGCCGCGGATTCGCCGCCTTTTGGGCTCTTCATGCGATCGTGTTTTGTGCAGTGTTCTTCTGGTAGGGTTTTGGGATTTTTCAAATATGTTATATGTGCCCAGATTTTCCAGAAAAGAAATTTACTTTTGGGGTCCTATAAATCCGTATTTTTTTTCGAACTTCGCTACACTTGGGCTATGTTGGTTATATCTGTGATGTTTGCATGTATTGAACGTCGGCTAATCGCTATAAGTCGATTAGTCGGGGTTATACATCTCTGTGATCTGTGTTTGATATTGGAATGTGTATTTGAATATGTTGGACTGTCGCGGGTGAATAGCCGGGGTGGATGTGAGATGAGCTTTTGTTTTTCTTTCATTCATTTGTAAAATGTAAATTGATGTAATAATATTATTTGTATGGCCGCACAACCAGGTCGGGGTTGTAGCCGTCATTGTATAATTCTTTTTACTGTTTTTGCTCCTAGGATAGACCCATGGAGGGGTGCACAAACTACCGGGTACTTGGCGGGTGGTTTGCCGCACCCGTAGGGGTCTTGGGTGGGGTATTTGCTATTCACCGCGACCGTGTAATCCGCTTTTCGTTGCAGGCTCGAACGGATTGCGGATTGCTAGTATATCCAATGTATTCATCTGTGATCTGTAATGACTATCATTGCTTTATATTTAGGCGTTGCTTATGTTTTACAGCCGCGCTAGCCCAGCCCCCGCTCTGTCGTTAGTTAAGTAACCTAACGGGTGATGACGGGACCCCGTGGCGAATGCGAATGGCATAAGCGTACGTCATATTTTGGTTGTTTTCTACAATGATAGGATTAAATGATGGGACGCATTAAAAGAACTAATGCAAGAATATCACGCATTAAAAGAACTAATGCAAGATAATAAACCAAGTTAAAGTCGTTGGAACACTTTCGAAAAACCACTCGGTTCTTTTCAAAACTAACTTTTAAATGCGGAGCTTGAGCCACTCCTTCTGAAATCTATCTCGTTCCATCGATTATATCAAGTTCACTACGTTCACGGTTTCGCCAAAACTATTCGTAGCCCTCCGTCGTTTCGTATGAATATTCAATAGTATTCAAGCTGTGTTTGTTGACCTTCGTCAAGGCATAGAGATTGGTAGCTATTGGGTGTTCATATGTAGCATAGATAGATGTGTTGGTTTAGAACAGTCGTATCGCCTTGTTGACCTTCGTCAAGGGTATATACGGGTGGGTTCAAATTAACCTGGATAATGACGGGCAGAACTTGACATGTGACTTATGATTTGTTGACCTTCGTCAAAGTCATAAGAGCATGGGGCAAAAATCCACATCGGGAGTTTCATAAGTACTGAAACTAGCTAGATTTGCATACCATTTGGAGTGTGATGATTCTGGTAGGATTCCTTCAGTTTCGTCACGCGATGATATTTGGATCCCGATCCTACTGTGAGTATATGCTACTCCTCGGGAAATTTCTCACTAAACGATCAATGCTATAAACCTAGTAGGTGCCTAGAAAGGTGTTAGCGGGGCTACGCCCCCAGGGAAAAGAGGTTCTTAAATTAAGGAACTTCGCGAAAGCGTTGGAAAACCTCCCTCGAAGTACGGACACTGGCCTGGCTGAACGGTTAATCAAGTATTGTGCGGTGGGATTGATCCCGGCTAATTCTTCCTTTGTGGTTTGAGGAGGGATTCGAGAGACAGTGGGAGCCATCCTGTTTAGACAAATTAAAAACCATTCTAAACTTGCAAGAGCATCGTGCTAAAGTGTTTCTTCTCTCCCCCATGCAGCGACCAAATCGAAATGACTGGACTTAAGTTACTTCTAGATAAAAATATACTGACAGGGCCAAACTACAAAGATTGGCTCAGGAATGTCAAAATGGCAATCACTTACGACAAGCTGGGGTATCTTCTTACCACCAAAGCTCCCCCCGTCCCAGGTCCCACCTCCAGCGTCGCGGATAAGGAAATCCGTAAGACTTGGGAGATTGATTGCGCTTAGGCCAGGTGCCTCGTGCTTGCCTCTATGGACAACGAACATCAGAGGAGGCATGAGAATATGGACCTCGAGTCCATATTTCTCCATACAAAAGAACTGTATGGAGAGCAGTCTCGTATCGCAAGATACGAAGTGTCGAAGAAGTTATTTTCGGCAAAGTTGGCCGTTGGATCATCGGTAGCGGACCACGTGCTTAAGATGATTGGCTACATTGAGGAGCTCGCGGAACTTGGGACCGCGTTGGAAAGTGAACTCTATACGGATTTAATTCTCCAGTCCCTTCCATCCACTTACGCCCAGTTTATACTGAACTTCAACTTACAAGAAAAGGAAGTTGAACTTTCAGAACTCCTCAACATGCTGAGGAGCACAGAGGGCACCCTACAGAAAGGTAGGGAAACACCCGCTTTGTTTGTAGGAGGTTCTTCTTCCTCTAGGTCCAAGGCGAAAGCCAAGGGAAAGAGGAGGAAAGCCCCCGCCAAACCAAGAGGCGGTGTTAGTAAAGTGGGTACGAAGGGAAAGGAAAAGGCAACAAAGATTGCGGGGAAGCTTGTTGGAAAGGAAGAATGCTTCTATTGTCATAAGAGTGGATACTGGAAGAAAGATTGCAGGGCTTAGAAGGCCAGGACACAGGAACTGAAGCAGGTTGCGGCTTCAGCTTCAGGTGTGTATGTTATTGAAAACTGTCTTTCTATAAACTCTACTTCCTGGGTATTGGATACCGGATCAGGATCTCATATCTGTAATTCTTTGCAGGCGTTGAGAAACCGTAGGGTTTTGAAGGCAGGTGACATGACCTCAGAGTTGCGAACGGAGATAGCATGGATGCTAAAGCCGTTGGGGACTATCACCTGGGAATGACAGATGGGCATGTTTTGGTTTTGCGTAATTGCTTTTTTTGTACCCAACGCAACTTGTAATATCATTTCTGTATCTTTGGTTTCTAAAGAAGGTTATGAATTTGCGTTTGTAAGAAATGTTGTAAACATTCACCTTAATCAAGTTCTGATTGGGTCAGGTACATTGAGTAATGGTATTTACGTATTAAACCAACCACAGATTTTCAATGTCCAGAATACACACAAAAGGAAGTCTCCAGATATCAATCAGGCTTTCTTATGGCATTGTAGACTGGGTCACATCAATGAGACACGGTTGAATAAGTTACATAAAGAAGGATACTTGGATCCGTTCGAGTATCAGTCTTATGCCACTTGTGAATCTTGTCTCATGGGAAAGATGACAAAGACTCCGTTCACTGGACACGGAGAAAGAGCGAGCGAGCTCTTGGGACTCATACACAGTGACGTGTGTGGTCCAATGTCTACACATGCGCGAAGCGGTTATTCATACTTCATTACTTTCACAGATGATTTCTCTAGGTATGGACATGTCTTCTTAATGAAGCACAAATCCGAGGCCTTTGAGAAATTTCGGGATTACAAGAATGAAGTTGAAAAACAAACAGGCAAAAGTATTAAGATTCTAAGATCGGATCGAGGTGGTGAATACTTAAGTGCCGAGTTCCTGAATTATTTAAAAGAGAATGGAATTCTCTCTCAGCTTACTCCTCCATACACCCCGCAACATAACGGTGTATCGGAGAGACGGAATCGAACCCTATTGGATATGGTTCGTTCCATGATGAGCAAGGCTGAGTTACCGCGATCTTTCTGGAGTTATGCACTTGAAGCAGCTGCATATCTCTTGAACAAGGCTCCAACCAAGACTGTGCCTACCACCCCATATCAGGAGTGGGAAGAAACCCTGTCTTAAGTATCTTAAGATATGGGGATGTCCAGCTTTTGTAAAAAAGCAGCATGCGGACAAGCTCGAGGCACGTTCAGTACAGTGTAAGTTTGTGGGATACCCAAAGAACTCCAGGGGTATCTGTTCTATTTCGCAGAGGAACAAAAAGTTCTTGTCTCTCAACATGCCCGCTTCTTGGAAACTGAGTTTTTAGAAACCCAGATAAGTGGGAGCGCAATAGAACTGGAAGAAATTCCAGAACCACAACCTATTACTGAAAGCTTGGAAGAGCCAGTAGGTTCAAAAGAACAGGACATTCCTATGCCGCTCCGCAGAAGTAGTAGGCAGTCTCATCCGCCCGAGAGATACTACGGTTTTCTCATAGACGGGGATAGAGAGGATTGCATCATAGACTATGATGAGCCTACTAGCTTCCAGCAGGCCGTTCAGAGCGTTGACTCGGTAAAATGGCTGGATGCAATGCGGACCGAAATGGAGTCCATGTACACCAACAAAGTATGGACGTTGGACATTGCTCCAGACGGGGTAAAACCCGTAGGATGCAAGTGGATCTTCAAAAGGAAGATTGGTGTAGATGGACAGGTTGAGACCTATAAAGCTAGACTTGTAGCAAAGGGTTTCCGTCAAAGACCTGGTTTGGACTATGACGAAACCTTTTCTCCAGTGGCTATGCTGAAATCCATTCGGATCCTTTTTGCCATTGCTGCCTTCCACGATTATGAGATTTGGCAGATGGACGTAAAAACCGCTTTTCTAAATCGAAATTTAGAGGAGTGTGTCTATATGGATCAGCCAGAGGGTTTCATTCAGAGTGGGAGCAGCGGAAAGGTGTGCAAGTTGCTTAAGTCCATCTATGGACTAAAGCAGGCATCGCGGAGTTGGAACATCTGTTTTGATGAGACGGTCAAGGAATTTGGCTTTATCAAAAATCCAGATGAACCATGCATCTATAGTAGATTTGTAGCGAGAACTGTAGTATTCCTCGTTTTATACGTGGATGACATTCTCTTAATAGGAAATGACATTCCTATGCTACAATCTGTCAAGGGATTCTTGTCACACAGGTTCTCCATGAGAGACCTGGGTGATGCCTCTTACATCCTGGGGATTCGGATCCATCGTGATAGATCCAAGAGGATATTAGGACTTTCACAGTCCAGATACATCGACACTATACTGAAGAGATTCAGTATGGAAGATTCCAAGCGCGGTAACCTACCGGCTTGTCACGGGATCACCCTCTCTAAAGAGATGTCTCCCAAGACTGATTTAGAGAGGGATCGCATGTCTATTATACCCTACGCTTCTGCGGTAGGCTCTATAATGTATGCGATGTTGTGTACCAGACCGGATGTAGCTTATGCACCGAGTGTGGTAAGCCGGTATCAGTCAAACCCTGGGGAGAAACACTGGATAGCGGTAAAGAATATTCTCAAGTACCTGAGAAGGACTAAGGAGATGTTCTTGGTGTATGGCGGAAAAGACGTCCAGATCGAGGCCTTTGCTGACTCCAACTTCCAGAGTGACAAGGATGATTCCAAGTCCATGTCGGGTTTTGTCTTTACCCTCAATGGAGGGGCGGTGTGTTGGAAGAGTTCCAAACAGGAAACCGTTGCAGACTCGACAATGGAAGCGGAATACATCGCTGCATCTGATGCCGCAAAAGAAGCTGTCTGGATGAGGAAGTTCTTGAAAGAACTTCAGGTGGTTCCGTCCATTGTTGACCCAATACCTCTGTATTGCGACAACAACGGGGCTATAGCTTTAGTGAAGGAACCCAGGTCCCATCAGAGATCCAGGCACATCTTGAGGCGGTATCACCTGATCAGGGAGATCGTGGATCGCAAGGAGATCGAGGTTCGGAGGGTTGCTTCAGAAGAAAACACTGCAGATCCATTCACCAAGGCCCTACCCCAGACTCAGTTCGAGCGGCTGATCGAGATGATAGGTCTTCGATACGCCAGTACATGGCCTTAGTGCAAGTGGGAGATTGTTAGTGTATATGCCCTAGAGGCCATTACTGTATCATACTAGTTTGTATATTACTTAATGGAAGCTTGGGATATTCACCTTGTATAAACAATCTTGCTCAAAATAGTAGTATGCTACTTGGTTTGTTTCTACTTCAATGTGTACATGTGTTTATTTTGCGATATCACCTATACGCATTAGTGGAGCCCTTAGGATCTTTGCTTGATTACCAGCGTTATGATGGCAGTCACACTAGTGGGGGCTGGGTAATCTATAAGCACATCCTTATACAGGTCCCTAGTCGCAGGACTATCGAGATAGGGCATCGATACTTCGGAGTAGACTAGCGTATGCGCTTCTCATCACAGTGTGGGAGATGGTCTGTCCCACAGCCATCAGTACGTCGTACTGGAGATAGTATACGGGTGCTCGTTAGGTTACGAGTACACTGGACAGGACTCGTCGGGAACTGACAGGTTGGTATTATACCTATCGTCAGTTATCAGTTCCCAGGTGACATGAGTACATCTTAGTCCGCTGACTTGACACTGGCACTTCGCCTCGAGTGTGTTCCCACTGCACTTTGATCACTACCCTACCACGGCTCAAAGGAGTCGTGCAAACAGGTAGTGGTTGGGTGCAGTCCCGAAGCACTTGGAGGCAGTGACGGTTAGACAGGACTCGTCTCTCCCGGTATTGGGGGTTGACATCGCGCTGTGTCTAGGAGAGCCATTACACGAGTAGTCCCTGGCCAGGGCAAGCGAGATGTACTGGTAGGCTTCCAGTATTATCTCAGGGTGTTTTGGGCTTCACTCCGACACGACTTGTACCGCTATTAGGGGACTGACGTTTTACCGCCCCCTAGGCCCGACATGCGATGTATTAGACGAACAGACCGGACTGTATGGAGACTGTCACATTCAGACTCAGTAGGAGTTCAGATGGGGTTCACCTCGTCAGCCTTCTTATCGGCATCTACTTGGGGACCGTTACGCACAGCTAGTGCCACTTGCGGTCTGTGGTTAAACCCACTGCCAGCGTAGTGTCGAGTCTTTAGAGTCCCACACAGAGGGTATTCGCCTCTGGGCAAAACCGAGTAGAGGTCGCATGGTTTTGCGACAGGGTTCGTTCTCATTCGCGCACTTGTGCACGTTTGGATTCCGGACGGATATTACTGGATGGCTCTGGTTTGAGTCAGATACTGGTATATGTTTTGGGGTTGATTTTATCTCTTGGTATTCATGTTCCTCGGAACAAGAATGCGGGTGTGTATGCACAGTTGATTGAGGCGGAGGAAGAGGTTTTTCATTAGGGTTTCGGAACGGGTGCGTATGCACAGTTGACAGTCGTCTTTTTCCAAACCCTAATGGAATTATGATATATCAATTAATAATATTAATAAAATGAAATTGTGTCACGGTTGGTTTTTGTTGGCTTGTTGACCATGGTTGACTTGTTGACCATGGTTGAAGTTTTGACCATCATCATTACAAAAGAAAGATGCTCTTTGATTCTAGCAAAATTCATTTAATGTTTGAAATGATAATGGCATTCATAAACCTTCCATCAACTATTCCATTTTCATTATTATTATTAATTTGATAATTCTTTTTGCTTTATGTTATGGTTGCAAAAAGAAAAAGAGCTCATTCTATCATTTAGCTTCTCTCTCCTCACTTCATCTTCTTCTTCCTCTAGCTCAAGGAGAATCCTTCTCATATGTTGAGAATCCCTCTCCTTGAAAGATAAACACCCCTTAGACACTCTCTACTCACTCTAGGATCAAAGGTTTGGCAAGCCGAAGATTCTAGTTCTCTCCAAGTTCGAGAAAGAGCCCGAAGGTTGAACCCTCAGGTGGATCCATCTTTGACGGAAGAAGGCAACGAGGAAAGCACCATCAACCTCTACAAAAGTTTGAAGAAGGAGTTCAAGTTAGGTATAACCATCTATCCTAACTCTCTTTAGCATGTTAGCTAGTTTAGTTTAGAAAAGATCCCGACTTTGTTAGTCCATGTTGCCCCATGCGCTAAAAATTTGATTTTTATACCGTTTCCGCCTCCCCGTAAGAACCGGGGGTCGCAACGTGGACTTACAACCTCTTACTCCAGTTTTCTCTAATGTCGACTGATTCGGACTCGTCTCTTCATAGCTGTATGGTCTGCGCTCCAACGGCTATACTCATATCTAGAGTCTCCCGAGTAATATATCCCATCACATGATATCCGAACGACGTCGAACTTTTCGATCGATTCGTCAAAGTCTCATAATTCCCCGAGAGCTCAACACTCGTGCACAGTTTAATAATATCCAGTACATGCCACAGTACCTATGGACCAGCCGTAGAAGGGCAAACCCAAGCCTCATTAAAGGCACCGCGGAACTGCCGCAAACCTTAAGCTTTCAAAGCGTTCCCATGGTCATTATATCGAGTTAGGGTTTCATTCTTCTAGAGGGTCCACAGAATTACTTGCATGTTTTTCCGAATACTTTAAACTTAGAAAAATGGGTTTCTGACATTCGATCGTTTTCTATCTGTAATACCCCAGGTGGAGTTGGGGCTGGATACCACCTACCCCGTGAGAAGTGAGATGTTATCCGGTATCGAGGTGGGGATGTAACCGATACGGATGCACACGGGGACCCACCAGAACAATGAGGAGTATCGAATTCCATTCCGAAAGAGGGCACGATCTGAACTATAAATGGAATGATACCACTCTTTGGATGAATCGAAACTCCGGAGTTTGAAGAACTCCATAGTTAAGCATGCTTGAGCCAGAGAAATTCTTGGATAGGTGACCTACTGGGAAGTAGCCCCGGGTTCATTCAAAGGGACAAAACCGTGCGGTTTCGGCCAGAGCGGACAATACCATCTGTTGTTGGGGGTAGGTCGTGACAAATATGGTATCAGAGCCGGTCCATCAAAAGTAGGTCTGTAGTTCGAGGACGAACCATTGTTCTAAGTGGGGGGAATATAATACCCTAGGTGGAGTTGGGGCTGAATACCACCTACCCCGGAAGAAGTGAGATGTTATCCGGTATCGAGGTGGGGATGTAACCGATACGGATGCACATGGGGACACACCAGAACAATGGGGAGTATCGAAGTCAATTCCGAAAGAGGACTTTGTCAGGACTCGAAATATGGCATGTGACGGCCCTTAAACCACGAAACGTCCACAGGCGTAACGCAATCTAAGTAAGCCGAAAACCCAGCAAATCTAAACCATTAAAAGTAGTAAGTGATAAGAACATTGTCAAAAGCTTTTGGGAATCTCAAGTAAAAATTCATTAAAGTCCAAATTTACTTTCTTAAAAATTTCGGCAGCACCTCCTTTGTAAAAACTAGCCCCGAAAATAGGTACAACATAGAATATAAGTAAAGCATCCGTAAACGGGAGCAAATCCACGCCCAAAGGCGGAAACAACCACCACAACAGATATACGATGCCGTAGCGAAGAAATGGACGATATAAAGTGACAACAACATAAAAGACATCCAGAGTCATAAAATAAGACAACATCGATCCTTACAACTCGTCTCTAAGTCAAATACATGAAGGTGATAGATGGAGAGTATTAGATCCAACAAAACATATACAAGGTACGTAAACGGATAACCGCGAAACCCACCTAGCAAGAGGCCTCGCAGCCAACTGTAGCAGTATCCGCAAAAGTAGAGATAATATGAAGCCCTGCCGTGACTACTCTAAGGGTCAACCCTGCAAAACACTTTGGCACAATGGGGGTGAGTTGCCAACTCGTGAATAGTAAATAACATAAGCAGGTAATCGCAAGTATGGAGGTACTGCGATAATCTATCACATTCAAGCTGATCGCACGCCAAAAGCGTGTCGGATGTTCAAAGTTCTAAAGTTATTACCGTGATCAGGACGGTGTCGCTATGCAGCTAGCCGGTTGAGCACGGGTCGATCCACAGGGAGATGGTTGTATGTCCGTTCGAGTTTTAGACGAGTCAATAAAGAATGAGTATATGTTTGTTCAAGTCTAACTTATGTGTTTTATATGCAAGTATAAAGTTGTTAAGAAAAAGATACGAAAGTGTAAGCTAAAGAAATCCGCAATCAAAACCTTTGAGCCGAGTCTTGACCAATTGAAGCTAGAGCAATTGGCAACAACGTGGATTAGGAGATTTGAGCACGGTATTCGTGGAATCCGGCTTATTTACCCTTGTCCTTCCGTTCTTCTCTCTTGCTTTCGCCTCCGGCCAAACCGAACGCAACCGGTCGCGGTTAGGAATCACCGTTACCTTGGTAGGGTAGGGTGCCTAACGGAGCGCTTGCGTATCGTTTGGGCGGAGTTCAATGGAAAATAACGGGAAAATGAAATGGGCAAAGAAACATTAACTTACAATATCGTATTTATTCTTAACAACAATAATTACAACCATTCACAAAACGAACCAAAAAGAGAGAACAAAAAGATAAACAAAGAAAATAAAAGATTACAAGAAAGTAATTAAAGTGCATGGTAATAAATTGCAAGTAATAAAAGACAAGAACGAAAAATGCAAGAAAGTAATTACAAGAACATAGAACTCAAGACAAGCATGGGATCAATAGCCAACCCTTAAACTTGCAAGCTCAATCCAGAGGTTGCAAGATCAAGAGAAGGGTAAAGAACTCATGTGAAATGAAGCACTAATTCCATAAGAAGATACAACCCTTGAAATCAATAACAAACCCTTAAACTTTCAAGCTCAATGAAGAGGTTGAAAGATCAAGAGAAAGCAAGGATCTCAAGGGAAAGCTAAAACAAAAGAATGATACAAAAACCCTCATCTTCATTTCATCATTCACTGAAAAAGCTCTCACTACAATTTTCATGGAGGAAAGAATGAAGAAGAAGAAGAAGAAGACTAAACTACACTAAAAGAGGCTAAAGAACTTAATACCAACAATGGTTCAGATCTGGGGTATTTATAGGAGGAGAGTTGAAACTCTAGGGCCAGATTCTGCCCCTAAATGAATGTACCAATATACCCCCAAAAAACGACAGAGAGAGGAGTCAACATGGCCGCGGTTCCGCGGCCTAGACCCCCTATTGGCCGCGGAACCGCGGTCGTATGGTGGATTTGGGTGGTCGGGTTTTGTGGGTTTTCCTTTTTACATGTTTCCTCGTGTTTGAAAACTTTACACTGCACAAAGTCTTCCAGAATATCTTCAGATTTCTTAGTCCAAGATTGCTTTATTTTCGTCACTTTTGACTTCTATCTCCCTCGAGCTCCGCGCACCCATTGATTCTTGTGCAGCCCCTCTCGTGCTCTGTGCTTGTCCGAGACACGAATGACCACTGTCATATGTCTTGTCTCTGGAACTGGTACTTGGCACTGGACGGATATGGATGACCGGAACCCGGCTTTTATCTGCTGTCAACAGATGTTCTGCTTTTGGCGTAACTGTGGAGATTTTGTCTTGATTTGCAATATTTGTACTGAAAACCTGTAATCTGTAAATATGTAACAAACACGGATTAAAAGCACCTACCTATAAACACACGAGCGTAAGAATGGGCTGTATAAAATGCAATATTCTGTTATGAACAAATACCCCCAAACATAACTTTTGCTCGTCCCGAGCAAAACTAATTATTCACAAAAATAAAATCCTAACCGCACTTTCGCAGGGAACGCGATTGCACTGAGCACGTGCAACAAGCCGTTAAACCTCTAGGTGTCCCTAGTAGGAGGAGTGTTGTCTCCTGAGGGTTTTCAGCGGATTACACCCACAAAATCCCGTCAAGTTTGTGTCATAAGTTAACAATGATTCTACTCTTACAGTTTAGTATTTACATTAGAAACTCTATCATCCTAAGTTAGAAATATTCAACCCTTGTTTTTCACACCTCCTATCTATTTAACCTTGGTTCTCCTGAGTTTTCCTTCTAAAGTGCGGCCTCAAATCAGGGATTTTTATCAACTTTACAGAAAACACAAGTCTTATTCTTTATTTCTATCTTTTATCCAAACATCGATTGTATACCCCTACGTGTGTGTATATTTGCACCCCTACACTCAAGAATTCAATTCAAGCTATAATACCCTTGCCCTAATACCAAATACTACTTATTTTCATTACGGATGGACGGATTTGCTCACATACCTTTCATGCGATTATTAATGCTTCTTGAGGCACTAACGATCGATTACTGAATGTGTGAACTTTAAAGCGTAAATAGCAGTTTCCAGGTCTTGACTTTATTCTATTTTTCTCTTTTTATTTTTCTTTTTCTTTTTCTAGACCGGATATATTTTTCAACATGTTCTTTTGGTGTTTAGCTTTAAATACCGTTTTTTTTCTTTCATACTAGGCTTTCAGGCAAGAGTATTTCTAGGTATCTTCTACTATCCCAAGTTTCAAGGTGCGTGTAAGTGCAGTTTGTAGGGTATATACATTCTGAATTTGAACTCAAGAAAAGAAACTATTTTTCAGACTTATCCTCCAGTAAAGCTTCAATACTTTCCCTTCATCTTGACTTAACTCAAGAACCGAACTCAAAAAATTGTAAGGACGTATACTTACCAAAGTTAGACAGAATAAGGGTTATTTAAATGATTTTCAATTCCTAAGTCTAGAATTTAGTTATTTCTAACATATCAACTAAACTTTCAGAATAAAAATCTAAGTTACCCTATTAGCTAATTTGACGACAAAGTTTTTTTATTTTTTGGAAAAATTTTCGATTTTTGTGGGTTTTTAATAAGGTATGCAAATGCAAAATATACAAATGAATGCGAAGGAAGAAAGCTTACTGTGCACACCCCCAAACTTAAACTTGACGGTGCCCTCACTGTCAGGCTACACCAAGAGGGTCAAAATTGTCAGCGCTCCCTAAAAAAACATTATATACACAACAAAAAAGGAAAAACAAAAAAAATATATACAAAAAAGGTGTCCCCCCCAAACTTAAGTAAAACAGTGTTTCCACTGTTAAGCGTTGATGTTCGGGATTGGGGGGAAAGAAAACAGTATCAAGCTATACAAGGCCTTACACAGGCCAAAAGTTAACACCAACCATTCAAAGATCTTATCGTGATAAAGCAGTGGTTGGTGAAAGAAGGCGTAGAGAAAAGAGATAGAGAATACGCGAGACCGTATTGAGATAGAAGCGGGATACGGTCTCGGTATATGAGGAAAAGAATGGCGGAAGGAGAAAGAAGTGGAATACGAACTTGAGGGTGGAAATGGAGCGAATAAATTTGCACAATTTGTGATCACCGATGTGTGTAAAGCGATTGTGCTAATATATTAACCCGTCGAGAAATGGGGTCAAATCCCTCAAGATTCGTGAGAAACCATGGGTACGCCGAACTCGGTAAACCAGACATATGAAATGAAAGTGATACGGTTTCTTGCAATGTCGGAACGATGGAAAGGATGGAGGGAAGTGATCGAGGAGGGGTATCGGTTAAAGGTTCAGACGGGTGTACACAGTCAATAACAGGGACAGGATGAATTGGAAAATCCGACTCATCAATTAAAACTGGTTCATCCTCAAAACTATCCTAAATATTCTCCTCAAAATTTATCTCATCCATGCATTTATCCTCAAAATCCAGACGCGTATGGGGTTCGGGAAAAAAATTTAATGACTCGGGATGATGAATTGGAGAGGAAAACTCAGCCAAATCTGCGGGTTCATCATCTAAAATATTCCCAGCGTCAATATCCTCAATCAAGTGAAAGTCAATTTTCTCAGACACCTCATCAAAAACATGGATTTCAATCGATTCTGGTTCTAAGATGGAGGTGTAGAGGTCAAAAGGATTGGGTGTGGTTTCACTTGGCAAGGTCCCTTCATAATCGGGTAAATAAAACACTGTAAAGTCGCACAACTCATCAAACATTCTATCTTCAATTGATAATTCAGTTGGGACACTTGATAGACTTTCAACACAGGAGTTGTGGGATTCAATTTGAAACTGGTAGGTTTGATTTGGAAGGGGGTACAGCTCACTCTCTTCACTCAAATTCTCATACAGTCCAACCGCCTCATCATACATTGGAAAATTAGGAGCTAGTTGGAATCAAGCTACCGGGTCAGTAGGTTGTATGAGGGTGGCCATGGACGCATTCAAATCCATCATCTGTTGGCATGACGCTACCCTAAAGTCTTCCGAAGACTGTTCCAGACTAGACATGGGTTGTGAAGGGGTTTCAGTAAATGATTCAAAGTTGTTTGGATACTGAAAACTCCCAAATGGCAGTTCAGAAGCAATGACTAGGGAAGGTGCAACAGTCGGGTAGGACTGGTAGGAATTGAATGGCTGGACAGGAGCAGGATCAACATTTGGATAAGAAGGTGAATGGAATTGTTGATCCCAAGAATTTGTAGTGGTGAAAGGAGTGAAAGATCAGCTACAGGATCGTTCAATATGTTCAGCGATGGACAAAGGACGACTTGCAAAAGGGGTATCAACATAAGAGGGTGGGGGAGGTTGAAAAGGTTGATACAAAGTGGATTGCGGAGGGCAAGTGTTTGTCCTAGACGCGTCTATCCGATCTTTCAAAAAGATTCTGGGCATGGAGGGATCGTTTGACGTTCGGCCAAAGCAAGAACCGTAAGATGTAATGTCTGGTTGTGGGTACCAAAGTTCGGCAAGAGTTTTGCGAGGTGGGGTACCCATGATATGAAGAGAGAAAGAAAGAAAGGGAGAGAAAAGGAGGGGAAAAAGAATGTGATTATTTTTTTTAGGTTGTTATTAACAAAAGAATGAAATATACACACAAAAAGAATCTGGACAAAAACAATCACGACAAAAATACCACACACCTAATCGTTCTAGGGTTCACCTAGGTCAACTAGACCTGCTCCAGAACTTGATTGTCGAAGTAAAAATGTGTCGAGAAACGGGCTCAAGATACACTGATCACGAGGCCAGGTAAGTGCAGAGATAAGGGGAGGTTTTCCAACGCTTTCGCGAAGTTCCTTAATTAAATAACCCTTTCTCTTTTGGCGGTTTCGCCGTTAACACTTTCCTAGACACCCCGTAAACAATATACCGTTAAGTGAGGTTCTAAACACAGTTAACTTCTCCTAGTGAGCGCAAAGTCCTTAAGGCTTAAAGTCTAGTTTCTTTTAAATTTTGTGCGGGTAAACGTTATGCTCAAGTTTGTGATTTGTGGGCCACGGAAAAGGTGATGAAATCCTTTACCGTATGTTGTGGGGTTCGCTTGCCCTTAAGTCCGTATTAATGTATGCAATGCGTAATTCAATAAAAATTCTATAAAGAATCAAACAATCGTTTTTTAGTTTAAGCACGGCACTGCAACAAATACGGGTTAGTCAATTTTTAGCGTTTGCTAGCGAACTTGCAAAGAATCCTGCAAAGAATAGTATATTGGATGCGTCGGATTTGAGAAGAAGGTGTTAGTAAAGTACATACCGTTGAGTTTTTGGGTTAGGAAACCCCCGTTGAATCAAATCCGGTAAGCTTGAAAAGTTCGCTTGCGCGAGTCAAACTACCTGGATCTTTGGCACTGTACTTTGCAATCACCTTAGCCTTGAACGTACACTTTGCTCCCCACAATCGCCGTTTGCAAATCCGCAAAAATCTGCAAACTTGCTCACAAAAATTATCAAAAATAACAAAAAGATTTTATATTTTTTTTATTTATAAATATATACAAAAAGAATATTAACCCGAAAAACAAGAAAGAAAATACGTTACCGTCTCCCCGGCAACGGCGCCATTTGATCCGACACGCTTTTTGCGTGCGATCAAATGGCGCCATTTGATCCCACGCTTTTGGCGTGTCGGATGTTCAAAGTTCTAAAGTTATTACCGCGATCAGGACGGTGTCGCTATGCAGCTAGCCGGTTGAGCATGGGTCGATCCACAGGTAGATGGTTGTATGTCCGTTCGAGTTTTAGACGAGCCAATAAAGAATGAGTATATGTTTGTTCAAGTCTAACCTATGTGTTTTATATGCAAGTATAAAGTTGTTAAGAAAAAGATACGAAAGTGTAAGCTAAAGAAATCCGCATTCAAAACCTTTGAGCCGAGTCTTGACCAATTGAAGCTAGAGCAATTGGCAACAACGTGGATTAGGGGATTTAAGCACGGTATTCGTGGAATCCGGCTTATTTAACCTTGTCCTTCCGTTCTTGTCTCTTGCATTCGCCTCCGGCCAAACCGAACGCAACCGATCGCGGTTAGGAATCACCGTTACCTCGGTAGGGTAGGGTGCCTAACGGAGCGCTTGCGTATCGTTTGGGCGGAGTTCAATGGAAAATAACGGGAAAAGGAAATGGGCAAAGAAATATTAACTTACAATATCGTATTTATTCTTAACAACAATAATTACAACCATTCACAAAACGAACCAAAAAGAGAGAACAAAAAGATAAACAAAGAAAAGAAAAGATTACAAGCAAGTAATTAAAGTGCATGGTAATAAATTGAAAGTAATAAAAGACAAGAATGAAATATGCAAGAAAGTAATTACAAGAACATAGAACTCAAGACAAGCATGGGATCTATAGCCAACCCTTAAACTTGCAAGCTCAATCCAGAGGTTGCAAGATCAAGAGAAAGGTAAAGAACTCATGTGAAATGAAGCACTAATTCCATAAGAAGATACAAACCTTGAAATCAATAACAAACCCTTAAACTTTCAAGCTCAATGAAGAGGTTGAAAGATCAAGAGAAAGCAAGGATCTCAAGGGGAAGCTAAAAAAAAAGAATGATACAAAAACCCTCATCTTCATTTCATCATCAACTCAAAAAGCTCTCACTACAATTTTCATGGAGGAATGAATGAAGAAGAAGAAGAAGAAGAAGACTAAACTACACTAAAAGAGGCTAAAGAACTTAACACCAACAATGGTTCAGATCTGGGGTATTTATAGGAGGAGAGTTGAAACTCTAGGGCCAGATTCTGCCCCTAAATGAATGTACCAATATACCCCCAAAAAACGACAGAGAGAGGAGTCAACATGGCCGCGGTTCCGCGGCCTAGACCCTCTATTGGCCGCGGAACCGCGGCCGTATGGTGGATTTGGGTGGTCGGGTTTTGTGGGTTTTCCTGTTTACATGTTTCCTCGTGTTTGAAAACTTTACACTGCACAAAGTCTTCCAGAATATCTTCAGATTTCTTAGTCCAAGATTGCTTTATTTTCGTCACTTTTGACTTCTATCTCCCTCGAGCTCCGCGCACCCATTGATTCTTGTGCAGCCCCCCTCGTGCTCTGTGCTTGTCCGAGACACGAATGACCAATGTCATATGTCTTGTCTCTGGAACTGGTACTCGGCACTGGACGGATATGGATGACTGGAACCCGGCTTTTATCTGCTGTCAGCAGATGTTCTGCTTTTGGCGTAACTGTGGAGATTTTGTCTTGATTTGCAATATTTGTACTGGAAACCTGTAATCTGTAAATATGTAACAAACACGGATTAAAAGCACCTACCTATAAACACACGAGCATAAGAATAGGCGGTATAAAATGCAATATTTTGTTATGAACACAAGCTGATAGCAATAAATGGAAATATGTATATGCAACAGTCATGAAAGGTACTCTATCAGGTACTACTAATACATGAGGCAATGCATATCCAATAAATGCAGAGTATAGGATAAAATATGTCATCCTCACGGAATTCTCATCATGGCAGGACCAGTGTCCATCAAGACAATCTAAATCCCAAAACCAAAGGCACCGCATCCTCATATCGGTCCTCATATCCTTTAAGTCTTATGGAACCTGAGTGCCCAATATCAACACCCGAAAACATCATTAAAACTAGTGTCCAGCATCGACACGTAAATACTCATCCGTCAGGCGCCATCAGCAGGACCGGCCCTCATATCTGTAAATCTCATGGAACCTGAGTGTCCAACATCGACACTCGAAACATCATGAAATACTCGTGTCCAGCATCGACACGTAAATCCACATACTATGGGCTCTGTCTTCCCTGATCGGCCTGTGGGCTCTGGCAATACGAATCGACCCATATCTATCTTACGATTCCGGTCGATATCCTCTGGATACCCACCGAGTCTAAAACTATCACCGGTAGGCAGTGCACCTCCCCTGCCAGGCTCATCGGCTAGACCATCGACATACCTTTCTTTCCCCGGGGTACCATACCGGGTCCACCATGTACCCACAAACGACCACTCCACTCCTCGCATCGGGTTTCAAACACAAGTCTCAGAACCGAGAAAACTCATGGTGGACGCACTGAAATATCATATCAAGAGAAACCGGGTTTTCAAACAATACATAAATTTTCTTGAAAATACCCCCACGGCTCTCAAATCCATAAATCACATGAAATCCATATCCCAATGCGTAAATCCGTGAAAATTGATGTATGCAACATAAAACAGCAATATCAGCATACTCAGGGAAAACCGCTCTTTTAAATGAATCCAGTTTTAAAATATATCACGCGGTTCCCAATTCCTCCAAAATCAAGTGCAGTATCATATGAGGTGTACATGTAACTATAGCAATATATGTGTATCTACATGTAAGCAGGTATGTATGATACATTTAATAAGCGTAATAGCACAATAATCAACGTCTCAATGTCAAATGACAATACAATACCACTTAGGGTTATATGTAGCTATATCATGGTATGTGGGTGTACATATAAGTATGTATGCATGATGTACATATAGTTGTAGCAAGGTATGTGGGTGTACATGTAAGTATGTATGCATGATGTACCTGTAGCTATATCTCATATGTGTATATACCAGTCAATAATGATGTAATACCCTATAGGTATATGTGTAGCTACAATATATAGGCATAGCAAGGCATAGGTGTAAGCAGGTAGGTATAAAGGTATGCTACATTTTATATGCGCAATGGAATAAGAATCAATGTCTCAATTGTTCCTAACCAATACAATATCACGTATGTATATGTGTTTGCTATATCCCATATGCACAATGGAAATAAGAATCAATGTCTCAAATGTCCCTAACCAAACCAACATCATATATGTATGTGGGTTGTGCGAGTCATGGCAATTATCGACGGAGTGAGTGGCATACAATTAGTGCTCGTGCAACATGAACCATCAATAATAGTGCAGTGTCCAATGGGTAAAATTCCCAGCACAACAAGTAGTAATATGAAATGAAGTTCATGCACAATCTCTATATGTGCAATACTTGTAACTAATAATCATGTCATATAATCCATCCCAGACGCATAACGCCATTCGGGCGATTCCCCTGTAGATGTTAAATCTACTCACAGATGATCTCGAGCTAAGTAAATCCGACCACCTGCTTCCTTTTCTTCGCAGCGTATGAAGTCCCTGCTCGCGATCCTAAATTTCATAAACACAACACATAAGACTTAAATATTCTGCGCCGACACAAGACAACGAAACGCAAGGATAACGTCCACAAGATAAACACACTGTGCACCAAAACGCGTACAATATCGGCACAATCTCAGCTAGGATCGCTAAACTACGCAACCACCAAGCCTAGACCCCTATCGTAACGATCGTGCATTCACAACACAATATAAAGTGTCGAAACTAATATATGTAACATCGCAACGTCAAAAGTAACCCATGCCTAATTTATCCAAAAACCTACACTACTACAAATAGGGGTTGCCCCTACGGATTTATCCGTAGGGGCAAACCACTGCCCCTACGAATATATCCGTCGGGGCAAGAAATTATCCTGTAGGTGTAAAGGCCGTAGGTGCAAGTCGAAGCCTTGAACTTGCCCCTAAAGACTAAAAGTTTCCCCTACGGAGTTATGTGTAGGTCCAGTTGTCCCTACTGATTAGGTAGTAGGGACAAAAAATTTATTTTATTTACGGTTTTATAAAATAGATTATGTGTACCTACGGACGTATCCGTACGGCCAAGTAGTGGTCCCTACAGATAAGTGCGTAGGTATATATCCGTAGGGGCAAAATATCAGGCATCCTAATATTTTGCCCCTGCGGATACCTGTGTAGGGGCATTTGTTTGCCCCTACGGATATATCCGTAGGGGCAAGATTAACCCCTGATACTGAGATCATAGGGGAAAAATATCAGGTATCCTGATATTTTGCCCCTACGGATAAATCTGTAGGTACATAGTTGAGCCCTACGGATTAATCCGTAGGGGCAATGGTGGGCCATACGGTTAAATCCGTAGGTACAAATTATCAGTTTTTTTTAATAAAAAAGGGCTGCCTATTTTTTTCTCGCCCTGTGCACAATAATGTATGCATCGATCATATTTAAAATTAATTATCACGGAGAACATATATCGCAGTATTCATAATCACATCACGCATAATATACAAAAGAAACCAACAAGCAGAATATGATATCAATATAAAGACGCAAACACCACCAATATCAATATCGTCCAAAATGTAGTACAATATGTATCATATAAATAAATACATGTTTAAAATATAAGAATCAAAAATCTACCCCAGCTCGGTCCAGCTCCACCTCTGATAAACGCCAGAATCTGGCGCGCCTGCTCCTCGGTCAATAAATCTTGCAATGCGGAGCGTGCGAGAGTCTGAGCAGGATGTGATGCTGACGATGTGGTCTGCGCAGCCACCGTCGAGGTAGTGGCTTGCAGAGCCACGGCTGCGGGAGTCTGAGCGGGCGGTGGAGCTATAGGAGCTGTCTGCGGAACCGCAGCCGATGTAGTGGCTTATGGAGCCGCAGCCGAAAGAGATGCATGTGGAGGCTCGGCCGATGTACCCTATCGCGTCTGGACCTACGTGTGTAATAAGCGAGTAAGAACTGTGTATTATTCGAATTCGTATCATTATCAAGTTATTTCGAAACCGCAATCTATGTATACTTAGGGACTTAGGCCTCGTTAGGATATCTAGTTTGGAAAACCGTAGTTTATTTTAATTGGATATGTATGTATGATTAATCAAAGCTAAGTCTACAACCAAATAAGCTCAGGCTACGTACTAATATTGGATATGTTGCTATCTATAATATGACATAATATTTTACTATTAAGTAGTATACATACTAGTATCTCCTTCAACTCCTAAACGGTGGCCTTCAAGCTCTCCAGTTCCTGCTGGAAACGTCGCTCACTGGAGATGGAGGAAGTAACCGCCAGGGTGGAGTCCAACCTCATATGGGCTCTGCTAGGGCCCAGTCCCCGGCCTCTCTCCCAACCTCCGTGGTGCCCTCCGTGTGCGGCGTCCAGGACTGGGGTCAGCAGCATCAGATCGCTCTGTCTGGTAAAATCGATCCTCGATGCCTCGGCCTGCTCAACTACCCGCTCCTACACCCACATTAACCAGTAAAATATAAGTATATCATTTAAATTTGAACCTTTCAAAACTAAAATTTCAAATAGGGGTTGAATAAATATTAACACTTACGCAATACTCCTGGGTAGCGACGTCGGGGTATCGAAGCTCGCCCGTGGCGGGATCTGTCGAGGTGTCGTGGACGGCAAGATATGCGGACAACATGCTCGGTGTACCACCTTGCGCCAGGGTCTGAGCTCTCTGCAATATTAGAAAATAACTCTTAATATTAGATATATTAGAATATAACTCTTAATATTGCATTATATCATAAAGGCCGGTCTATTGTAATTTACCGATAACTCCATGGCTCGAGTAATATTCCTCGAGCCACCTGTATAGGTAGGGCGACCCCTCTTCGCCGACTTCCTATTCTCTATATTTTGAGCGGCCTATTTATGCACAACACATTAACATTTAGTTTTCTAATTACGGAACACAAAAAAATAAATTATATACTAAACAATGAATTACATTTAAAATACATACCTGTTTGCGTTGAGAGTCAAAATATTCGCACAATAGAGGCTATGTCTCTACGTCGACTCTCGCAAAGGCCGGAGTAGATAGGAGGGCCGCACTCTCTGCCTCGGTGGTCGCCATCCACATGGAGTAGCAGTCGGCCTTCAGCTCATTCATGTTGTATCGGACCTTGGTCTGCATGTTCTTCATCAGGCCATTGTACAGAGCATGAAGGTCGAGCACCCTCCTAAGGTGATCAGGGTCGGGTACAGGCTGAAAATCGTAATCCAACTGAAAATACAAAAAAACATTGTTATTAGATTGCAAGTGTTAATAATAAATATATTGGATAAATCAAATGAAAATATATATTAATACCCGAGCCTGCTCAAAGAAGAGAGCGAATGAGCACCGGTGCTGGTCGCCCCACTCAACGTGAAGTGGATATTCTTCACGAGATGGCTCTCATCCCCCATATACCGGCCGAACCTCTCGGCTTGAGGACCGGTATAGTGATAATTAAGGGTAAAAAAGAGGGGGAATGCTGCCTCCCCCCTAGCTCTGTCAGGCCTCAGCCTGTGGGACTGATTCGGGCCTCGAGTCCCCCTCTGGGGATGGGGAGGCCCTGTGTCTGCAAGAAATATCAAGACAATAAATATTAAGACAAAGTTGTATTAATAAATCAAGGTTAAACGATAATTGAAGTGTGATATATACCTCCGGGGACTAAAGCACGAGCCTGAGCCCGGGCAGCAGCACGAACGGGACGATAGTTCCTCCGGTGAAGAACAGCCGGTGTCCCGGATGCGGACGCATCCCCTCCAACTAGAAAATAAACATTGACGCTAAATTTTCATGAAGTTCATATTTATTCTATAGAGGATATGTAAAATGAATAAATATCTTATATTTATTCATACTAACCTACAGACGATGCGGAGGGTACGGAAGTGGCAGGAGTGGCCCCTGCGGCAGATATGGACGCACCACCTATAATTAGACAATTAAAAATAGATTATATAAGTAATTGCAAAAAAAATGTGTAGATCAATAATATAACATTCTAAATCAATATGCATGCACTATAGGATATATAAATATACCCGCAGGTACGGTGGTGTCACCACCTACAGCTAGACAATAAAAAAAATTACTCTCTAAGTAAGAGCAAAAGGAACCTGTGTATATTTATGATATAGCATTCTAAATCAATATACATGCACTATATGATATATAAACATACCTAGAGATGCGGAGTGGCCTCTGTCCCTGATGTGGACGTATCACCAACAACTAGACAATCAAACATTGACAATATAAGTAATTTTGACTTGAACAGGCATGAATATCTATAATATTACATTCAAAATAAATATGCGTGAATATACCTGGAGGTGTGGCAAAGTCCACACGGAAGGAGGCATCCGAAGGGGTCTCCGATCTGGGTGCAAGACTGGCCCTCTGAAGCTCCCTACGCAGCTCTCCGGGTACCGACAAAATATCTCGAAACGGATGAAAACACAAGTGAATGAAGGTGTTTGCTTTATACATTCCTAACTTGTCCACACGAGACAAATCTATCGGTTACGATTGAATGTTCTCGTCACATAGTCTATACGGCGGTTATTAGTATCGAGCTATACTGTCCGATATTTAACAACCTTCGTATAGTTCTATGTCTCGACGAACATCGAACGTATGTTAACCGATAGACGGGGACTAAGTGGCGCTTTTAGTTTCATATATGAGTATCGATGAGAATATGAAGGTTTCATATTATCATCGAGTACCATATATTGGTTTTAACTTGAACATCTTGAATCACTCTCTAATGATGCGTTTGTTGTGTATTCTTGTTGTATGTGTGTGTTTCGGCTGTCGGGGGTAAGGATTCTATCTCATTAAGAATGTATAGAGCGAACACCCATTCGCTTGTGCTTTCAACCGTTTCGAGTAAATTTCGGCAGCACCTCCTCGCTGTTCTCCGAGTACATTGTAATAGAATAGATAATCATTTCAAAGCTGTGAAATAACGTTGAAATGAACATCTAATCTATCTTTGTACATGGAGAACCAACGGAAAGGTACCGACGAAATATCTCGAAACGGATGAAAACACAAATGAATAAAAGTGTTTGCTTTATACATTCATAACTTGTCCACACGGGACAAATCTATCAGTCATCATACGATTGAATTTTCTCGTCACATAGACTATACGACGGTTATTAGTATCGAGCTATACCGTCCGATATTTAACAACCTTCGTATAGTTCTATGTCACGACGAACATCAAACGTATGTTAACCGATAGACGGGGACTAAGTGGCACTTTTAGTTTCATATATGAGTATCGATGAGAATATGAAGGTTTCATATTATCATCGAGTATCATATATTGGTTTTAACTTGAACATCTTGAATCACTCTCTAATGATGCGTTTGTTGTATGTGTGTGTTTCGGCTATCGGGGGTAAGGCTTCTATCCCATTAAGAATGTATAGAGCGAACACCCAGTCGCTTGTGCTTTCAACCGTTTCGAGTAAATTTCGGCAGCACCTCCTCGCTGTTCTCCGAGTACACTATAATAGAATAGAAAATCATTACAAAGCTGTGAAACAACGTTGAAATGAACATCTAATCTATCTTTGTACACGGAGTACCAGCAGAAAGGTACCGACGAAATATCTCGAAACGGATGAAAACACAAGGGAATGAAGGTGTTTGCTTTATACATTCCTAACTTGTCCACACGGGACAAATCTATCGGTTATCATACGATTGAATCTTCTCGTCACATAGACTATACGACGGTTGTTAGTATCGAGCTATACCGTCCAATATTTAACAACCTTCGTATAGTTCTATGTCACGATGAACATCGAACGTATGTTAACAGATAGACGGGGACTAAGTGGCGCTTTTAGTTTCATATATAGGTACCGATGAGAATATGAAAATTTCATATTATCATCGAGTATCATATATTGGTTTTAACTTGAACATCTTGAATCACTCTCTAATGATGCGTTTGTTGTGTATTCTTATTGTATGTGTAACATGATTTTAAACTTATGAAATAATACTTGCTTAGTTACTTGCAAATTGCAACTTGAGAATAAGATATATATAGAATTGAGCATTAAAGAACTAAGATGCATTAGACTTGAGATTGAGATACATACCTTTAACATAGAAAAGAAATCGATAAAAAAGATGAATATAATATAAATTCAAGTAGAAAGAATATATATCCTCCTTTTAAATGCAATTAAGTCTCGATGCTGCTGAAGATGTTACCAGAAAAACATTTTCTGCCAACCTTCATGTGTGAAGGGGTGTGTGTGGGAAAATTGGGTACACGGTATCAGAAAAGTTTTCTCCTGCCATGTGGCAATCAAAATTCAATTCTTCGTTATTTTTTTTATAACCACCGACACTGTTCAATTGACCTTCATGGAGTAGCACATACATATCGAACTTTCTTCCTTTCTATTTATCTAATGATATACAGATAGAAAATGTTCCGTATTGACAGCAAATCAACTTTGCAAGAATTTGATACATACGCAAAAAAGGTATTGAAATATGATGTTTTTTTTGTTTTATATTTGTCTTAGGCCCTGTGTGTATGCATGCATGTGTGTGTGCATGTCTATTTAGAGAGGACAGTGCATATTTATGTATTAGGTCGTGTGTATGCGTGAATGTGTGGTGCATGTGTCCGTAGAGAGAATGAAAGTGAAAATTTATGTATTAGGCCCTGCGTGTAAGAACGCGTGTATGTGTGCATGTCAGTGAAGAGAGGACAACACCATACAGGCTCGCGTACGGCATGTCCATGTTTTTCGATTCCTATGTACTTTTAGCATCTTAAGCAAGATCTATTGTATTCATGCTGTTTACTTCCCTCAAATATTGCAATATTTTACTTGCGCATCAACTAGTCTCGAAGTCTACGGCCGAACTTCGAACCGTATAAGTTACTTAACGATATCTTGCCTATTTATTAACTAGTTTAAAATTCTACAACTGAAAAATAAAATTATAATTGTTTAAAAATATAACTAAGTTATTCTATCTAATGTAACACCTCAAATAAAATTCTACAACAGAAAATTTAACTTAAGCAAGATCCATTGTTTTCAGCCGTAACCCTAACCCCAGACCCAGCCCCAGCCCCAGCCGAACCCCAACCCTAACCCTAACCCCAACCCCAACCGCAACCCCAGCACCAGCCCCAGCCCCAACCCCAACCCCAACCCCAACCCCAACTCCAACCCCAACCGCAACCCTAGCCGAAACCCAACCCCAACCGCATCCCTAGCCGAATCCCAACCGCAACCGCAACCCCAACCGCTAAAATAATCAAAAATTTCTTTAGTTGAAGATTTAATTACTTACCTGTTCGGTGGAGGTGACAATCGACAATCGGCAACGAGGAAGAACGGCGACGAGATCGGGAACAAGAGAGAGAGAACTGCGACGAGATCGGTGAGATCGGCGACGAGATCGGAGAGAATGGTGACGCGGTGACGAGATCGGTGAGATCGGCGACGGGATTTGGGATCGCGGTTTCACGCGCTCGAGCGAGAGAGAGGAGAAATAATCAGCGCGTAGGGAAATTATGTGCCTTTTCTATTAAATCCATATTTAGATGCCCCTACGGATTTGTCCGTAGGTCCTTTGTTTGCAGCTCCGTAAGGGAAAACAATAAATTAAGATTTAATATTTTTAAATTAAACTTCTTGGACCGTAGGGGCAACCGTCTTACCCTACGGACTAATCTGTAGGGCAAAAATAAATCTGCCCCTACCGATTTCAATATCCGTAGGGGCAACCCCCTATTTTAGTAGTGCTAGTAAGCACTTTTTAAAACATTTTAGCTCATATCTAGTAGTTTAAACTATTCTGGCGATCACAATCATCACATAATAGCTTGATTAAACCACATAAACCCTTACTAGAATTTTAATCTCACCCAAAAAGGATTTATTAAAAGCTAGTTTGCATTTAAGCTTAATTAGACAATTAGGAAAAATAACAATTAACAACCTCACAACTAGGTTATGTTTTCCTTGTCTAAACAACTCACTTAACCATTACAAATAATCAAAACCCTAACTTGATCTTCAAAACCTTTTCTTGAATTTCTAAACATGCAAATTAAAGACATATTTAAACATCTAATAAGCTAGATTAATGCATTGAAACAACAACTAAGTTTAGGGTTAAGATTTTATACCTCAAAACTTGATTCTAAACTTGCAAAAGAATTCCAAGATAGCCTCCAAAATGCTAACTTTCATGAAGATCCATGCAAGATTAAGGCTAAAGAATAATGGGTATTGATTTATTTTTGAGTTTGTGGGATTATTTAATGATTTTTTAGGAATTTTAGAAGCTTGAAGGAGTGGAAATGGAGTGGGAAAAGAATTGGGGCTGCAGGGGGGTTCGGCCACTTCATGGAAAAGGTTAGGAATGTTGTGGAAAAGTGTGGAAAGATCTAGGTTAAAACACAATTAAAGCGTAATTAAAGCACTTATCTTTATGACACCTCTTAAAACCTTTTAATTAAAAACTTCATTGACCTTCAAATTATCTATATATTTTCCAAGATATTTTCAAGAAGTCAAAGATGCTTAATCTTGTGATAAATTAGCATAGATTCACATTAGCATAATTAAACCAAACCAAATTGTAATTACCACTAATTAAGTGCATAATTAAAAACTTATAATAATATTTTAATTAAGGAAAAATATTAAAGCGAACTAAAATTTTCAAGTAACTTACTAAATACCGCAACTAGCAATTTCCTAGTTAAACTAGGTGCAGTTAAGTCTATACAGAAAAATGATCGCTTCTTGATTTTTATGGAAAAACCAAAATTATTTTACCTATTATCGGAAAATTCTCCTAAACGATTTCTAAAATGTTACAATCTTCCCCCCTTAAAGAAATTCGTCCACGAATTTAAAATTCTTACTATGCATACCTTTAAAGAGATAAGCGCAAATCATCCATATCTCGCTCGCAGCCACCCAAGTGATCTCCTCACTAGACGGGTTACGCCAAAGAACCTCCACAGATGGCAAGACCCTTGACCTAAATTTCTCCACCTGCCGATCCACTATCACCATCGGCCGCTGTTGAACGAAAAAATCGCGTCTTAGTTAAATGGTCTGGTGTTGAATCATGTGAGAAAGGTCATGAAGGTATTTGCGAAGTATCGACACAAGGAATACGGGGTGAATACTCAGAAATCTGGCGTAAGTGCCAACGAAAGGCAACGACACTAACTCGCTCAAGGATCTCAAAAGGACCTACAATCTGGGACTAAGCTCCCTAAAACTCAACATGCCATTCATCGGAAAAATCCGTAAGAATACATGATCTCCCACTGCGAACTCAAGTCTGCGACAACTACGGTCGGCATAAGACTTCTGCCTGCACTGGGCTGCTCTCATCCTGACCTGAATCAACGGGATCATCTCTGAAGTCTCTGGACTAGCTGGGGTCCAAAAAATCCAGCTCTCGCGGAGTCGGTAAAACAGACTGGCGATCGACACAACCTACCACACAAGGACTAAAAAGGTTCCATCTGAATCGTCTCCTGATAACCGTTATCGTAGGAGAACTCCATCAATGGCAAGTGATGATCCCACAGCCAATAAACATTTAGTACGTACGCACAAGCATATCCTCCAGAGTCTGTATAGTCTGCTCTGTCTGACCATCGGCCTACGGATGGAAAGCGGAGCTAAAGCTCAACCAGGTACCCAAGGCTTCCTGAAGCTTCTGCCCAAGATGGCTAGTGAACTGGGTGCCTCTATTGGATACAACGCATGAAGGAACTCCGTGCAAACGCACAAACTAATCAATGTACAACTGAGCATACTAAGTATGACCGGACAACAATCACCCAAATGGAGTCATACCCCCGATTAGATCTGGGTAGACCCACAACGAAATTCATGGAGATCTGCTCCCATTCCCACTCTGGAATGGTCATAAGTCGCAACTCTCCTGCCGGTCTCAAATGCTTAACTTTAGCTCGCTAACCAGCCAAACACTTCAAAACGAAAACCGAAACTTCACTCTTCATCCCTGCCCACCCGTAACTATCTCACAAGTCACGTTACATCTTGGGGGTACTTGGGTGAACAATAAAAGCTGACTGATGTGCCTACTCTAGGATCTCGCGTCTCTACCCATCAGTATCAGGTACACCCAAACGAGTCCCGTAATGTAGCACATCCTGGTCATCAATCAAGAACTCTGAATCCCTACCCTGCCGAACATGCTCAAGAATCTCAGACAACGAGCATCGGCGGCTGTGCCTCACGAAAACGATTTATTAGAAGTAGACGGGCACGAACGTGAGCAAGATGTTCCCATAGTAGAGGTGAACCTAAACTGTACTCAGCTGTCGCACAAGAACTGTAAATCTGCAGAAGACTTTCTCTGAACTGCGCACAACTAGAACAAGCTAACCCCGGGCCTACGACTCAAAGCATCAGCTACCACAATCGTCTTGCCCCGGGCAATAAAGGATCTTACAATCACAATCCTTCATAAGCTCCATCCAACGGCGCTGTCTCAAACTCAGATCCCGCTGTAGGAAGATGTACATTAAGCTCTGATGGTCTGTGAAAATCTGACACGGCTCTCCGTACAAGTAGTGTCTCCAAATCTTCCACGCACAACCATCACGGCTATCTCTAGATCATGAGTGGGATAAATCCTGCTCGTACTTCCTCCAACTGTCGGGAAGCATAAGCGATAACTCTATCATGCTACATCAGTACACAATCGAGCCCCACTCGTGAAACATCACAATAAACGACAAAGTCGCCGGATCCAGAAAGCAAAGATAGAACTGGTGCAGTCGTCAACCAAGTCATCAACCACTAAAAACTCAGATTGCATGCCTCAGTCTAAAGAAAAAGGGACTCCCTTCCTGGTCAGTCCGGTCAACGGTGCAGCGATACTCGAGAAACCCTGCACAAAACGGTGATTGGAACCGGATAAGCCCAAAAAGTCGCAGACCTTTGTCCCTGATACAGGTCTGGGCCCAAGCTATATGACCTCGATCTCCCTCGGGTCCATACGAATACCGTCTCCCGTAACAACAAGACATAGGAAGTCAACACCATCAAGCCTGAAGGAACACTTCGAGAATTAGCAAACAACTGGTGCTCTCCTAATGTCTGCAAAGCAAATCCTCAAGTGCTGTTCACGTTCCTCACGACACTTAAAATAGACCAGAATGTCATCAATAACACAACAATAAATTGGTCAAGGAACGGCCTGAAAAAAAACTGGTTCATCACATCCACGAATGCTGCTAAGGTATTGGTGGTCCAACGACACCACCAAAAACTCATAAAGCCCGTAGCTTACACAAAAATCAGTCGTCGGAATGTCGTCATTCCTAACCCGCAACTGATGATGACCTGATCCTAAAACAAACTTAGAAAAATGTCCCGCACCCTGGAGCTGATCAAACAAATCGTCAATGCGAGGTAAAGGATGCCTATTCCGCACCGTAACTCGGTTCAATTGACTAAAATCAATGCACAACCTCAAACTGCCGTCCTTCTCCTTGACGAACAGAATAGGAGCTGCCCAAAGCGAAACACTTGGACGTACAAGTCCCCCTATATAGCAACTCTGCAGCTGACCCTTAAGCTCCCTAAGCTCTGCCGGCTCATCTGGAATAACGTTGGAAAACTCTCGCACGATAAGAACCCGGTCCAACGAATCCACTGTGGCTCCAGTATCACAAATGAAAGTCAAGAATCCTCGACATCTTCTCCTCAAAAGCCGACTAGCGTAACAGGCTGAAATCAAGCTCTGAGGGGCGGCACCACGGTCCCCCTGCACAACAAGAACTGACTCGCCGGGAAAACAATACCTGACTGTCTTCTCGCGGTAGTCTACAGACGCATAGCACGTAGCCAACCAGTCCATGCCCAGGAGAACGTCAAATCCAACATCTCTAGAAGGATCACATCGAAGGACGAATCTCTATCTCCTATCCCATTGGTACATGACCAAAACACGTGTCGCGCAACAAAACAATCGCTAACAGGATTAAACACAAAAAACGGTTGATTTAGCATACACAACTGCTGACCTAACCACGACACGAAGTGTGTAGAACAAATGAGTGCATAGATCCCGAATTAAACAAAACATGCGCATCAGAAGATCATATGAAAACATTACCTTAAAACTCTGCATTGGACGCCCACGCGTCCCGATGAGTAGAAGCAAGCGCTCGTGCCTGCCCTCTACCTGCAACTGGCTGTCCTCCTCCTTCGCCATCCTGTACTCTCGGAACAAACCCTCCGCGACCACGACCTCTTTGAACAAAAGTCTGACGCGGATCCACAACAGGCGCAAAAGACGACTCTCCCTGAAGTGAAGGTGATAAGGTAACATATGGTACTGCTGCCCTACTCTTGCGTACCAAGGTACAATTCTTGACGAGGTGATGGAAACTCCCGTACCGAAAACATCCATACGATGGCTGCTGATCCTCCTGGGGATAAGAGCTAAACGACTGTCCTTGTCCCAAGCCTCTGCTACTCCTACGACGTGCACGAAAACCGTCGCGGCGACTAAGCATCTGTCTCTTTGTTGATACACCTGTACGAGTCTTCCTCGGTTCCGGAACTTCTAAAGTCTCAGGAAGACGCTCCTCATCTAGAAGGGTTACGTCCACTGCTGCTGTATACATGACACAATGCTGTGTGATGATAGCAAGGAATAACTGGGTAACAGGGGTGGCAACCTCCTGTAGCTGCGTTGACTGGTCTCAACCAACGATCTCGTCATCTAGCGCAATTCCTGCATATCTTCCCCAAGCCTAGCGATTTGATCTATCGAAGGCGGATCAAACTGCTACTGAAAACCGAACGTACCGTCCTGGTCAGTCCTGGTCCCAAACGAGTCAACTCTGACCTCGGCTCTCGCTGTCTCTCTCTGAGCCCTCGTAGTCTTCGGCGGCATAATGGCTAGAAATGGAAACAGGATCCGATACGAACACGGAAATCGAATCACAAGGATATATATAATCATGAAAGGAATTTCAAGCAATAAGTAGTTAGGTCACTTTAGGCGGAGTACCGTGTCATAAGTATGCCGCGGATATACACACGCTATGTCACTTTACTTAAGCTACCTACTCCATCATACCAAGGTCAACCTACACTCCGATAGGTAAAACCTAGCGCTCTGATACCAACTTTGTGACGACCCAAAATATGGCATGTGACAGCCCTTAAACCACGTAATGTCCACAGGCGTAACGCAATCTAAGTAAGCCGAAAACCCATCAAATCTAACCATCAAAGGTAGTAAGTGATAAGAACATTGTCAAAAGCTTTTGTGAATCTCAAGTAAAAATTCTTTAAAGTCCAAATTTACTTTCTTAAAAATTTCGGCAGCACCTCCTTTGTAAAAACTAGCTCCGAAAACGGGTATAACATATAATATAAGTAAAGCATCCCCAAACGGGAGCCCAAAGGCGGAAACAACCACCACAACAGATATACGACACTGTAGCGAAAAAATGGACGATATAAAGTGACAACAGCATAAAAGAAATCCAGAGTCACAAAATAATACAATATCGATCCTCACAACTCGTCTCTAAGTCAAATACATGAAGGTGGTAGATGAAGAGTACTAGATCCAACAAAAGGTATACAAGGTACATAAACGGATAACCGCGAAACCCACCTAGCAAGAGGCCTCGCAGCCAACTGTAGCGGTATCCGCAAAAGTAAAGATAATATGAAGCCCTTCAGCGACTACTCTGAGAGTCAACCCTGCAAAATACTGTGGCACAACAGGGGTGAGTTGTCAACTCGTGAATAGTAAATAACATAAGCAGGTAATCGCAGGTATGCACGAACTGCGATAATCTATCACTTGCAAGCTGATAGCAATAAACGGCAATATGTATATGCAACAGTCATGAAAGGTACTCTATCAGGTACTACTAATACATGAAGCAATGCATATCTAAGAAATGCTGAGTATGGGATTAAATATGTCATCCTCACAGAATCCTCATCGTGGCAGGACCAGTGTCCATCAAGACAATCTAAATCCCAAAACCAAAGGCACCGCATCCTTAGATCGGCCTTCATATCCTGTAAGTCTTATGGAACCTGAGTGTACAACATCGACACCCGAAAACATCATGAAAAATAGTGACCAGCATCGACACGTAAATATGCATCTGTCAGGCGCCGTCACCAGTACCGACCCTCATATCTGTAAATCTCACGGAACCTGAGTGTCCAACATCGACACGCGAAACATCACAAAATACTCGTGTCCAGCATCGACACGTAAATCCACGTACCATGGGCTCCGTCTGCCTGGATAGGCCCGTAGGGTACGGCAGTATGAATCGGCCCATATCTATCTAACAACTCCGGTCGATATCCTCCGGATAACCTTCGAGTCTAAAACTATCACCGGTAGGCAGTGCACCTCCCCTGCCAGGCTCATCGGCTAAATCCATCGACATACTTTTCTTGCCCCGGGGTACCATACCGGGTCCACCATGTACCCGCAAACGGCCACTCCACTCCTCTCATTGGGTTTCTAACACAAGTTTCAGAACCGAGAAAACTCATGGTGGACGCACTGAAATATCATATCAAGAGAAACCGGGTTTTCAAACAATACATAAATTTTCTTGAAAATACCCCCACGGCACTCAAATACATAAATCACATGAAATCCATATCTTAATGCATAAATCCATGAAAACTGATGTATGCAACATAAAATAGCAATATGAGCATACTAAGGGAAAACTGCTCTTTTAAATGAATCCAGTTTTAAAATATATCATGCAGTTTCCAATTCCTCCGAAATCAAGTGCAGCATCATATGATGTGTACATGTAATTATAGCATGATATGTATATCTATATATAAGCAGGTATGTATGATGCATTTCACAAGCGTAATAGCACAATAATCAACGTCTCAATGTCAAATGACAATACAATACCACTTAGGTGTATATGTAGCTATAGCAAGGTATGTGGGTGTACATGTAAGTATGTATGCATGATGTACATGTAGTTGTAGCAAGGTATGTGGGTGTACATGTAAGTATGTATGCATGATGTACATGTAGCTATATCTCATATGTGTATATACCTGTCAATAATGATGTAATACCCTATAGGTATATGTGTAGTTACAACATGTAGGCATAGCAAGGCATTGGTGTAAACATATAGGTATATAGGTATACTTCCTTTCATATGCACAATAGAATAAGAATCAATGTCTCAATTTTTCCTAACCAATACAATATCACGTATGTATATGTGTTAGCTATATCTCATATGCACAATGGAAATAAGAATCAATGTCTCAAATGTCTCTAACCAATACAATATCATATATGTATGTGGTTTGTGCGTGTCATGGCAATTATCGACGGAGTGAGTGGCATACAATTAGTGCTCGTGCAACATGAACCGTTAATAATAGTGCAGTGTCCAATGGGTACAATTCCCAGCACAACAAGTAATAATATGAAATGAAGTTCATACACAATCTCTATATGTGCAATACTTGTAACTAATAATCATGTCATATAATCCAGCCCAGACGCATAACGCCATGTGGGTGATTCCCCTTTAGATGTTAAATCTACTCACAGATGACCTCGAGCTAAATAAATCCGACCACCTGCTTCCCTTTCTTCGCAGCGTCCGAAGTCCCTGCTCGCGGTCCTAAATTTCACAAACACAACACATAAGACTTAAATATCCTGCGCCGACACAAGACAACGAAATGCAAGGATAACGCTTAAAAGATAAACACACTGTGCACCAAAATGCGTACAATATCGGCACAACCTCAGCTAGGATCGTTAAACTACGCAACCACCAAGCCTAGACCCCGATCGTAACGATCGCGCATTCACAACACAATATAAAGCGTAGAAACTAATATATATAACATCGCAGCGTCAAAAGAAACCCACGCCTAATTTATCTGAAAACCTAGTAAGCACTTTTTTAAAACATTTTAGCTCATATCTAGTAGTTTAAACCATTCTAGCAATCACAATCATCACATAATAACTTGATTAAACCACACAAACCCTTACTAGAATTTTAATCTCATCCAAAAAAGATTTATAAAAAGCTAGTTTCCATTTAAGCTTAATTAGACAATTAGATAAAATAACAATTAACAACCTCACAACTAGATTATGTTTTCCTTATCTAAACAACTCACTTAACCATTACAAATAACCATAACCCTAACTTGATCTTCCAAAGCTTTTCTTGAATTTCTAAACATGCAAATTAAAGCCATATTTAAACATCTAATAAGCTAGATTAATGTATTGAAACAACAACTAAGTTTAGGGTTAGGATTTTATACCTCAAAACTTGATTCTGAACTTGCAAAAGAATTCCAAGATAGCCTCTAAAATGCTAACTTTTATGAAGATCCATGCAAGATTAAGGCTAAAGAATAATGGGTATTGATTTGTTTTTGAGTTTGTGGGATTATTTAATTATTTTTGTGGAATTTTAGAACCTTGAAGGAGTGGAAATGGAGTGGGAAAAGAATTGGGGCAGCAGGGGGGTTCGGCCACTTCATGGAAAAGGTTAGGAATGTTGTGGAAAAATGTGGAATGATCTAGGTTAAAACACAATTAAAGCTTAATTAAAGAACTTATCTTTATGCCACCTCTTAAAACCTTTTAATTAAAAACTTCATTAACCTTCAAATTATCTATATATTTTCCAAGATATTTTCAAGAAGTCAAAGATGCTTAATCTTATGATAAATTAGCATAAATTCACATTAGCATAATTAACCCAAACCAAATTGTAATTACCACTAATTAAGTGCATAATTAAAAGCTTATAATAATATTTTAATTAAGGAAAAATATTAAAGTGAACTAAAATTTTCAAGTGACTTACTAAATACCGCAACTAGCAATTTCCTAGTTAAACTATGTGCAGTTAAGTCTATACAGAAATATGATCACTTCTTGGTTTTTACGAAAAAACCCAAATTATTTTACTTATTATCGGAAAAATCGCCTAAACGATTTCTAAAACGTTACACTATCGACTCTCAACGTGCCTGCTTGAAGTCTTCTCTAGCCGGAATCAATCAATCTGATAACTTCACATCGGGATATGCAACGAACCACATGTCCTAGTCATTCATCCATGGGTATCTAGCGATCTTCTATAATATCTCTAAGTATAAACTCGAACCGCAATAGCTTCAAACATCTAGGGCAGTATCTTGTCAGTCGCAGCAACAACTGAATCATTCATCCGCACGCTGAACAGTGCCTCAATCATCAAGAATAATCGGTGCATTGATGGTCATCACATTCTGGCTAGCTTCTAGCAGTGGCCCAATCCTCTGGTGCTGATCTGCACGTCCGAGAAATTTGTAAAAGCAATCCATTAAATGCTCATGGCGCGAAACCACAGCAAAGCGACACATCTATGCAATCGTGTGTCACCAAAATTACGCCATTGTTAGTCCTTGTCCAAAACGAGCTCATGCTGACCGCTACTCTAGCTGCAGCTCTCTCTGCCTATGCAATCGTGGTAGCAAAACCATAAACCGATATCAATGAGGATAGATCATAGGAATGGATATAATATTGTGCAAAGAATGTACATCCTAAGGCTTCTTAAGCCGAGTAGCGTATCGTATGTATGCCGCGGAACATACACACGGTACGTCACTCTTCTTAAGTCACCTACTCCATCAACCACGGTCAACCTACACGACGAAAGTTCGGGACTAATACCCCGTCGACCAAGTCTAAGTTCCGTAAGATCAAGCCTAGGTTCCGAATATATATAAACGCCCCAGACTCCGCATAATCAAACATATAATCGAACCAAGGTTAATCTAGCGCTCTGATACCAACTTTGTCACGACCCGAAATGGCACGTAACTGGCACTTGAATCGTATGAAGTCTATAGGACCCTATCTAATTCAAGTAAGCCAAAAATCCCAGAAATCTAAACCATTTAAAAAAAGAAAGTGAAGGAAAGCTTTTTTAAAAGTTTGCGTATAAATCACTTTGAAAGTCGCAGTAAACATTTTTAAACATCAAGTGTTTTCCGAAAATTTCGGCAGAGTCTCTTTTGTAAATACTGACCCCAAATGGGTACAACATGAATAATATACATAAATGATAAAAGGCATCCCCAAGCGGGAGCTAGCTCTTCGCCAATTGGCGGTCACAACAACGCAAGCAATATAATATACAACGCCGAAGGGCGAGGATCAAAACTCAAAAGGAAAACCAATATCATCAAGAAAACCATAATAATATAAGCGTGACTCTAAGATCGAAAGTGTTAGTTATATGTATGCCCTAGAGGCCATTACTGTACATGCGATGTATATTGTAGTGGATGCTTGGACATATATAGGGATGACTTTCTTGCTCGACATGATAGTATGCTATCTGGTTGCACTTTATCTTAACATGTATGCTAATTGTCTCTCTATTATATGTTGATAAAGCCCTTAGGATCAGTACTTGACTACCAGGATTATGATGCAGATCATACTAGTGGGGACAGTGTAGTCGGTAAGTACATCCTTCAAATGTTCCTAGTCGTGGGAGTATCGAGACAGGGCATCGATACTCCAGAGTAGACTAGCGTATGCGCTTCTTGACCCATATGATGGGTGATGGATGATCCCACATCCATTGGTGTTTGACATCAGAGAAGGTATGCGGGTGCTCAGTGGAGACTGGGTACACTGGACGGACTCGCCGAGAACTCCTAGATGGTTTTATACCTATCGTCGGATAGCAGTTCTCTGGTGACACTGGTACAGGTCAGTCTGTAGACCCGAGATCGTCATAGAGTCTTGTGTGACTCCCACTGTGCTTTGATTTCCACCATACCACGGTCAAGAGATCGTGCAAAAAGGTGGTTTTTGGGTACAGTCCCGAGTCACATGGAGGCAATGAGCGATAGGAGGGATTTCGTCTCTCCCGGTATTGGGAGTTGATGTTGCACTATGCTCGATTGGCCATAACAGGAAATCCTTGGCTAGCGTTGCTGAAATTTACTGGTAAGTGTTACCAGTAGTTTCTCGAACCGTTATGGAACTTGTATCGGCATGACTTATCAGGCTTTTAGGGTCTGACTTTATACCACCTCCAGGCTGTGATATGCGACATATCAGACGAATAGACCGGACTGTACGGTAGTGTTACTGATTGGATTCACAGGAGTACGAGCAGGCTTGCTTGTTGATCTTCTGATCGGTCAATACCCGGGTGGCCATTACGTTTAGCAGACTGCTTGCGGCTTGTGGGTGTTTGATATGATAGTCACTTACTGCCGGCTTATTGACGAGTCTTTAGAGTCCTAAACAGAGGTTTCCTGGCTCAAGCGAAACCGAGTAGGAGCACATATGTGATATGTGCGGGACCGAGATTAAGGCGAGTATGTGATGCCGCATTCTATTCTCGCGATTAGTGACATCGTAGGTTATATATGATATAGCCAAGTTATCGGATCAAGTGTTGATTCGATAAGTTGTTGTATTTGATATTAGTCGGTTATACACACTATAGCAGGATTATTAAATCAAGTGTTAATTTAATAATTTAATGTAGAATTATATATTTGATATATTAAATTACATTAACTAGTATTAGCTAACTTAAGATTTCTTTTCTCACATTTGATACACTTTACATATATGTGATATATGTATGTTTTCTATTTGCACACAAAATATATATGTGATATATATTGTTGTGTCATGCTATGTTACACTTGAAACATGAATGTATGAGACTTATGTTCATTTTATGTATGCCTTAGAGGCCATTATTGTACATATGATGTATATTATAGTGGATGCTTGGACATATGTAGAGAGGACTTTCTTGCTCGACATGATAGTATGCTATCCGGTGGCTCTTTATCTTAAAATGTATACTTGTCTCTTGATACTGTCTTATGGTTACATGTTGGTAAAGCCTTTAGGATGTGTACTTGACTACCAGAATTATGATGCAGATCATACCAGTGGGGCCATGGTAGTCCATAAGTTCATCCTTTAATGTTCCTAGTCGTGGCTGTATCGAGACAGGGAATCGATATACCAGAGTAGTCTAGCGTATACGCTTCTCGACCCATGAGATGGGAGATGGATGATCCCATATCCATTGATGTTTGACATCGGAGATGGTATACAGGTGCTCAATGGAGACTGGGTACACTGGATGAACTCGCCGAGAACTCCTAGATGTTATTATACCTCACGTCAGATAGCAGTTCTCTGTTGACACTGGTACAGGTTAGTCTGTAGACCCAAGATCGTCATAGAGTCTTGTGTGATTCCCACTGTGCTTTGATTTACACCTTACCACATTCAAGAGGATGTGCAAAACGGTGGTTATTGGGTACATTCCCGAGTCATATAGAGGCAATTAGCGATAGGAGGGGTTTCATCTCTCCCGGTATTGGGGATTGATGTTGCGCTGTGCTCGATTGGCCATAACAGGGAAGTCCCTGGCCTGGGCTGATTTAGAGATTTACTGGTAAGTGTTATCAGTAGTTTCTCGATCCGTTATGAGCCTCGTATCGCCATGACTTATCGAGTTATTGGGGTCTGACATTTACCACCCGTAGACTTGATATACGATATATGAGACGAAGAGACCGGACTTTACGGTAGTGTTACTGACAGGATTTACAGAAGCTAGAGCGGGATTGCTTGTTTATGTTCTGATCGCTCAATAACCGGGTATCCGTTACGTCTAGCTAGTACCGCTGACGGCTTGTGAGTGCTTGATGTGATCATCACCTACTGCCGGCATATTGACGAGTCTTTAGAGTCCTACACATAGGTTTTACCGGCTCAGGCAAAACGAAGTAGGAGCACATATGTGATATGTGCGGGACCGAGAATAATACGATTATGTGATACCCTATTCTATTCTCGCGATATTTGTGTCGGTCGGTTATATGTGATATAGCCAGGTTATCGAATCAAGTGTTGATTCGATAAGTTGGTACATATAGTATTAGTCGGTTATATGTGATATAGCCGGATTATTAAATCAAGTGTTGACTTGATAATTTAGTGTATAATTATATATTCGATATACTAGTTTATATTAACTAATATTACCTCACTTAAGCATTTATTTTTCTCACATTTGCACACTTAATATATATGTCATATATATTAATTGTGTTCTATTTTGTGTCATGATTGATGACACACACTACATGGGTGTATGAGACTTACACCATATTAACTATAATGTAGGGTTTAGATATTTAAAGTAAATCCAAATTAGTGGATAATTAGTCACATGCATGAAGCTTGTAGAAGCTTGTGGATGCATTGACTAAGTCCACTAATTTTGTTTTACTAAAGATATTTATTAACCTAACCATTATAACTTAGCCATGATTATGTCTCTACATGAGTTAGATATATGATACAAACTCACCCATGGTTGACTCTCTCACCTCATTAGTTCATTCTCATGTCTTAACTTCATCTTCTTCATCCTTGAGAAAAAGCATGCTAGCTTTTTCCAAAGTGAGAAAATATTGTGAGAAAATTAAAAATAATGTGAGCCCACATCCTACTTCATCATCCTCTACTAGATTAGCACTTTAGTATAGAGTGTTAGCTTCACTAATATCTCATTAGTAAAGTAGTAGATTGAGTTAGTGTTTCCTCGACGTAGATCATCTTCGGCCTCGAAGACTTCAAGTAAGTTCGTTCGTTTCACCTTGAGAAGCCTGTAGGTCTGTATAGCACGACAAAAAGGTTTAGCAAGGAATCATCCATGCCATTTTATAAAATTTTGGGGTGCTATGAAACCCTAACCAAGATCTTAACTAGAGTATTAGGGTTAACTTTGCATGTAAACAAATTTACATCTATGTGAGAGGGATTACAACCTTTGTAGTCCGTTCCTTCACTTCAAAAGCACCGAGTTGTGGTCCCTTCTCTGCGATCATCATGCTCCCGGACTCTAGAGAGGCTCCATGAGGTGAATGATGCATCTTGCTTGAAGTCTTCGAAATCCAAGACAATCTACCTTGAGGAAACACAAACTCAAGCTAACTCTTCACTAATTATGAATTAGTGAAGCTAACACACTAATCTATATGGCTAGTATAGAAGAGGATGATGAAGTACGAATTTTGCTTTCTTTAGTTTTCTTTTTCTCAATTTATTTCATCACCATTGAAAAAGCTAGCAAGCTTTTTGAGGAAGAAGAAGATGAAGTGATGAAAATGATTGTTTTCTGGTTAGAAATGCAACCTTGGGTCAAGTATATCATCATTAACCCATGTAGAGACTTAACCATTAGCTATGGTTAAAGATGAGGTGCATAAATATCCTAAGCTAGACAAAAAGAGTGGACAAAGTCAATGTAGTCTACAAGCTTCCACAAGCTTCCATCAAAATATCAACAATGACAAATATCCACAATTTTTGAATAACATAATGATAAATATAAACCCTAATTGCATTTATAACCAAGCATGTTACAATTATACATATCACATATATATAATTTAGTAACAAAAGAAAAGAATACATTTAACATATATCATATATATATATCAATGTATCCAAAATGAGAAAAAGAATTACTTCAGAGAGCTTATATTAGTTAATATAATATAATATATCACATATATAATTATACATTAAATCATTGAATCAATACTTGATCGGATAATCCGGCTATATCACATATAACCGACTAATATAAAATGTATCATTTCATCGAATCAACACTTGATCCGATGACCCGGCTATATCTCATATACCCGGCCGATATCATATATCGCAAAAATAGAATACGGTATCACATATCGTATTAATCTCGGTCCTGCACATATCACATATGTGCTCCTACCCCGTTTTGCCTGAGCCAAGAAACCTCAGTGTAGGACTCTAAAGACTCGTTAATACGCCGGCAGTAGGTGATGATCAAATCAAACACCCACAAGCTGCAAGCGGTCAGCTAAACGTAAAAGCCATCCGGGTATTCAGCGATCAGAAGATCAACAAGCAAATCTGCTCACACTCCTGTGAATCTATCCAGTAACACTCCCGTACCATCCGGTCTCTTCGTCTGATATGTCACATATCCAGTCTAGGGGTGGTAAACGTCAGACCCCAGTAACCGATAAGTTGTGTCGATGTGTGGCTCATAACAGGTCGAGAAACTACTGATAAAACTTACCAGTAGATCTCTGTATCAGCCCTGGCCAGGGACTTCTAGTTATAGCCAATCGAATACAGCGCAACATCAACCCCTAATACAAAGAGAGAAGAAACCCCTCTTATCGCTCATTGCCTCCATGTGATTCGGGACTGTACCCAAAAGCCACCATTTTGCACGTTCTCATGAACATGATAAGGTGGAAATCAAAACACAGTGGGAATCACACAAGACTCTAAGACGATCTCGGGTCTACAGACTAACCTGTACCAGTGTCACCAGAGAACTGCTATCTGACGATAGGTACAATACCATATAAGAGTTCTCGAGGAATCTGTTCTGTGTACCCAATCTCCACTGAGCACCTGCATACCATCTTTGATGTCAAACATCAATGGATGTAGGATCATCCATCGCCCATCATATGGTTCAAGATGCGTATACGCTAGTCTACTATGGAGTATCGATGCCCTATCTCGATACACCCTCGACTGGGAACAATTACAGGATGTACTCGTTGATTACCTGGCCCCACTACTATGATCTCCATCGTAGTCCTAGTAGTCAAGTACATATCCTAAGGGCTTTATCAACATGTGAGAGCAAGACAATAAACCAATACAAGTCAACATGTTAAGACAAAGAGCAACCAGATAGCATACTATCATATCGAGCAAGAAAGTCCTCTCCATATATATCCAAGCATCCACTATAATATACATCATATGTACAATAATGGCCTCTAGGGCATATACATAACTAACAATCTCCCACTCGCACTAAGACCAGCTAATGTAGTATCTCATACCCAACATCCTGAAGAGTCTCTCAAATTGTATCTGGGGTATGGCCTTCATGAGTGGATCCGCAGTGTTGTCCTTCGTGTCAACTCTCCTGACCTCGATCTCCCGGCGATCAACTATCTCCCGAATCAGGTGATACCTCCTCAGAATATGCCTGGATCTCTTATGGAACCTGGGTTCCTTGGCCAAAGCCACAGTTCCATTGTTGTCACAATACAATGGTATTAGATGCTCAATGGATGGAACCACTCCAAGTTCAGTGATGAACTTCTTTATCCAAACAACCTCTTTGGCAGCATCGTTGGCAGCGATGTATTCAGCCTCTATCGTCGAGTCTGCCACAGTTTCCTGTTTGGAACTCTTCCAACACACCGCCCCTCTATTGAGGGTAAATACAAAACTCGAGTGCGACTTAGAGTCGTCCTTATCACTTTGGAAGCTCGAATCGGTAAAGGACTCCACCTGGAGTTCTCCGTTACCATACGCTAAGAACATCTCTTTAGTCCTTCTCAAGTACTTGAGAATGTCTTCACAGTTTTCCAGTGATTCTCTCCAGGATCTGCTTGATATCTACTCACTACACTTAGTGAGTATGCTACATTGGGTCTGGTACATAGCATCGCATACATGATAGAGCCTACTGCCGAAGCATAGGGTATCCCTTGAATGCGTGCTCTTTCCAAATCAGTCTTGGGAGACATCTCTTTGGAGAGAGTGAGTCCAGAGATCATGGGTAAGTTCCTACTCTTGGATTCTTCAATACTAAACCTCTTTAGTATGGTGTCAATGTACCAAGATTAGGACAATCCTAATATCCGTTTAGATCTATCTCTATAGATCTTAATCCCCAAAATACAGGAAGCATCACCTAGATCTTTCATTGAGAATATTTGTGATAAGAAAAGCTTGACCGAGTGCAGCATAGGAACATCATTTCCTATCAAGAGTATGTCATCCACGTACAATATGAGGAAGACAACCTTACTCTCTGCCACCTTCTTATATATACAAGGTTCATCTACGTTTTTGATGAAGTCAAACTCTTTGACTACTACATCAAAACAGATGTTCCAACTCCGCGATGCCTGCTTTAACCCGTAGATAGATTTAAGCTGCTTGCATACCTTTCCGCTGCTCCCACTGTCTACGAAGCCCTCTGGCTGAGTCATGTACACGCACTCTTCTAAATCACCATTTAGAAAGGCGGTCTTAACATCCATTTGCTAGATTTTGCAGTCATGGTATGCAGCAATGGCAAGTAAGATCCGGATGGACTTAAGCATAGCCACTGGAGAAAAGGTTTCGTCATAATCCACACCTGGTCGTTGACGAAAACCTTTTGCAACAGGTCTAGTTTTGAAAGTCTCAACTTTTCCATCTACACAAAATTTCTTCTTAAAGATTCATTTGCTCCCAATGGGTTTTACCCCTTCAGGAGTAACTTCCAAAGTCCATACTTTGTTGGTGTACATGGATTCCATGTCAGATCGTATTGCATCCAGCTATTTCAAAGAGTCCCCATTCGCGATGGCCTGCTCGAAACTAGTTGGGTCATCACCTTCCATGATGCAATCCTCGCTCCCACCGTTTATGAGAAAACCGTTGTATCTCTCAGGTGGATGAGGAACCTTACAACATCGGCGGAGAAGCTGAGGTTCGTTGGCTTCTATCGAGTCCTCTGGTTCCACGAAATCTTCAGTTGTAGTTTTTTCTGCCGGAACTTCTTCCAGCTCTACCGCTTCGCCACTAATTTCTTTTGCAAGAAATTCCTTTTCTTAAAAGGTGGCATGTCGAGAAACAAACATCTTTTGTTTCTCGCCGTGGTAGAAAAGATATCCATCTGAATGTTTAGGATATCCCACAAACTTACAAAGAACTGACCGTGCCTCGAGTTTGTCCGGATTTTACTTTATGACATAGGACGGACAACCCCATAGCTTAACTCATTTAAGACATGGTCTCTTCCCACTCCATATCTCATATGGTTTGGTAGGTACAGATTTAGATGGAACTTGATTCAATAGGTATGCAGCTTTCTCCAGTGCATATCCATAAAATGAAATAGGCAACTCAGCGGTGCTCATCATAGAGCGCACCATATCTAATAGGGTGCGATTCCTCCGCTCCGATACACCGTTGTGCTGTGGTGTATAAGGAGGAGTAAGCTGAGAGAGAATCCCATTATCTTTTTAAATAGTCCATGAACTCATTGCTCAAGTATTCTCCTCCTCGATCAGATCGAAGGATCTTGATACTTTTACCCGTTTGGTTCTCGACTTCGTTCTTATATTCTTTGAATTTCTCAAAATATTCAGACTTGTGTTTCAACAGGAACACATGTCCGTATCTTGAGAGATAGTCAGTGAATGTAATGAAGTACGAGCAACCATTCCTGGCATGTGTAGACATGGGACTGCATACATCACTATGTATCAGTCCCAAGAGTTCCGTTACTCTTTCTCCGTGTCCACTAAACGGAGTTTTGGTCATTTTGCCTTTGAGACATGAATGGCAAGTTTCATAAGATGATAATTCGAACGTATTCAAATATCCATCTTTATGTTACTTAGCTAGTCGTGTCGCATTGATATGACCTAGTTTACAATGCCACAAGTAGGATTCATTCATTTCTGAACTCTTCGTCTTGTTTGTGTTCTGTACATTAAGAACTGTAGTTTGATTTAGAATGTATATGCCATTATTTAACAAACCTGATCCAATCAACTTTTGATCCATGGAGATGTTCATAACATTATCCTGTACTACAAAATTATATCCATCTTTACTTAATAAAGAAACTGATATAAGATTGCATATCAGGGTCGGAATGTATTAGCATTCGTTCAGAATCAATGTTTTACCATTTGGTAATATAAGGAGATATTCGCCAACTGTCTTGGCTGGAACATCTAAACCATTCCCTACTCTTACGGAATGATCACACATTCAGAGTTCTCTACCTTTTCGTAGCCCACGTAACATATTACATATGTGGGATCCCAATCTGGTATCTAAAACCCAGGACGTAGAGTGAACTGAGAAACAGTTCTCGATAACTAACACACCCGAAGAAGATGCATCATCATACTTATTCTTCATTTGGGTGGCATGAGTATTCGGATATTTTTCTATTTCCTGATCAGTCTTATAACAATTATAAGAAAAAGCGGAACAAATGTACCTCTGCTCAGTATAACAAGCGGGTTCAGTCAATACATCCATATTTTTATCTTGATTAAGGCCTGACATGCTTGCTACCTGGAGAGAGAGAGAGAGAGAAGAAAACATTTTAGCGTGCGCTCTTGCAAGATTTAGATTGGTTATTATCTTATCTAATCAGGATGGCTCCCACTGTTTTCATCAAATTTTCCTTCAAACCCTAAAAGGTAAGACTAACCGGGATTAATTACACCTAACAAGTTCGCCAATCTGTAACACCTTAGGATGTGATTAGTGGCTAATTATATTTAAATAAAGAGTTTTTAATAAAAAAGTTTACCAAATTGAGTTTCAAATATTTTTCCAAATATAATAAATATTTTTCTAGAATTTTCCTAGGCATGCACACACATGTGCATGTAAACTAGGGTTTAAAATGAAGTAATACTATGATTAGCAACCATGGTGGGTTTAATAATGGGGATTAAGTATTTTGGGTTTTAATTAAGTCTATTTAGTTAATTGATGGTGCTTTTAATTTGAATTTTCTTTTGGAGTGTTGACTTGGTGAGAATGAGAGAGAGAGAGAGAGGGAATGCATCATGGCAAGGCCATGCTTGCATTTAATGATGAGAGAGAAAGGAGGGGTTGACATTGGGAGTTATCATTTCCTTTCATTCTTGTGCTCATTTCTCTCAACCTCACTCTCACACTCACACACCCACCATCTCAGCAGCAGCAGAAGCAAGCACAGCAGCAGCAAAAGTAAGCACAGCAGCAACCAGCAAGCACAGCAGCAGCAACAGGGAGCAGCAACAGCAGCAGTGAGCAGCAGCAGTAGCACAACTTCAACTGCAGCTCCTTCCCTCTACTCCTTCTTCTTCCTCCCGCTCCCTAGGGTTGAGTGTGTGGTATACTTCTTGAACTTACCCCTTAGTTTGCTTAATTAGTGTAGCTTAGCTTCGATTAGTGATTAATGGTGTGTTTTAGTGCGATATATGGTAATTAAGGGGAAACTTTATCAAGTGAAGTATGAATTGGTTTTAGTAAGTTGATGGAGTGTTGTTAGGGCCATGTTAACTTTGTTTAGCCCCCAATTGCACTAAAATACCACCAGATTCCTATTTGATGCAAATTCATCGTTTTTGCGCAAAATCTAGCTTTCTGCAAACTGCTATCGACCCAGTAAGTTCAGATTAAAATTGTGAAGACTGCAGAATAGTTGTAAGGTGCTGATCCCATGTGTAGAACACGACCCCCATATGACATGTTCAGGCCGCCGGAATATTGATTCTGGCAGCAATTTGCGGCAAGATGGGGAGGGAATGGGGTTGGGTTTGGCCCTATAGGTGTCTGCTGCTATCCTTAGACTCATGGCATGTGCAATTTTGTTTGATTCTTGCTATAGAAAAATCTAGAGTTAAATACCCTAATTCTCGTATTTTTTTAAACCTTCGCGACACGCGTGATACGCATGTGGTTTCGGGTTTCTGCGTGTCGCGACGCGTCGGGTTAGTTTCAGGCGCGTAATCACACGTTTTTTCGTATCGCGCACACGCACGCTTGGTTTGCGACACGGGTTTCTAGTTTGACCTTAATATCACATTTTTGTGGATTTGAGCTTATGTATGGTATATTTTGTGATTCTAGGTTCGCAGGCGAGTGAGACAGACGCTGCGAAGAAGGGGAAGCAAGTCGTCGGCTACACTTAGCACGAGACTTCGGTGAGTAGATTTAACATCTACGGGGATGTCGCCCGTATGGCGTTATGCGTCAGGGCTGATATAACCTTATAGCCATATGTTGCATTTACCCCATTGATTGTCATGGATACTGTTGTTGCATACTGCATTCCCTGCTATATGTATGTAAACTTAGAATTGATAGAACACCGCACTATTACTAACGGTTCATATTGCACGAGCACTAATCTGCATGTTACACACACACCATTAGTAATTGCCATGACACACTCACTGTAGAATTGCCATGATTATATTGCTGTAGTTCATTTCATATATGATTCGATATGATTTTCATAGAAATTGGGAGCCGCATGATGTCTTTAAAAACTGAAACTATTTTAAAAAGAGGTTTCTCCTTGTACCTATATTATGGCTTGATGTACATAACACATCGCATTTGATTTACTTATTGGTGTTGGATTTCCATATGATTTCTGGTTTTGAGGACCGTGGGATTTTTTTTAAGAAAAGATGAACTATTTGAAAAACCCGGCTCCTCATGATATGATATTTTGGTGCGTCCACCACGCGTTTTCTCGGTGCTGAGACGTGTGTTTCAAACCCGATTCGAGGAGTTGGACGATCCGTTTGCGAGTTCGTGGTGGACCCGGTATGGTTCCCCAGGGCGAGAAATGTTTTTCGTGGAGTAGACGATGAGCCTAGTGTTAGTTATATATATGCCCTAGAGGCCATTACTATACATAGGATGTATATTGTAGTGGATGCTTGGACATATATAGGGAGGACTTTCTTGCTCGACATGATAGTATGCTATCTGGTTGCTCTTTACCTTAACGTATACACTGATTGTCTCTCTGTTACATGTTGGTAAAGCCCTTAGGATGTGTACTTGACTACTTGGACTATGATGCGGATCATACTAGTGGGGACATGGTAGTCCATAAGTACATCCTTCAAAGTCCCTAGTCGTGGGTGTATCGAGACGGGGCATCGATATACCAGTGTAGACTAGCGTATACCTTCTCGACCCATACAGATGGGCGATGGATGATCCCATATCCATTGGTGTTTGACATCAGAGATGATATACGGGTACTCAGTGGACACTGGGTACACTGGACGGACTCGCCGAGAACTCCCAGATGGTATTATACCTTACATCAGATGGCAGTTCTCAGGTGACACTGGTACAGAGTAGTCTGTTGACCCGAGATCGTCATAGAGTCTTGTGTGGTTCCCACTGTGCTTTGATTTCCACCTTACCACGTCCAAGAGGGCGTGCAAAATGGTGGTTTTTGGGTACAGTCCCAAGTCACATGGAGGCAATGAGCGATAGGAGGGGATTCGTCTCTCCCGGTATAGAGGGTTGATGTTGCGCTGTGCTCGATTGGCTATAACCGGAAATCCCTGGCCAGGGTTGCTGAGATTTACTGGTAAGTGTTACCGGTAGTTTCTCGAACTGTTATAGACCTCATATCCACACGACTTATCGAGCTATTGGGGTCTGACGTTTACCACCCCCAGGCGAGATATGCGACATATCAGACGAACAGACCGGACTGTACGGTAAGTGTTACTGGTTGGATTCACAGGAGTATGAGCGGGCTTGCTCGTCGATCTTCTGATCGCTCAATACCCGGGTGGCCGTTACGTTTAGCAGACCGCTTGCGGCTTGTGGGTGTTTGATATGATCATCATCTGCTGCCGGCGTATTGACGAGTCTTTAGAGTCCTACACAGAGGTTTCCTGGCTCAAGCGAAACGAAATAGGAGCGCATATGAGATATGTGCGGGACCGAGAATAATGCGTGTATGTGATATCGTATTCTATTCTCGTGATGAATGTATCGATTGGTTGTATGTGATATAACCTAGTTATCGAATCAAGGATTGATTCGATAAGCCGATACATAGGATACTAGTCGGTTATATGCGATATGACCGGATCGTTAAATCAAGTGTTGATTTAATGATTTAATGTATAATTATATATTTGATATATTACTTTGCATTAACTAGTATTGGTTCACTTTAAATGGATTTTCTCACTTGCATTGCACAAGTTGTATATGTGATATACTTTTGTGCACTTGATTGTATCATGTTTGATGATACATGAATGCTAGGGTTTGTGTAAAGAATTAAACCTTGGTTAAGTAAATGGTTAGGGTTTTTATTTATTCATTCATTTATTGTTTTAATTTGGTTTAGAAGGAAATGGATAAGAAAAACAAAATGGTTTCTTTCTTTCATGAAGCTTGTTGAAGCTTCATGAAGCTTTGACCAAAGTGACCATTTTGTCTTCATGCTTAACCCTAACCATTCATCTAACCTTAGTCAATTCTCTACACCTAACCATGGTTGATATTATGATAAGTGTTCATTTTCTTTTCAATTTTTAATTAACTTATCATAATATTCTATCATATTCTTTCTTCTTCTTCTTCTTCACATGAAGAAAAGCTTGCTATCAACAATGGAAACTTGAGAAAAAGGGTGAGAAATCCAATTCTAAAGTGAACCCACTTCCTATTTCTTCATCCTCTACCTCTTGCCAAGTAGTATAGGGTGTTTTCTTCATAAGTTTCAAGACTTGGTGAAGTGGGAGCTTGATCTAGTGATGCCTCGACGTAGATCATCTTCGGCATCGAAGCCGACGACCAAGCCCGCCCAATTCTCCAATGAAGCCGATGCTAGAGTCCGGGATGCGATTTGTATAGCGAGGGGACTTCATCACGGAGCTATGCAGGTGGAGAACCGGATCTACAAAGGTTGTATTTCCGTTCGCTTAGTTAAGTTGTTAACTAGATGCTTGTTTCGCCTAAAATTCTAGTTAACGATCCGTATTAGGGTTTCTCGGCACCGGAAAAATTTGAAATTGGCATGGTTGATGCCTTGTGAGACCTCATTAGAGTGCCTAGGAACCCTACAGTGGTATCAGAGACTAGCTAGAGCCATAGGCGATGCGTAGACGAAGTTTGAAACCCGAACGAACCCGAAACCCTAATCTGAGACCACTCTCTGTCCATTTTTTGAAAATGTGGATTTTTCAATATTAAAAATATGCAGAAAATTCAGCAGGGTTTTCTAAGAAAAACTGTGAAAAACGGGATCATGATTCCACTACAGTGCGGCGGAACCGCGGCATTAGCATGGCTAATGCGGTGGTTCTGCGGCAAGTTTGTCCCTTCTCCCAGTACTTTTTGCACAGTAACTCTTACATTTTAATGCTGTATTTTCTGGGAATTTTTAATTTGACTCAAGAGTTGAGTGTTCAGGGGTTGTATTGGGAGTTCATATATTCGATCGGATTATCAAACTTTGTCTATGTGTTTTTCCGGGTAATTATTGAATATGTTAAAAAGTTCGACCGAATATAAATACCCACTTTTTCCCCTGTCGGGAAATTTCCAAGTGTTGGATCTTTCCGTGGTTAAAGACGTTCTAAGTAGTCCAAGTAACTCAATGGACCCTCTGGAAGACAACAAACCTTAACTCGATTATGTGACCGTCTTGAACTGCCCTTTGAACCTTCGGGTTTGGGGCAGTACGGCGTGCCACATGTGAGGCGTTGGCTTGACCCTTCTACGGCTGGACCGTTGGTACCGAGGCATGAACTGAATGTTTTTAAAACTTATTTCATGTGTTGATCTGTATCGGGAAAACTTGGGTGTTCGATTGTTCGATCGGAAAGTTTAACATTTTCTATTTATCTGGAATGGGATACAATAATTGGAATTCACAATTAGTTATGAGATAATTGAATGATTGTTATAAACATAGCACTTTAGTCTCACTTGATCGGTTGCCACGGAATTTTGATGTGATCAAAAGTCCGTCGCAATCACGTAGCGTACGCGGATACTCGCTGGGTAAACTTAATAGACAGCCTCGCTCCATAGCCCCAACCAAGTGACTGTAGGAGAACCCCGTCGCCGAAACATCCGTTCGGGTGCTCGCGGTAGCGGTGTTCCGCCTTGGTGCACTTCGTCGACGGTATCGGGGGTGCGGCCGTCTACTGAAGTTTGCGACGAGCATTCGATCAGGATGTCGGGAATCTTGTTGAATTTCCCGACTTGATATTGAAAAGTGTTTTCGATAATGAGACTAAAATGCGGGGTTTATAATTGTTAGGCATGCGATGTCTAAGGTATTCATTTGATTAGGCATGCGATGTCTAAAGAGGTTGCGGATTCCAACTGTTGTAGTTTTTCACTTTCTTTAATGTGACCGTAAGTGTAATATGTGATATCGCCGGTTTTGTTGCTATATGTCAACGACAATTGGGATGCGCATATTTACTTACGTTGATGACATGTGATGTTATGTGTTGCTGGTGTAAGTCCATGCTACCTCTCCCGGTACTTTCGGGAATGCGGAATTTGGTAGAAAACGATTTTCTTAAAGATGGTAACATGGACCTAAAACCCGGATCTTGGTTAAACATCTATCTAACAACCTAACTATGAGTTTTAGCTACTCGGTTAGGGGGTTATACCTTGCTTGTCTTGAACTCCTTCGTCTTCAAAGCTCCGATGGTGGTCCGATGGCTTCTTCTCGTCGTCTCCGTACGCCGAAGATAGATCCACCTGAAAGCTCCAACCTTTAGCTCCTTCTTCGTTCTTTGAAGAAACTAGTTCACTTGGTTTGCCAAACCTAGTGAACTAGAATGAGTAGAGAAGAAATAGAATGGGATTTTATCTATGGTTCTTGATTCTCAACCCATGAGACAAGAGAACCATAGATCAAGAGAGGGAGCAAGAGGTTGAGGGTGAGAGCAAGAGGAGAGCTCAAGAACAAGAGAGAGAATGAGCAAGAAAGAATGAGCAAGTATTTTGTCTCTCACCCTCTCATAATCCAAAGCAATGATAACTCATCATATTAACAAAAGTCTTATGTGATGGTTAGAAGCAACCACAACCATATCATTTCATGCACTCATTTTACACAAATGAGCAAGTAAACAAAAGTCTTTGCCATGAAATGATGGCTATGGTTATCATGATGGTCAACTAGTCAAGCCTAGTCAACCGGTCAACAAGTCAACAAAAGTCAACAAGTCAACAAAGTCAACAAGTCAACAAAAGTCAACAAGTCAACAACCATATCACCATAATACTTAATTAATATAATAGTTAATCACATATCATATTCTCATTAGGGTTGAGCATAAAGTCAAATAGTCAACGGTCAACTATCAACAACCCTAATGAGAATCCGCTGCCTCTGCCTCCCTGTCAACTGTGCATACACACCCGCATCCGCGTTCCGAGGAACACGAATGCAAACTGGATAAATCCAATCCCATAAGGTACACTAGGATCTGGCTTAAACCAAAGCCCGCTAGTGTAAACTGTCCGGACACTGTACGTGCACAAGTGCACGGATGTGACCGAACCCTGTCGCAAAACCATGCGACCTGTCGCAATACCATGCGACCTCTACTCTTTTGCCTAAAGGCGAAAAGCTTTCTGTGTGGGACTCTAAAGACTCGACACTACGCTGGCAGTGGGTTTAACCACAGACCGCAAGCGGCACTAGCTGTGCGTAACGGTCCCCAGGTAATGCCGACAAGAAGACCGACGAGGCGAAACCCATCTGAACTCCTACTGAGCCTGAGTGTGACATTCTCCGTACAGTCCGGTCTGTTCGTCTGATACATCGCATGGCGGGCCTAGGGGGCGGTAAACGTCAGTCCCCCAATAGCGGTACAAGTCGTGCCGGAGCGAAGCCCAAAACACCCTGAGATAACACTGGAAACCTACCAGTATATCTCGTTTGCCCTGGCCAGGGACTACTCGTGTAATGGCTCTCCTAGACACAGCGCGATGTCAACCCCCAATACCGGGAGAGACGAATCCTGTCTAACCGTCACTGCCTCCAAGTGCTTCGGGACTGCACCCAACCACTACCTGTTTGCACGACTCCTTTGAGCCGTGGTAGGGTAGTGATCAAAGTACAGTGGGAACACACTCGAGGCGGAGTGACAGTGTCAAGTCAGCAGACTAAGCTGTACTCATGTCATCTGGGAACTGATAACTGACGATAGGTATAATACCAACTAGTCAGTTCCCGACGAGTCCTGTCCAGTGTACCCGTAACCTAACGAGCACCCGCATACTATCTCAAGTACGACGTACTGACGGCTGTGGGACAGACCGTCTCCCACACTGGGATGAGAAGCGCATGCGCTGGTCTACTCCGGAGTATCGATACCCTGTCTCGATAGTCCTGCGACCAGGGACCTGCATAAGGATGTGCTTATAGATTACCCAGCCCCACTAGTGTGACGGCCATCACATCGCTGGTAATCAAGCAAAGATCCTAAGGGCTCTACTAATGTGTATAGGCGATATACAAAAATAAACACATGTACACATTGAAGTAGAAACAAACCAAGTAGCATACTACTATTTTGAGCAAGATTGTATATACAAGGTGAATATCCCAAGCATCCATTAAGTAATATACAAACTAGTATGATACAGTAATGGCCTCTAGGGCATATACACTAACAATCTCCCACTTGCACTAAGGCCATGTACTGGCGTATCGAAGACCTATCATCTCGATCAGCCGCTCGAACTGAGTCTGGGGCAGGGCCTTGGTGAATGGATCTGCAGTGTTATCTTCTGAAGCGACTCTCCGAACCTCGATCTCCTGGCGATCCACGATCTCCCTGATCAGGTGATACCGCCTTAAGATGTGCCTGGATCTCTGATGGGACCTGGGTTCCTTCGCTAATGCTATAGCCCCGTTGTTGTCGCAATACAGAGGTATTGGATCAACAATGGACGGAACTACCTGAAGTTCTTTCAAGAACTTCCTCATCCAGACAGCTTCTTTTGCGGCATCAGATGCAGCGATGTATTCCGCTTCCATCGTCGAGTCTGCAACGGTTTTCTGTTTGGAACTCTTTCAACACACCGCCCCTCCATTGAGGGTAAAGACAAAACCCGACATGGACTTGGAATCATCCTTATCACTCTGGAAGCTGGAGTCAGCAAAGGCCTCGATCTGGAGGTCTTTTCCGCCATACACCAAGAACATCTCCTTAGTCCTTCTCAGGTACTTGAGAATGTTCTTTACCGCTATCCAGTGTTTCTCCCCTGGGTTAGACTGATACCGGCTTACCACACTCAGTGCATAAGCTACATCCGGTCTGGTACACAACATCGCATACATTATAGAGCCTACCGCAGAAGCGTAGGGTATAATACACATGCGATCCCTATCCAAATCAGTCTTGGGAGACATCTCTTTAGAGAGGGTGATCCCGTGACAAGCCGGTAGGTTACCGCGCTTGGAATCTTCCATACTGAACCTCTTCAGTATGGTGTCGATGTACCTGGACTGTGAAAGTCCTAATATCCTCTTGGATCTGTCACGGTAGATCCGGATACCCAGAATGTATGAGGCATCACCCAGGTCTTTCATGGAGAACCTGTGTGACAAGAACCCCTTGACAGATTGTAGCATAGGAATGTCATTTCCTATTAAGAGAATGTCATCCACGTATAAAACGAGGAATACTACAGTTCTCGCTACAAATCTACTATAGATGCATGGTTCATCTGGATTTTTGATAAAGCCAAATTCTTTGACCGTCTCATCAAAGCAGATGTTCCAACTCCGCGATGCCTGCTTTAGTCCATAGATGGACTTAAGCAACTTGCACACCTTTCCGCTGCTCCCACTCTGAATGAAACCCTCTGGCTGGTCCATATAGACACACTCCTCTAAATTTCCATTTAGAAAAGCTGTCTTTACGTCCATTTGCCAGATCTCATAATCGTAGAAGGCAGCAATGGCAAGAAGGATCCGAATGGATTTCAGCATGGCTACTGGAGAAAAGGTTTCGTCGTAGTCCAAGCCAGGTCTTTGACGAAAACCCTTTGCTACCAGCCTAGCTTTATAGGTCTCAACCTGTCCATCTACACCAATCTTCCTTTTGAAGATCCACTTGCATCCTACGGGTTTTACCCCGTCTGGAGCAATGTCCAACGTCCATACCTTGTTGGTGTACATGGACTCCATTTCGGTCCGCATTGCATCCAGCCATTTCACTGAGTCAACGCTCTGAACGGCCTGCTGGAAGCTAGTAGGCTCATCATAATCTATGATGCAATCCTCTCTATCCCCGTCTATGAGAAAACCGTAGTATCTCTCGGGCAGATGAGATTGCCTACTACTTCTGCGGAGCGGCGCAGGAATGTCCTGTTCTGTTGAACCCTCTGGTTCCACTAACCTTTCAGTAATAGTCTGTGGTTCTGGAATTTCTTCCAGTTCTACTGCGCTCCCACTAATCTCCTTTTCCAAGAACTGGTGTTCCAGAAAGTGGGCATTACGAGAAACAAGGACTTTTTGTTCCTCTGCGTAGTAGAAAAGATACCCCCTGGTGTTCTTTGGGTATCCCACAAACTTGCACAGTACTGAGCGTGCCTCGAGTTTGTCCGCATGCTGCTTTTTGACAAAAGCTGGACATCCCCAGATCTTCAGATATTGAAGATAGGGTTTCTTCCCACTCCACATTTCATATGGGGTGGTAGGCACAGTCTTAGTCGGAACTCGGTTCAAAAGGTACGCAGCCGATTCTAGCGCATACCCCCAGAATGATCGCGGTAACTCAGCGTTACTCATCATGGACCGCACCATATCCAATAGGGCGCGGTTCCGTCTCTCCGATACACCGTTATGTTGCGGGGTGTATGGAGGAGTAAGCTGAGAGAGAATTCCGTTCTCTTTTAGATAGTCCAGGAACTCGGCACTTAAGTATTCTCCACCTCGATCCGATCTTAGAATCTTAATACTTTTGCCGGTCTGTTTCTCTATTTCATTCTTATACTCCTGGAATTTTCCAAAGGCTTCGGACTTATGTTTCATTAAGAAGACATAACCGTACCTTGAGAAGTCATCCGTAAAAGTAATGAAGTAAGAATGTCCGCTTCGGGCATGTGTAGACATTGGACCGCACACGTCACTGTGTACGAGTCCCAAGAGCTCGCTCGCTCTTACTCCTTGTCCAGTAAATGGAGTCTTTGTCATCTTTCCTTTGAGACAAGATTGACAAGTGGCATACGATTGATATTCGAACGCATTCAAATATCCTTCTGTATGTAACTTATTCAACCTTCTCTCATTGATGTGACCCAATCTACAATGCCATAAGAAAGTCTGATTTATTTCTGGAGACTTTCTTTTGTGTGTATTCTGGACATTAAAAATATGTGGTTGGTTTAACACGTATATACCATTACTCAATGTACCTGACCCAATCAGAACTTGATTAAGGTGAATGTTTACAACATTACTTACAAACGCAAATTCATAACCTTCTTTAGAAACTAAAGATACAGAAATGATATTACAAGTTGCGTTGGGTACAAAAAAGCAATTACGCAAAACCAAAACATGTCCATCTGACATTCCCAGGTGATAGTCCCCCACGGCTTTAGCATCCATGCTAGCTCCGTTCGCAACTCTGAGGGTCATGTCACCTGCCTTCAAAACCCTACGGTTTCTCAACGCCTGCAAAGAATTACAGATATGAGATCCTGATCCGGTATCCAATACCAAGGAAGTAGAGTTTATTGAAAGACAGTTTTCAATAACATACACACCTGAAGCTGAAGCTGCAACCTGCTTCAATTCCTGTGTTCTGGCCTTCCAGGCCCTGCAATCATTCTTCCAGTGTTCTTTCTTATGACAATAGAAGCATTCTTCCTTATCCACAAGCTTCCCCGCTATCTTTGTTGCTTTACCTTTTCCCTTCGTATCCACTTTACTAACACCGCCCCTTGGTTTGGCGGGGGCCTTCTTCTTCTTTCCCTTGGCCTTCGCCTTGGACCTAGAAGAAGATGATCCTCCTACAAACAAAGTGGATGTTTCCCTACCTTTCTGTAGGGTGCCCTCTGCGCTCCTCAGCATGTTGAGGAGCTCTGATAGTTCAACCTCTTTTTCTTGTAGGTTGAAGTTCAGTATAAACTGGGCGTAAGTGGAAGGAAGGGACTGGAGAACTATATCCGTATATAGCTCACTCTCCAATGTGATCCCTAGGTCAGCGAGCTCCTCAATGTAGCCGATCATCTTTAGCACGTGCTCGGCTACTGATGATCCGACGGCCATTCTTGTCGAAAATAACTTTTTCGACGCTTCGTATCTTGCGATACGTGATTGCTCTCCATACAGTTCTTTTGTATGGAGCAATATGGACTCCATGTCCATATTCTCATGCCTCCTCTGATGTTCGTCGTCCATCGAGGCAAGCAGGAGGCACTTGGCCTTCGCGCTATCAATCTCCCAAGTCTTGCGGATTTCCTTATCCGCGACACTGGAAGTTGGACCAGGGACAGGGGGAGCTTTGGTGGTAAGAAGATACCCCAGCTTGTCATAAGTGATTGCTATCTTGACATTCCTGAGCCAATCTTTGTAGTTTGGCCCTGTCAGTTTGTTTTTATCTAGGAGTAACTTAAGTCCAGTCATGTTGATTGGTCGCTGCAATTAGGAGAGAGAAGAAGAAACACTCAGCATGATGCTCTTGCAAGTTTAGAGTGGTTTTTAGTTTGTCTAAACAGGATGGCTCCCACTGTTTCTCGAATCCCTCCTCAAACCATAAAGGAAGAATTAGTCAGGATCAATCCCACCGTACAATACTTGCTTAACCGTTCAGCCAGGCCGGTGTCGGTACTTCGAGGGAGGTTTTCCAACGCTTTCGCGAAGTTCCTTAATTAAAGAACCTCTTTTCCCTGGGGGCATAGCCCCGCTAACACCTTTCTAGGCACCTACTAGGTTTATAGCATTGATCGTAAAGTGAGAAATTTCCCGAGGAGTAGCATATACTCACAGTAGGATCGGGATCCAAATATCATCGCGTGACGAAACTGAAGGAATCCTACCAGAATCATCACACTCCAAATGGTATGCAAATCTAGCAAGTTTCAGTACTTATGAAACTCCCGATGTGGATTTTTGCCCCATGCTCTTATGACCTTGGCGTGAGGTCAAAATGTCATAAGTCACATGTCAAGTTCGTCCCATCATTATCCAGGTTAATTTGAACCCACCCGTACATACCCTTGACGTAGGCCAAAATGGCAGTACGACTGTCTCAAACCAACGCATTCTATCTATGCAACAGATAAATATCCGGCAGCTACCAATCACTATGCCTTGGCGTGAGGTCAAAATACATAGCTTGAATACTACCGAATATTTAACTGAAATGATGGAGGGCTACGGATGGTTTTGGCAAAACCGTGAACGTAGTGAACTTGATTTGGTCGATGGAACGAGATAGCTTTTAAAAGGAGTGGCTCAAGCTCCGCATTTAAAAGTTGGTTTTGAAAAGAACCGAGTGGTTTTTCGAAAGTGTTCCAACGACTTTAACTTGGTTTATTATCTTGCATTAGTTCTTTTAATGCGTGATATTCTTGCATTAGTTCTTTTAATGCGTCCCATCATTTAATCCTACCATTGCAGAAAACAACCAAAATATGACGTACGCTTATGCCATTCGCATTCGCCACGGGGCCCCGTCATTACCCGTTAGGTTACTTAACTAACGACAGAGCGGGGGCTGGGCTAGCGCGTCTGTAAAACATAAGCAACGCCTAAATAATATCATATATAGATATACTGCAATGATAAACATTTCAGATCACAGATAAATACATTGGATATACTAGCAATCTGTAATTTGTACGAGCCTGTAACAAAAACAGATAACACGGTCGCGGTGAATAGCCAATACCCCACCCAAGACCCCTACGGGTGCGGCAAACTACCCGCCAAGTACCCGAAGCGTAGTAACCTCCCTCATCTCCATGAGTAGGCCACTCGACACTTCGGCATACCCGGTAGTTTGTGCACCCCCTCCATGGGTCTATCCTAGGAGCAAAAACAGTAAAAAGAAATTATACAATGACGGCTACAACCCCGACCCGGTTGTGCGGCCATACAAATAATTATTATATCAATTTACAAATTTACATGAATTGCAAGAAAAGAAAACTCTCGTCTCACAACCCCCGGCTATTCACCCGCGACAATCCAACATATTTATATACACATTCCAGCACATTACAGATCACAGATTTGTATAACCCCCACTAATCGACATATAGCGATTAGTAGACGTTCAATACAAATATCACATTACAGAAAAACCCGTTAGCTCAAGTCTTTTAGAAGTTCGATCAAAAATACGGATTTTCGGGACCCCAAAATAAAATTTTCGTTCTGGAAAATCTGGGTTGAAAATACATATACTAAAAATCCCAAAATACCCCAATTAGCAAACTGCAAAAAATAAAACCCATGACCGAGTCAACTCGGCCGCGGTTCCGCGGTGGGAGCGTGCTCCCACCGCGGAACCGCGGCGCTTTGATCGAGTCATGGGCCCAAATTTTTGCAGTTTCTTTAAAAAAGCCTGAGTCGATTTTTGGTGTATATTAAAAAAGTTTTCCAGCACTTTTAAAATCGACAGAAAGTTTAAAATTCCGGGGTTCGTTTCGGGACTTTTTCGTTGATCGATCTTCTAGTTACTTGCTAACATGTTAGATAGAGTTTAACTAGGCTCTGATACCACTGTAAGTCCATGCTACCTCTCCCGGTACTTTCGGGAATGCGGAATTTGGTAGAAAACGATTTTCTTAAAGATGGTAACATGGACCTAAAACCCGGATCTTGGTTAAACATCTATCTAACAACCTAACTATGAGTTTTAGCTACTCGGTTAGGGGGTTATACCTTGCTTGTCTTGAACTCCTTCGTCTTCAAAGCTCCGATGGTGGTCCGATGGCTTCTTCTCGTCGTCTCCGTACGCCGAAGATAGATCCACCTGAAAGCTCCAACCTTTAGCTCCTTCTTCGTTCTTTGAAGAAACTAGTTCACTTGGTTTGCCAAACCTAGTGAACTAGAATGAGTAGAGAAGAAATAGAATGGGATTTTATCTATGGTTCTTGATTCTCAACTCATGAGACAAGAGAACCATAGATCAAGAGAGGGAGCAAGAGGTTGAGGGTGAGAGCAAGAGGAGAGCTCAAGAACAAGAGAGAGAATGAGCAAGAAAGAATGAGCAAGTATTTTGTCTCTCACCCTCTCATAATCCAAAGCAATGATAACTCATCATATTAACAAAAGTCTTATGTGATGGTTAGAAGCAACCACAACCATATCATTTCATGCACTCATTTTACACAAATGAGCAAGTAAACAAAAGTCTTTGCCATGAAATGATGGCTATGGTTATCATGATGGTCAACTAGTCAAGCCTAGTCAACCGGTCAACAAGTCAACAAAAGTCAACAAGTCAACAAAGTCAACAAGTCAACAAAAGTCAACAAGTCAACAACCATATCACCATAATACTTAATTAATATAATAGTTAATCACATATCATATTCTCATTAGGGTTGAGCATAAAGTCAAATAGTCAACGGTCAACTGTCAACAACCCTAATGAGAATCCGCTGCCTCTGCCTCCCTGTCAACTGTGCATACACACCCGCATCCGCGTTCCGAGGAACACGAATGCAAACTGGATAAATCCAATCCCATAAGGTACACTAGGATCTGGCTTAAACCAAAGCCCGCTAGTGTAAACTGTCCGGACACTGTACGTGCACAAGTGCACGGATGTGACCGAACCCTGTCGCAAAACCATGCGACCTGTCGCAATACCATGCGACCTCTACTCTTTTGCCTAAAGGCGAAAAGCTTTCTGTGTGGGACTCTAAAGACTCGACACTACGCTGGCAGTGGGTTTAACCACAGACCGCAAGCGGCACTAGCTGTGCGTAACGGTCCCCAGGTAATGCCGACAAGAAGACCGACGAGGCGAAACCCATCTGAACTCCTACTGAGCCTGAGTGTGACATTCTCCGTACAGTCCGGTCTGTTCGTCTGATACATCGCATGGCGGGCCTAGGGGGCGGTAAACGTCAGTCCCCCAATAGCGGTACAAGTCGTGCCGGAGCGAAGCCCAAAACACCCTGAGATAACACTGGAAACCTACCAGTATATCTCGTTTGCCCTGGCCAGGGACTACTCGTGTAATGGCTCTCCTAGACACAGCGCGATGTCAACCCCCAATACCGGGAGAGACGAATCCTGTCTAACCGTCACTGCCTCCAAGTGCTTCGGGACTGCACCCAACCACTACCTGTTTGCACGACTCCTTTGAGCCGTGGTAGGGTAGTGATCAAAGTACAGTGGGAACACACTCGAGGCGGAGTGACAGTGTCAAGTCAGCAGACTAAGCTGTACTCATGTCACCTGGGAACTGATAACTAACGATAGGTATAATACCAACTAGTCAGTTCCCGACGAGTCCTGTCCAGTGTACCCGTAACCTAACGAGCACCCGCATACTATCTCAAGTAGGACGTACTGACGGCTGTGGGACAGACCGTCTCCCACACTGGGATGAGAAGCGCATGCGCTGATCTACTCCGGAGTATCGATACCCTGTCTCGATAGTCCTGCGACCAGGGACCTGCATAAGGATGTGCTTATAGATTACCCAGCCCCACTAGTGTGACGGCCATCACATCGCTGGTAATCAAGCAAAGATCCTAAGGGCTCTACTAATGTGTATAGGCGATATACAAAAATAAACACATGTACACATTGAAGTAGAAACAAACCAAGTAGCATACTACTATTTTGAGCAAGATTGTATATACAAGGTGAATATCCCAAGCATCCATTAAGTAATATACAAACTAGTATGATACAGTAATGGCCTCTAGGGCATATACACTAACAGCTGGATATGTTATATTGGATCGTCGTGTTTGAATAGCCAGGGGTTTTTATGTAAGATGAGTGTTTTTCATTTTCATTCATGTAAAAACTTATATGTAATATTCTTTTATTGGGGAACTTCCAGGTTGCGGAAGATGTCACGTTTTGTACATTATTTACTTTTCCGCACTAGGATAGACCCAAGGAGGGGAGCACAAGTAACCGGGTTCTAGGGTCCAGTGGGAGACCATCTCGAGGAGTCGAGTCCGGGTCTCCTAACTCTAGAATTGGTAGGATTGCTTGACGCTCTCGTAGGGGTCTAGGGGTGTGGGTTTGGCTATTCATCACGACCGTGGAATCCGTGTTTTATACTGGCTCGTATTGAAAACACGGACGTCCTAGTATATCCAATATTTCATATGAATCTTCTGCTGTGATATGTTCTGTGATGGATACTGTATATAGTATATATGATATATTATATAGACGTTACTTATGTTTTACACCCGCGCTAGCCCTGCCCTGCTCTGCCGTTAGTTACCTAACCTAACGGTGCACGAGGGGACATCGAGGCAAATGCGGATGGCATAAGTGTACGTCGTATTTATCTGTGATGTTTAGGTACTTAAATGATGGGACTTCATTAATGAGATTAATGAAATAAAAGAAACCTAAGATGTTGTAGAATCGAATTTCAAAATAAAACAGGTAGCTACAGTTCTTGCTTTGCACAGAGGTATATGTGATATATCCTGCACCTTATTCGATGAGGAAAGGACCGAGATCCCTTCACCGAGAGTGACTCCTTTAGCAATAACTGGCAGATGCTACACACTCAGTTTGTCTTTTGATTGCTTTTAAAAGTTCTGCTTTGCACAGTGATATATATGATATATCCCGCACCTCATTCGACGAGGAAAGGACCGATGATCCCTTCACCGGGAGTGACTCCTTTAGCAAAACTAGAAAAGCCTCAAAAGCACTCCATTTTAAAATCATTTGATTCCACAACGATACCAAGTTCATTACGCAATAGGTTTTCATGAAAAACCAGTCGTAGCCCTCCGTCATTTCAGATAAGTACTAGTTAGTATTCGTGCTGCGGTAGTTTGGCATTCGTCAAGGAGTAGTGTACGGTAGCTAACTAGTATTTATCTGCTTATGCATATGATGCAGATTGGATTAGGGTATTCGTACGGCGTTGTTTGGCATTCGTCAAGGGTCGTGCGGGTGGGTTTAATTCGATCAAGAAATGTACGGGTTGAACTTGACTAGTGGACTATGGGTTGTTTGGTATTCGTCAAGGTCATAGAACACTAGGAGAAAAATATTATAGGGAATTTCAAGTGTTGAAATTTGCAATGAGATTGCATACCTTCTATGAGATAGTTGGATCCCGATACCCGCTGCGAGTAATTGTTACTCCTGGGAGAGTTTTACACATTACAATTAGCCAATCAAGTAGGTGTCTAGAAAGGTGTCAACGAGGTTACGCCACTGGGAAAACGAGGTTTACATTAATTAGGTTCGTGCGAAAGCACGGGGGACCTCCCTCAAAGTACCGACACTGGCCTGGCTGAAAGATTGGCGAACTTGTAGTGTGTAATTAATCCCGGCTAGTCTTTCCTTTTTGGGTTTGAAGGAAAATTTGATAAAAAGCAGTGGGAGCCATCCTGATTAGATAAAATAATAACCAATCTGATCTTGCAAGAGCATACGCTGAGTGTTTTCTTCTCTCTCTCTCCAGGTAGCGACCATATCACGCCTTAATCAAGATAATAATACGGATATTTGACCGAACCCGCTTGTTATACTGAGCTGGGGAACGTTGGTCCTGCTCCAACTTATAATTGTTATAAGACAGAGCAGGAAATTGGGGATTACCAGAATTCCCGTGCCGCCCAAACGAAGAGAGTCCATGCTGATGCATCATCTTCGGGTGTGTTCATTATACAGAACTGTTTCTCAGTATTCTTTACGTCCTGGGTATGTGATACCAGATCAGGATCCCGCATATGTAATTTGTTACATGGGCTACAGATAGGTAAAGACTGAGAACGGGTGATAAGTTTCATGAGGCAGAAAACGGGGCAAGAGTTGCAGCCAAGTCTGTTGGTCACTATCATCCTGTATTCCAAATACATTGATTCTGAACGAATGTTATTAGATACCGAACCTGATATACAAAATCATATCTGTCTCTTTATTAGTAAAGAAACGATAAAATTTTGTATCGTCGGATAATGTTTTGAACATTTCCTATATCAAAAGTTGATCGGTTCAGGCATGTTATCTAAAAGCATTGATGTTCTAAATCAAACTACAGTTCTTAGTATACGGAACACACACAAGAGGAAGAGTTCAGAAATAAACGAATCCTTCTTGAGGTATTGTAGACTAGGTCATATCAATGCGACCTGACTAGCTGAAGTTACATTTAGATGCATATTTAAATCTGTTTGAATTTACATCTTATGAAACTTGCCAGTCATGTCACAAAGATACGATGACCATAGCTCTGTTTACTGGAAACAGAGAAAGAGTTAGTGAACTCTTAGGATGATACATGTTGATGTATGAAAGGTCCCCTGTCTACATATGCCAGGACTGGTTCTTTGTACTTCGTTATATTCTCTGATAATCTCTCAAGATTCAGACATATGTTCCTGTTGAAACACAAGTCCGAACCTTTTGAGATATTCACGGAATATAAGTTAGAAGTAGAGAACCGAAATACGGGTATAAGTATTATGTCCTTTGATGTGATCGAGGAGGAGAATACTTGTGCATAGAATTCCTGGACTTTTCTAAAGGAGAATGAGATTTTCTCTCAGCATTACTCCTCCGTATACACCATAGCACGATGGTATATCGGGGCGGAGCAATCACGTCCTATATGATAAGGTGTGCTCTATGATGAGTACTACTGAGTTACCTATTTCCTTTTGGGAGTTATGCACTTGAGAAGCTGCATACCAATTGAATTGGGTTCCAATCAAATCAGTTGCCTACCGCCTCATATGTGATATGGAAAGGGAAGAGCCCATATCTTAAGTTAGTTAAGATTTGGGGTTGTCCAGCCTATGTCTGAAAAGCAAAATCCGGACAAGCTCAAGGCAAGATCTGTTATATAGAACTGGAAATGTTCCAGCTATACAAACTGCAGCTGATGATTTGAAAGAACCAAAGGATTCAGTAGATTCCAACGAACCTCGGCCTCTCCGCCGATCTAGTAGGGTTCCTCACCCACCTAAGAGATATTTCGGTTTCTCTAGACAGTGGGAGCGAGGATTGCATCATGAGATGATGACCCGACTAGTTTCGAGCTGGCCATCAGGAGTGGGACTCTGTAAGAATGGCTGGATACTTAGTGATCTGAGATGGAATCCATGTACACCAACAAAGTATGGACTTTGGTTGCTATATCTGAAGGGTTAAATCCCCATCAGGAGCAAGTATATCTTGAGAAGATTACTTGGTGTAGATGGAAAAGTTGAGACTTTCAAAGCTAGACTTGTTAAAGCTTTTCGTCATTGACCAGGCGTGAAAAATGATGAAACCTTTTCAAGTGGCTATGCTTAAGTCCATCCAGATCCTACTTGCCACGGCTGCATACCATGACTACGATATCTGGCGGTTGGGTGCCATGACTGCTTTTCTAAATGATGTTTTAGAAGAGAACGTCTATAAGTACACAGCCAGAGGGCTTCGTAGACAGTGGGAGTAGCGGAAATGTGTACAAGATGCTTTATAGGATAAAGCAGGCATCGTGGAGTTGGAACATCTGTTTTGATGTAGTGGTCAAATAGTTTGACATCATCAAAATGGCAGATGAACCTTGTATATACAAAAGGGTAGTAGGGAGTATGGTGATGATCCTCGTAGAGTACGTGGATGACATACTCTTGATAGGGAAGGAGTTTCCTATGCTACGCTCGATCAACCTCCGTTTATCACAATGATTCTCCACATAGGATTAAAGTGATACCTACTAAATCCTGGGTTTTGGATCTATGAGATAGATCTAAATGGATGTTAGGATTCTCACTAGTTGTAGTGAGATGGTATCAACCGATCCTGGGGAGAATCACTGGAAGGGTTCCAGGGTGATAAGGACGACTGAATGTCAGTCACAGGCATTGTCTTAACCCTCAGTATAGGGACGGTATGTTGGAAGAGTTCCAAGCTAGATACCGTGGCTAACTAGACGATAAAGGCAGGATACATCGCTATTTAAGATGCTACCAAGGAGGATGTTTGGGTGTATATTGGTTCATGAGATGAACTACGTTCCAACCATTGTGAGACAATGGAGTTGTGGCCTATGCTAAGGAACGCCGGTCCCATCAGTGATCCAGACATATTCTAAGGCAGTGTCACCTGATCATGGAGATGGTAGATCTCCAAGGAGATCGAGGTTCGGAGAGTAAACTCAGAGGACAGCATGGCGGATCCACTCACAAAGGCCTTTTCCCAGAGAGAGACTTTTATGGGATGGTTGAGTATGAGATACTACAACCACTGCTATCAGATGGCCCTAGTGCAAGTGGGAGATTGTTAGTTATATGTATGCCCTAGAGGCCATTACTATACATAGGATGTATATTGTAGTGGATGCTTGGACATATATAGGGAGGACTTTCTTGCTCGACATGATAGTATGCTATCTGGTTGCTCTTTACCTTAACGTGTACACTGATTGTCTCTCTATTACATGTTGGTAAAGCCCTTAGGATGTGTACTTGACTACCTGGACTATGATGCGGATCATACTAGTGGGGACATGGTAGTCCATAAGTACATCCTTCAAAGTCCCTAGTCGTGGGTGTATCGAGACGGGGCATCGATATACCAGTGTAGACTAGCGTATACCTTCTCGACCCATACAGATGGGCGATAGATGATCCCATATCCATTGGTGTTTGATATCAGAGATGAAATACGGGTGCTCAGTGGAGACTGGGTACACTGGACGGACTCGCCGAGAACTCCCAGATGGTATTATACCTTACGTCAGATGGCAGTTCTCTGGTGACACTGGTACAGAGTAGTCTGTTGACCCGAGATCATCATAGAGTCTTGTGTGGTTCCCACTGTGCTTTGATTTCCACCTTACCAGGTCCAAGAAGGCGTGCAAAACGGTGGTTTTTGGGTACAGTCCCGAGTCACATGGAGGCAATGAGCGATAGGAAGGGATTCGTCTCTCCCGGTATAGGGGGTTGATGTTGCGCTGTGCTCGATTGGCTATAACCGGAAATCCCTGGCCAGGGTTGCTGAGATTTACTGGTAAGTGTTACCAGTAGTTTCTCGAACTGTTATAGACCTCATATCGACACGACTTATCGAGCTATTGGGGTCTGACGTTTACCACCCCTAGGCGAGATATGCGACATATCAGACGAACATACCGGACTTTACGGTAAGTGTTACTGGTTGGATTCACAGGAGTTTGAGCGGGCTTGCTCGTCGATCTTCTGATCGCTCAATACCCGGGTGGCCATTACGTTTAGCAGACCGCTTGTGGCTTGTGGGTGTTTGATATAATCATCATCTGCTGCCGGCGTATTGACGAGTCTTTAGAGTCCTACACAGAGGTTTCCTGGCTCAAGCGAAACGAAATAGGAGAGCATATGAGATATGTGTGGGACCGAGAATAATGCGTGTATGTGATACCGTATTCTATTCTCGTGATGAATGTATCGATTGGTTGTATGCGATATAACCTAGTTATCGAATCAAGGATTGATTCGATAAGCCGATACATAGGATACTAGTCGGTTATATGCGATATGACCGGATCGTTAAATCAAGTGTTGATTTAATGATTTAATGTATAATTATATATTTGATATATTACTTTGCATTAACTAGTATTGGTTCACTTTAAATGGATTTTCTCACTTGCATTACACAAGTTGTATATGTGATATACTTTTGTGCACTTGATTGTATCATGTTTGATGATACATGAATGCTAGGGTTTGTGTAAAGAATTAAACCTTGATTAAGTAAATGGTTAGGGTTTTTATTTATTCATTCATTTATTGTTTTAATTTGGTTTAAAATGAAATGGATAAGAAAAACAAAATGGTTTCTTTCTTTCATGAAGTTTGTTGAAGCTTCATGAAGCTTTGACCAAAGTGACCATTTTGTCTTCATGCTTAACCCTAACCATTCATCTAACCTTAGTCAATTCTCTACACCTAACCATGGTTGATATTATGATAAGTGTTCATTTTCTTTTCAATTTTTAATTAACTTATCATAATATTCTATCATATTCTTTCTTCTTCTTCTTCTTCTTCACATGAAGAAAAGCTTGCTATCAACAATGGCAACTTGAGAAAAAGAGTGAGAAATCCAATTCTAAAGTGAACCCACTTCCTATTTCTTCATCCTCTACCTCTTGCCAAGTAGTATAGGGTGTTTTCTTCAAAAGTTTCAAGACTTGGTGAAGTGGGAGCTTGATCTAGTGATGCCTCGACGTAGATCATCTTCGGCATCGAATCGTGTGGCAGTTCTTCATTTGATTGATAAAGGTTCTGCGTGTTCAAGTTCTAGTTTAAATACCGCAATCAAGACGGTTTCGCTTGTAGCTAGCCGGTTGAGTACGGGTCGTCCGCAGGGAGATGGGAGTCTTTTTCAAAGTGTTTTAACGAGTTAAGTCCTGTTTTCAGATTTTGTTGGATTATCTAAGTGTTGAGTTGATATTTAAAGAGATCTTGTTAGGGTTAGGATTAGGTTAGTTTGAGTTAAGAGTCTCCACATCTTTCGTTGCCCCTCTTAATATCGGTGTTACGGTAATCGGCAACAACGGGGATTAACACGACTAGGAAGGAACTTGCGAGTATAAGCTAGGCTTTCCAACGCATAAGTCCTCCCTTTTGGTGCTTGTCCGTCCGTTCTTGGCTCTTATCCATAACCTCCGGTTAATTCAACCACAACCGGTCTCACTACGGAATCACCGCTATCATATAGGATAGGGTGCCGTAAGGAGCGGATTGTGGTTCAATTAACGGGAGTCGATTTAAGCTGTTGGGCAAGGAAAGAGTGAGAGAGATTTCCTTCTCTCAAACTTCCCTTATCCTACCCTAACAAGTATAAAACTACTCACACTTCATGATAAGGAAAAACAAAACAAAACAAAAGAGGAAGACAGAAAGAAGGAGATTAGAAGAATACGACTAACTATTTGCGACCTCACCTTGGCGAGGATCGAGCGTAAGCATCATTGTCGTATGAATGATAAAGAAAAAAGAGAGAAGAAAGATACAACAAGAAAATAACAACAACTACTTAACAATTAAAATTACAACAAGTAAAGAAAGAGCAAGACAAGCATGATAATAAAATGATCTTCTTTATTTACCATTCCTCCCTCACAAAGCTCACTATAAGTTTAATGGAGAAGAGATGAGAAGAAGAAGAACATGTGAACTAAAACCTAGAAAAAGAAAATACAAGAATGGACCCTTTCCTTCACAAAGTTCTGGGCTATTTATAGGCTGGAGAATGGAAACCTAGGGCAACCATCAGAACAAAAACGAAAAGACCAAAATACCCCCAAAATCCCTGCACATGCGGCGCCTATACGGCCGCGGATCCGCGGCCTATACCCCCCTTTGGCCGCGGATCCGCGGCCCTTTTGTTGAGTTGGGCCCAGTGCTTTATGGTGCTTCCCTGTTCTTCAGTGTACGTAATTCTGGTACATGTATTTTCTCAATTTGGCTTCACGATTTTTCCAGAATTTCTGTTGAGGGAAAGGTAGACTTTTTGTCAAGATTTGACATGATTGCCTCGAGCTCCGCATAGATTTCTTGGATCTTGTGCTGCCTTTGAGCGTTGTGCATGAAAGTGACAATGATTTGACATTTTGTCTTCCTAAACTGGTATCTGGCAACATACGGATGAAGAGCGGAGACCGTGTTTTTATCTGTGGTTGGCAGGAACCCGGATATTGTCGTGTTTTCCATGAATTTCACCGTTTTAGAACCGAGAACCTGTATCCTGCAATTGACTAGCAAACACGGCTCAAGAGTATCTACGGATATGCAATGTGATAAAAATTGGGCGGTATGAAAATGAAAAAATCTGTTATTAACAAATACCCCCAAACTTATCATTTGCTCGTCCCGAGCAAAGCCCATTTATTCACAAAAAATTTCCTAACCTCACTTTCGCAGGGAACGCGATTGCACTGAGCATGTGCAACAAGCCGTTAAACCTCTAGGTGTCCCTAGTAGGAGGAGTGTTGTCTCCTGAGGGTTTTCAGCGGATACTACCCACAAAATCCGGTCAAGTTGGTTTTGTAAAATACTAAGATTCAAACCCTAAAGTTTTGTTTTAGAAAATAACAATTCTATAATCCTAAGTCTAGACCATCGAACCTTTATTTTTCACACCTCGCATCTTATTTAACTACAGATTTTATATGTCTTTACGTGCAGTGCAAATAGTGTCGTTAAGTTCCTGAAGGATCGATTAAAGTCATCATGTCGCACAATAAAGCCCAGATAATAATTTTAAAAGGATCACATAAGTTTTATAAAGAGTTAAGCATTTTTCAAGTTTCGTTTTCCAGTAAGGTTTCAAGTTCAAAATTTCTATCTTCCATAACAGGAAACTAAGTCGTATTTTTCACTCCACCTTTTTCTTGTTTTCATTTCATACACACCTCTGTGAACGTGCAATAGTCTTTATCATAGAATAAAACCTTCATATCTCCGTTAAAATTTTTATAAAAGCCTGTCTTTTATCAAGATTATTCTCACACAAAGAACCGTTAGGAATTTTAACTCGGAGAGAACACTTGCTTGACTTTGTTTTAAACTGGACTTTCTAGGCTTCTTAGCGAGCTTTGGGCCAATGCACCCAAACCAGTTGGTTTTAGGGCATTAGGTGTAGAAACACCCCAGCGGACTTAATTACTCAAGTTACCTAGGTCCAAAAACAAATTAAAGACAGTTTGGCGTGAAAATCAGACGATTTAATACGAACGGAGATATAACCGGCAGTTCAATTATTTTTTGGATAAAAGACGTGTTTAGTAGGTTTGGTGTGTAATCATTCCAATCAAGTTTCAGATGGGTTATTTTTCAGACTTAGTTCCAATTACGGCATCAATAATATTCCTTCATATTCGCTTTACTTCATAAACTATTCTTGACATTACTTATTTCAGAACAAACCTATTTGATCCTCAGAAAATCATTTATCTGTTTAAGAGTTTTTCAACATAAAAGACTTGTCATCTAATTCCCAAAAACTCACGACACGTGTAGTGTGATGTAAAGACGTATATCAGCTATAGTTAACTTCAAAGGAGAGTTATCTTTCAGGTTTTCAAAATCCAAACATAAGATTTAGTTATTCCTATTTTTTCAAACAAAAACCGTCGAATGTTGAATCAGAGTTCTTCCACAAGCTAACTTGAAAATTATTTTTTTTATATTTGTAGAAAATTTTCAGATTTTTATGGATTTTATGGATTAATATGCAGATGCAAAATATACATATGAATGCGAAGGTAAGAAATGCGTACCGAGCGTACCCCCAAACTTAAACTGGACAGTGTCCTCACTGTCATTGCATGAAGAGAGCAGTTGGAAGGTTCAAAATTGTCGGTTAGTGATACACAATTTTTATTTGTTTTTGTTTTTAAAGAAAAGAAAAAGAATATACACAAATATATACAAAATGGTTTGGACATACCCCCAAACTTATTTAGAACAGTGTTCACTGTTCTTGGCTGGATAACCGAAGTTTGGAGGTAGGCAGAGGAAGATCATTCAGGGTAAACTGGCTCCTGTAAGAACAGGAGCTCCTCTGTTGGTTCGGCGCTAAGGTACGGTTTGCATCGGTATCCATTTACCTTGAAGAGTGAACCGTCCTTTGGATTTTCCAAATCCAGAGCGCCCTGCGGATACACATTCCGCACAAAATACGGCCCTTTCCAGCGAGATCTGAGCTTTCCTGGATGGAAATGAAGTCGGGTGTCGTAAAGCAGTACCTGCTGACCAGGTACGAAGGTTTTGCGCAAAAGGTGTTTATCGTGAAACACCTTCGTTCGATTCTTAACGACAACCGCGTTATCGTAAGCCTCATCCCTAAGCTCGTTCAGTTCGTTCAACTGCAGCTTCCGATGGCTGCCCGCATCCTCAAGAGACAGATTCAGCTCCTTTATAGCCCAAAATGCGCAATGCTCGATTTCGACAGGAAGGTGGCAGGCTTTTCCGTACACAAGCCGATAGGGAGACATGCCAAGGTCGGTCTTATAAGCGGTTCTAAATGCCCAAAGGGCATCAGTGAGTTTCAGAGACCAATCCTTACGGTTCTTGAAAACCGTCTTCTCTAGTATCTGCTTGATTTGCCGATTTGAAACTTCGGCCTGCCCGCAGGTTTGGGGGTGGTAGGGTGTAGAGAGCTTATGATTAATGGAATACTTCCGCATCAAGGCCTCGAAAGTCCTATTGCAGAAATGACTTCCATTGTCGCTAATGATCGCTCGGGGGTGCCCAAACCGGGAGAAAATGTTTTCTTTAAGGAACCTAACGACAACCTTGTTGTCGTTAGTCCGGCTGGGCATAGCCTCGACCCATTTAGAGACGTAATCAACAGCTAGAAGGATGTACAAGTTCCCAAAAGAGCTGGGAAACGGCCCCATGAAATCTATCCCCCAAACATCGAAAATCTCCACAACCAAGATCGGTTGGAGCGGCATCTCGTTCCTCCGGGATATCCGGCCCATGTGTTGGCATCGGGAGCAAGTCTTGCAATAGTCGTGAGCGTCTTTGAAAAGTTGTGGCCAGTAGAAACCACATTGCAAGATCTTCTCAGCTGTCTTTCTGGGCCCAAAATGCCCGCCACACGCTTGATCGTGGCAAAATGACAGAACACTCTTGAATTCCTCATCAGGGATACACAGACGAATAATCTGGTCGGGACAGTACTGGAACAAGTAGGGTTCGTCCCAGTAAAAGTGTTTTACTTGGGATAAGAAGCGAAGTCTGTCCTGACTCGACCATTCGGTCGGTAGTAATCCCGTGGCCAAATAGTTCACAATATCTGCGAACCAGGGTTCGCACGATACTGTCAAGAGCTGTTCATCCGGGAAAACGTCGTTGATCGGAATTGTAAGCGAAGGCGAAGAAGGAAGTCGTGAGAGATGGTCGGCAACTACGTTTTCACATCCTCGTTTGTCCTTAATGACAAGGTCAAACTCTTGAAGCAAGAGGATCCAACGGATTAACCGAGATTTTGCATCTTTCTTCGGAAAAAGATGGCGCAGAGCTGAATGGTCTGTGTAGACAATGACTGGAGAGCCGATGAGGTAGGGCCTGAACTTTTCTAAAGCAAATACAACAGCCAAGAATTCCTTCTCAGTTGTTGTATAATTGAGTTGGGCATCGTTCAGGGTTCGGCTCGCGTAATAGATTACGTGCGGCATCTTGTTGATGTGCTGTCCAAGGACAGCACCGATGGCAAAGTCGGATGCATTGCACATAATCTCGAATGGGTGCATCCAGTCAGGTGAAGAAAGAACGGGAGCAGAAGTGAGTGAGCGTTTCAGTGACTCGAATGCAGTCACACAGCTCGAGTTGAAGTCGAAAGGCGTATCCTTGGCCAGCAAAAGAGTCAAGGGCCTAGCAATCTTGCTAAAGTCCTTGATAAACCGTCTATAAAAACCGGCATGGCCAAGGAAGGCTCGGATATCTCTGACGCATCGGGGAGGAGGCAGATTGGAAATGACCTCAATCTTTGCTTTATCAACCTCTATGCCATTTTGCGAGATGATATGTCCTAAGACAATACCTTCGCGCACCATGAAGTGGCATTTCTCCCAGTTCAAAGTGAGATTCTTGTCCTTACATCGGGTAAGGACAGCGTCAAGATGCAGCAAACACTCGTTGAAGGAATCGCCGAAGATGGAGAAGTCATCCATGAAAATCTCCAGAAATTTTTCCACCATGTCTGAGAAAATTCCCATCATACACCGCTGGAAGGTAGCGGGCGCATTGCATAACCCAAAGGGCATGCGTCGATATGCAAACGTGCCAAAAGGACAAGTGAAAGTGGTCTTGTCCTGGTCTTTTTCGGCGATGGGAATTTGATTATAGCCAGAGTAGCCATCAAGAAAGCAGTAGTATTCATGTCCGGCCAATCGTTCAAGCATCTGGTCAATGAAAGGTAGCGGAAAGTGGTCTTTCCGCGTTGCGGCGTTGAGTTTTCTGTAATCAATGCAAACTCGCCACCCAGTTTGGGTGCGAGTAGAGATTAACTCATTCGCCTCGTTGGTTATGACCGTGATGCCCGACTTCTTAGGGACAACATGAATGGGGCTAACCCACTGGCTATCCGAGATAGGGTAAATGATACCACTATCTAGACATTTGACGATCTCCTTCTTCACAGCCTCCTTCATGACTGGATTAAGACGTCTTTGTGGATCCCGGGCTGGCTTGGCATCATCCATCAGATGAATGTGATGCTCAATGATCAGGGGACTAATCCCCTTGATGTCCGCCATGGACCAGCCAAAAGCTTGCCTGGTGCTATGCAAGACCGCGAGAAGGGCTTTCTCTTACTCGGGAGCTAGAGAAGCCGAGATGATGACAGGAAGGGTCTCGTTCTCACCTAAGTAAGCATACTTGAGGTGAGACGGCAAAGGCTTGAGTTCGAGCATTGGAGGTGAAATGATGGAAGGCAAGACTGGTGCAAAGGTCTTGAACTCAAAGGACTCCAGCAAAGGTTCAAAGCGAGTGTAAGCAACCGAGTTGGATGGTTCAGGTAACTCATCCGGAAAGTCGAAAGATTCAAACTCGGGTTGTGCGCGGCTAAGATCGTTCAAGAATGTGAAACACTCGTATTCGTTGTCGGGCGCAGAAACCGCAGCAGGTTCGAAGAGAAACGCACTAGTGGCGTCGAGATTATCGTGATCAAACAGAAACTCCTCGAATTCACACTCTTCTGGGGTGATCTCCTGGATCGAGCAGACGTCCAGTATATGAGCATTAGGTTCGGCGGGCTGATTCCCTAACCTAAAAATGTTGAGTTCAATCGTCATATTTCCAAAAGAGAGGTTCATCGAACCATTGCGACAATTGATTACAGCATTTGAGGTTGCGAGAAATGGTCGACCGAGTATCACCGGAATCTGATTCCGGGGGTTACCTACAGGCTGTGTATCTAATACAATGAAGTCAACGGGGAATATGAAGTCCCCGACTTTTATTAACACATCCTCTAGCTTACCCCTAGGATGGGTGATCGATCGGTCGGCCATTTGGAGAGTGCAGTGTGTGGGTTTCAACTCTCCGACGCCTAATTGCTCGTATACTGAATACGGAAGCAAGTTAACACTGGCACCAAGATCTAATAGTGCGCGGTTGATGTTCTTATCCCCAATAGTAATTGAAATCGTAGGACAGCCAGGGTCCTTCCGTTTTTGTGGTAAAGATTGGGTAAGAGCATCACTCACAGCACTGGCCAAGAAAACTTTCTTTGGTACCTGAGACTTCCTCTTTTTCGTGCACAAGTCCTTTAAGATTTTCGCGTAAGACGGGACTTGTTGGACAGCATCTAAAAGAGGAATGTTAATGTTAACTTGCTTAAATAACTCCAGAATCTTCTCCATTTGTGGATTTTGTTTGTTAGACCTCAACCGGTTTGGAAATGGAACATTTTGAAAATTGGTTGAGTCTAAAGCTGGAGGAGGAGATTGTGGAGTTGGAACGGATCCCAGAATAGGTGTTTTCGTGGAGTGAGAAGTGGGTCCGTTCAGAGAAGAAGAGGACGGAGAGCCTTGTGAAGAACGGAGAATAGGCTCAGAAGACGAAGAAGAAGAAGGAGAAGAAGAAGAAGAAGAAGAAGAAGCAGCAGCGGCCGGGGTGTCATCGTTGATCCTTGTGCCAATGTTGTTTTGCAGCATCCTCCCCGATCTCAGTGTAGTCACGGCACTCACATTATGGTTTTGTTGTTCAAGAGCAACATGTGCATTATGTGGGTGGCCGGGATTTGGAAGTGGCTGGGACGGGAGCTTCCCCTTCTCTCGCTCGCTTAAGGCCGCGTTCAGCTGTGCAATCTGGGCCTCGATGGTCTTGATGCTTTGCCCGTGTGCGGCAGTGTGTTGCACTAAAGATTGAATTGAAGACTGGATGTTGGCGGTGGATTGAGTCGATTGTTTAACAAACGCCTCCAGACTTCGCTCGAGCGAGGAAACCTTATCGTTGTTTGACGGAACAAAGTTGTTTGGTGGAAAAGAGTTGTTGGGTGCAAAGTTGTTCGTCTGGTTTTGGAAAGGCTGGGGTTGGAAGGGCTGCTGATATTGATGTTGAGTTTGTTGTGGCGCTTGTTGTTGCGGTGGAGGGGCCCTTTGGAAATTGTTGCCTTGGAATTGATTCTGATTCTGATTCCAGGCGAAATTGGGGTGGTTCCTCCAACCGGGATTGTAGGTGGAAGAGTATGGATCATTTCTCGGTCTTTGCTGGAAGGCAGCATTAACCTGATCCTGTCCTTACGAGGGTGGATTGTAAGGACACTCTTCGGTCAAGTGGGAAGGATCAGAACAACAAGCGCAAATGGTTCGGAGGGGGAGAACAGGTGTGGGGGCAGGAGCAGAAAATTTGCTCTCTATCGCTTCAAGCTTTCGTGTTATTGCAGCCATTTCAGCTTTCATCGCAATAGAGACATCAAGTTGGTGGATTTCTACCCTAGACTGACCGGTAGAAGTGGAGGTAAAAGAAGAAGAAGTCGGTCTGGTGCTCTCCCACTGTAGCGTTTGCTCCGCAAGATCGTCAAAGAACTGCCACGCTTCCTCGTCAGATTTCGATAGGAAGTGGCCCTGACAGATGGTTTCCAGCAACTGCTTCGTTGCTGGGTTCAGTCCCTCGTATAAGGTTTGGCAGAGTTGCCATTTCTCTATACCGTGATGAGGACACTGAACAAGAAGGTCTTTGTACCGGTCAAAGCACTTCCAGAAGGGTTCAGAAGGAAGCTGGGAGAATTGGTTGATTTCATTTCGAATCCTTGCGGTTTTATGATTCGGATAAAATTTTTTCAGAAACGCTTTAACAAACTCGTCCCAGCTGGTGATTGAGTGGGAAGCGGTGCTATACAGCCATTTTTCAGCGAGATCGCATAAAGTGAACGGAATGACCCGTAGACGTATAGCATCGTCCGACAGCTGGGTGGTTTTCATCATGGCACAGACATTTTGAAATTTATTGATGAAGATATAGGCATCTTCAGATTCAAGCCCATGAAAACGTGGAAGCATGTTGATGAAATGGGGCTTAATTTCAAAGTTGTCCCCATTGGCCGAAGGAAGAGAAAGGCAGGTAGGAAGTGCAGAACGGGTGGGGTAGAAACGATCCTGGAGCGCGATTCGCTGCGGCACTACAACAGGCGGAGGTGGTGGGAGATTGGTCTCCGTAGGAGGTGGAGCCAATCCAGGGGTGGTCAAAGAGATGTTCGGATTAAATTCCGACATCGCGGAAGAAGAGGTTGGTGAAAGTGAAGGTGAAGGTGAAGATGTATGAACAGAATTCCGGTCAACGTCGGAGTTGGCCGGAAAAGGAAGGGGTGAAAAAGGAGTGGACGGAGTATCGACTTCGGAGTCGATCGCGTAGTCGGTCGCGACTAACGTAACGCGGACTAGACGGGCGCTAGTGTCCCGAGTCCAAGCGGACATACACTAAACCAGTTTAGTATAGTCAAAGCGGAGAAGGTGAGGGTAAGAAAACGTCAATGGAGAAAGGCGATGGTTGGTGGGTGAAAAATGGATTTGGCGACAAAGGGCTAGTTTTTGTAAAAGTTTTTGATTTTTTTCTTTTTTTTTTTTTTAGAAAGATTTTTACAGAAATATGTACGGAAATACGGCTTAAGCAATCACAAACAAGATATGCACAATCACACCTAGATCTAAGGTAACCTAGGTCTACTAGACCTGCTCCTGAACTTGATTGTCGAAGTTAAACAGTGTTGAGAAACGGGCTTAAAAATACACTGATCATGAGGCCAGGTAAGTGCAGAGATAAGGGGAGGTTGTCCAACGCTTTCGCGAAGTTCCTTAATTAAATAACCCTTTCTCTTTCGGCGGTTGCGCCTTTAACACTTTCCTAGACACCCCGTAAACAATATACCGTTAAGCGAGGTTCTAAACACGGTTTATCTTCTCCTAATGAGCGCGAAGTCCTTAGGGCTGAAGTCTAGTATTTTTTAATTTACAATAGACAATGCATATGCTTTAGTGATTTTTGGGGTCCTGGGAAGGGTGATGAAATCCCCACCCAATCTGGATTAGTTTCAAGCCCCTTAAGTCCGTATTAAAGAAATGCAAAGCAGTAACAAATCAACTGCAAACAATTTTTATTTTGCGGCGCAAAGAATCCTGCACAAGAACAGTTTATTGGAAGGGGGAGAAGAATTTGCGCAAAGAAATCTGCAGAAAACACAGTTTATTGGAGTTCAGAGGAGTGGGAAGGAGGAGAGGAGGACTCACAGAGAAAATGGAACCCTGAGGCCACCAAACGGCCGCGTTTCCGCGGCCTAAGCTAGGTTATGCCGCGGATCCGCGGCAATGTGATGGGCTTGGGCCTTGAAAATTTTTGTAGGTGCTGGACTGTGTCTCCTCTGGTTGTCTGGATGTGTGGAATTCTGATTTGCTCACTGTATCTGCTCCAGATTTTTACAGTAGACCGGATGCTTTGTTTTGTCCGTCGCGGTGTAGCCGCGAAATGTGGGTCTATCTTCCCACGTCTTTGGCACTGTACTTGAACTCCGTATTTTCAACGTCCTTGGCGTCGATCTTGAACTTTGTATTTTCCTGCACACTTGCACAAAAACTAATCAAGAATAACAAGATGGTTTCTTTTACAAAGTATATTTTTTTCGTTTTTTTTTTAATACTTACAAATTAACCCGAAATTACACAATGAAATAAACTACCGTCTCCCCGGCAACGGCGCCATTTGATTGATAAAGGTTCTGCGTGTTCAAGTTCTAGTTTAAATACCGCAATCAAGACGGTTTCGCTTGTAGCTAGCCGGTTGAGTACGGGTCGTCCGCAGGGAGATGGGAGTCTTTTTCAAAGTGTTTTAACGAGTTAAGTCCTGTTTTCAGATATTGTTGGATTATCTAAGTGTTGAGTTGATATTTAAAGAGAGCTTGTTAGGGTTAGGATTAGGTTAGTTTGAGTTAGGAGTCTCCACATCTTTCGTTGCCCCTCTTAATATCGGTGTTACAGTAATCGGCAACAACGGGGATTAGCACGACTAAGAAGGAACTTGCGAGTATAAGCTAGGCTTTCCAATGCATAAGTCCTTCCTTTTGGTGCTTGTCCGTCCGTTCTTGGCTCTTATCCATAACCTCCGGTTAATTCAACCACAACCGGTCTCACTACGGAAATCACCGCTATCATGTAGGATAGGGTGCCGTAAGGAGCGGATTGTGGTTCAATTAACGGGAGTCGATTTAAGCTGTTGGGCAAGGAAAGAGTGAGAGAGATTTCCTTCTCTCAAACTTCCCTTATCCTACCCTAACAAGTATAAAACTACTCACACTTCATGATAAGGAAAAACAAAACAAAACAAAAGAGGAAGATAGAAAGAAGGAGATTAGAAGAATACGACTAACTATTTGCAACCTCACCTTGGCGAGGATCGAGCATAAGCATCATTGTCGTATGAATGATAAAGAAAAAAGAGAGAAGAAAGATACAACAAGAAAATAACAACAACTACTTAACAATTAAAATTACAACAAGTAAAGAAAGAGCAAGACAACCATGATAATAAAATGATCTTCTTTATTTACCATTCCTCCCTCACAAAGCTCACTACAAGTTTAATGGAGAAGAGATGAGAAGAAGAAGAACATGTGAACTAAAACCTAGAAAAAGAAAATACAAGAATGGACCCTTTCCTTCACAAAGTTCTGGGCTATTTATAGGCTGGAGAATGGAAACCTAGGGCAACCATCAGAACAAAAACGAAAAGACCAAAATACCCCCAAAATCCCTGCACATGCGGCGCCTATACGGCCGCGGATCCGCGGCCTAGACCCCCCTTTGGCCGCGGATCCGCGGCCCTTTTGTTGAGTTGGGCCCAGTGCTTTATGGTGCTTCCCTGTTCTTCAGTGTACATAATTCTGGTACATGTATTTTCTCAATTTGGCTTCACGATTTTTCCAGAATTTCTGTTGAGGGAAAGGTGGACTTTTTGTCAAGATTTGACATGATTGCCTCGAGCTCCGCGTAGATTTCTTGGATCTTGTGCTGCCCTTGAGCCTTGTGCATGAAAGTGACAATGATTTGACATTTTGTCTTCCTAAACTGGTATCTGGCAACATACGGATGAAGAGCGGAGACCGTGTTTTTATCTGTGGTTGGCAGGAACCCGGATATTGTCGTGTTTTCCATGAATTTCACCGTTTTAGAACCGAGAACCTGTATCCTGCAATTGACTAGCAAACACGGCTCAAGAGTATCTACGGATATGCAATGTGATAAAAATTGGGCGGTATGAAAATGCAAAAATCTGATATTAACACTATCAACAATGGCAACTTGAGAAAAAGAGTGAGAAATCCAATTCTAAAGTGAACCCACTTCCTATTTCTTCATCCTCTACCTCTTGCCAAGTAGTATAGGGTGTTTTCTTCACAAGTTTCAAGACTTGGTGAAGTGGGAGCTTGATCTAGTGATGCCTCGACGTAGATCATCTTCGGCATCGAAGCCGACGACCAAGCCCGCCCAATTCTCCGATGAAGCCGATGCTAGAGTCCGAGATGCGATTTGTACAGCAAGGGGACTTCATCACGGAGCTATGGAGGTGGAGAACCGGATCTACAAAGGTTGTATTTCCGTTCACTTAGTTAAGTTGTTAACTAGTTGCTTGTTTCGCCTAAAATTCTAGTTAACGATCCGTATTAGGGTTTCTCGGCACCGGAAAAATTTGAACTTGGCATGGTTGATGCCTTGTGAGACCTCATTAGAGTGCCTACACCTAGCAGGGTGGCGAGTACCTACCGGTGATTGGTTGGACCTGGCGGTTATCCGGAGGATACTGACCAGAGTCGAGAGATGGATGCGGGATGATCCGTACTGCCGGGGCCGAGGGCCGATACCGCAGACGGAGCCCGTGGGCTGATCCGGACTTACGGAGCCCGATATATGAGGATTTGCGTGTCGATGCTGGACACGAGTATTTTATGATATTCTGAGTGCCGACGTTGGGCACTCGTGATTCTCCAAGATTTACAGGATTTGAGGGCCGAAGAGAGTGCCGGCGCCTGAGTTTATTTGGGATTTGGGTGCATTTTTGGGCACCGATTATTTTCCACGTTGATATTCCGTGTAGAGGTTATTTATCCTATACTCAGCATTGATTATCATGTATCTCATCCTGTAATTATTTTACCTGACAGAGCATTTGCATGATTATTGCACCTACTGCTTGTCGCATATAGATCTTACTTGCTGGCATATGATAGAGTAGCATAGTACATGCATGCTCGCGATTACGTTTATATGTTATCTCTATTCACGAGTTGGCAACTCACCCCCGTTGTGCAACAGTATTTGCAGGTTGTCCCTCAGAGTAGTCGCGGCAGGCTGCCTTTTGCATCTTTTGGCTACAGATACCACTACAGTTGGTGCGAGAGCCGTTTTGCTATTAGGTGGGTTGTGGTATCTGATTACTTTTATTGTACACCCTTTTGTATCTAGTATTCTCCATCTCCCATATATGTACAGGACTTAGAGACAGTGTGAGGACGATGATGTATATTTTGTATTCTGGTGTCGAGCTCGTGGGAGCCGACTGTTTTTATATGAAATTTATTATTCTGTGATGTTTACTTATTGCTCATTCTTCGCTACGGCATCGTATATTACTCTTGTGATGATGTTTTCCGCTGTTGGGCGTGATTGCTCCCGTTTGGGAGTGTTTTGTTTCATTATATCTCATTTTCACTCATATCCTGTTTTAGACCCGATTTCGGGGTTACTTTTACAAAGGAAATGCTGCCAAAATTATTTAAATGGTGACGTAACTTTATAAGAACTTATTGAACTATTTAAGGTTTTCTAAATGTTTTAACTAAATGTTTTCAACACTCGCTACTTTTATATAGTTTTGATTTCTGGGTTCGGCTTACTTAGTCACGTTACGCCTGTAGACGTTGCGTGGTTAAGTGCCGATCACGAGTCGAAATATTCGGGTCGCGACAAAGTTGGTATCAGAGCGTAGGTTTTACCTTTCAGAGTGTAGGATGACCTTAGTATGATGGAGTAGGTAGCTGAAGTAGAGTGGCGTAGCGTGTGTATGTTCCGCGGCATACTAACGACATGGTACTCCGCCAAGGCGACCTTAGGGCTTATTGATTTAAATTCCTTCTTGAGTATATATATATATATTCTTGCGATTCGATTTCCGTATTCTTATCGAATCCAATTTCCTTTCAGCCATTATGCCGACAAAGACTACGAGGGCGCAGAGAGCGGCCGCGAGGGCCGAGATTCGAGTTGATTCGTCCGAGACGAGGACTGATCCGGGAAGTACACTGGTTGTTCCCGAGCAGGTTGTTACTCCCATGACAGATCAGATCTCCATGCTAGGGGTTGGTATGCAGGAGATGTGCCAGACGGTGGGATCCAGCATGCAGGAGGTGCGCCAGATGATAGGATCGCTAGTTGAGACGCTTCGACCGCAGCGACCAGAGGTAGCTCCATCCATTACAGAGGCCGCGATGGTACCTACCGTACAGCCAGTTGCCCCTGCAGCCACGGAGGTGATTACAGTATCGCTATCAGAGTTCATGAGGCTGAAGCCTCCGGTCTTCACAGGCACCGATACAGACGAGGACCCACAGTCTTTCATTGATAGGATGGCTCGGATATGCCGTTCCCTCAGATGCGAGATGGGTTGAGTTCGCGAGCTTTCGCCTGGAAGGTCTTGTGCAGAAATGGTGCGAATCAGTTGAGAAAGGTAGAGCAGCATGTCTTCCTCCTATGACCTGGATAGAGTTCGTGGCACCGTTCCTTGCCCGCTTTCTCCCACTGAGTGTCAGAGATGCTAGAGCACGCAGGTTCGAGTCCTTACGCCAGACTCCGGAGATATCAGTGGCAGAGTATGACGTGTTATTTACGGAGCTAGCAGTTTATGCCCCGTATTTAGTGGATACCGAGGAGTTGCGAGTCAAGAGATTTGTTCGAGGCTTGCTTACACCACTGTTCCTTGCGATCAGCGCGCAACATTACGAGACATATGCAGCAGCTGTAGATGCAGCCCTATTAGTCAAGGAGCGCCTAGCTGAGACTTCGGTAGTTCCAGAGCCAAAGAGAGTTCGTACTAGTATATCCGCACGGAGACAGAAATTCAGACGCCGCAACAGGTATCGTTCTGGTATGAGGAGTGGCAGAGATTCGGGACGAGGCCAGATGTTTAGCTCATATCCATGGGAGAGCCAGCAGTCGCCGCAGGGTTGCTTTAGATGCGGCAGTCTACTTCACCTCGTTAGAGATTGTCCTGAGATACAACGGAGGGAGGCGGCAGCACCGCATGTTACCTTACCACCTTCACCAGAGGGCATTGCCTGTTGTACCTACCATTGCTCCGCGTCAGACTCGTACACAGAGAGGTCGTGGGCGTGGAGGAGTTGCTCAGAGAGGGCAAGATGACCGAGGCAGAGGACAGTCAGTCGCAGGGGGAGGACAGGCGCGAGTTTTTGCTTTGATGCATCAGGACGCGCAGGCGTCCAATGCGGTGGTCTCAGGTATCCTTCTAGTATGTTCTGTTGATGCACACGTGTTGTTCGATCCCGGATCCACGGACTCGTACGTATCCACACACTTTGTGCCGAGTTTAGGTAGAGAGTCCGGTTTGCTTGATCAGCCGCTTGTTGTGACAACTCCTGTGGGAGAGTCGTTTGTTGCTAGGCACGTGTTCCGATCCTGTACCGTCTGTATTGGCGAGAGAGTTTCCTGTCGACTTGATCCTTCTGGAGATGTTGGACTTTGACGTTCTTTTGGGCATGGATTGGTTAGCCACATGCTATGCTTCTGTGGACTGCCGTGTGAAGACAGTTAGATTCTGTTTTCCCGCCGAGTCAGTTTTTGTTGTGTTGGGGGACCGTGGTGCCGCCCCTCAAAGTGTGATTTCTTCTTTTCGCACTGGACAGCTTTTGAGGAAGGGATGTCAGGGATTTCTCGCCTATGTTTGCGATGCTAGCGCTATAGAGGTTCCGTTGGAACAGGTTCCGGTTGTTAGCGAGTTTCCTGATGTGTTCCGTGATGAGCTTCCTGGGCTACCGCCCGAGAGCCACATTTCTTTCTGTATTGATTTGGTTCATGGCACGGGGCCTATTTCCATACCGCCTTATCGGATGGCCCCGGCAGAACTTCAAGAGTTCAAGGGTCAGTTGCAAGATTTGCTGGATAAGGGACTTATTCGACCCAGTGTTTCTCCTTGGGGTGCTCCAGTCCTGTTCGTCAAGAAGAAGGACGGCAGTTTGTGTCTGTGTATCGACTACCGCCAGCTAAATAGGGTGACAGTGCGGAACAGATATCCCTTGCCACGTATCGACGATTTTTTCGACCAGCTTCAGGGGGCAGGATACTTTTCGAGGATCGATTTACGATCAGGCTATCATCAGCTGCGGGTTCGACAGGAGGACATTCCTAGGACAGCTTTCCGTACGCGCTACGGCCATTATGAGTTTTTGGTGATGTCGTTCGGACTCACCAATGCCCCAGCAGCATTCATGGACTTGATGAACCGTATTTTCCGGCCATATCTGGATCTGTTCATCATAGTATTCATTGACGATATCTTGGTGTATTCCCGGAGTATTGACGAGCACGAGCAGCACCTGCGGATTACACTGCAGACTTTGAGGGAGCACCAGCTTTTTGCGAAATTCTCCAAGTGTGCTTTCTGGCTGGACAGCGTAGACTTCTTGGGGCATGTGATTTCACGAGACGGTATATGTGTAGACCCGAGGAAGATCGAGGCCGTTCAGCGTTGGCCCAGACCCACATCAGTTAGGAAGATTCACATCTTTTTAGGGTTGGCCGGTTACTACAAGCGATTCGTGCAGGACTTCTCCAGTATCGCTAAACCTTTGACCGGGTTGACCCGGAAGGGAGTTCCTTTCGATTGGATGGAGGAGTGTGAGCACAGTTTTCAGCGGCTACAGACTCGCCTGACTACGGCACCGGTGTTATCATTACCTTTAGGATCAGGCGGATTTGTGGTCTATTGTGATGCTTCTCGAGTGGGGAGAGGGTGCGTTTTGATGCAGCATGACAGGGTGATCGCGTATGCTTCACGACAATTGAAGAAACATGAACAGAACTACCCCACTCACGATTTGGAGATGGATGCAGTGGTCTTTGCACTTAAGATCTGGCGACATTACCTATACGGCGAGTCATGCCAGATATTCACTGATCACAAGAGTTTAAAGTATATATTTCAGCAGCGAGACCTGAACCTTAGACAGCGCCGATGGATGGAGTTGGTGAAGGATTACGACTGCGAGATCTTGTATCACCCGGGTAAGGCGTATGTAGTGGCGGATGCTTTGAGAAGGAGGCCCAGGGGTAGTCTATCTTGTTTGAGCGCAGTACAGGGGAAGTCGTCGGCAGATTGGCAGATATTATGCGACAGCCGAGTGCAGTTCGAGTTCACGCCGATCGGAGGACAGATTGCGCATGTTCGTGCACGCCCACAGTTGCTTGACCGTATACATGAGGCACAACACAGTGATGACCGATGTTCAGAGATCAGGATGAAGATTGGACAGGGAAGATTTTCCGAGTTCGTGATCGATGATCAGGGGATACTCCGATTTGGGACTAGACTGTGTATACCAGATGCTGAGGGACTGCGGCGTGAGATTCTTGAGGAGGCATATCGATCGGTGTAAAGTGTTCATCCAGGTTCCGCCGAGATGTACCACGATATGAGAAATGTTTACTGGTGGGACGGAATGAAGTGGAACATCGCAGATTTCATGTCAAGATGCCTGACTTGTCAGCAAGTCAAGGACGAACACCAGAGGCCCGCAGGAGAGCTACAGCCGTTACCCATTCCGGAGTGAAAATGGGAGCAGATTTCGATGGATTTCATTGTGGGTCTACCCAGGACTAGGCGAGGGTATGACTCCATTTGGGTGATCGTGGATCGTCTGACAAAAGCGGATCACTTCTTGCCAGTGAAGACGACTTTCGGATTTGCTCAGTACGCCCAGATTTACATCGACGAGATAGTATGACTACATGGAGTCCCGACGTATATTGTGTCCGACAGAGGCACCCAGTTTACCAGCCGACTATGGCAGAGACATTAAGAGGCTTTGGGCACACGCTTGAGTTTCAGCACAGGATTTCATCCACAGACCGACGGCCAGTAAGAGCGGACGATTCGGACTCTCGAGGACATGCTCCGATCGTGCGTTTTAGACTTTGGTGGTAGCGTGATCATCATTTACCCTTGGTGGAGTTCTCCTACAATAATAGTTTCCAGGATACTATTCAGATGGCACCTTTCGAGGCTCTGTATGGTAGGAGATGTAGATCGCCCGTCTGCTGGACAGAGCTCAGTGAGAGCAGTATTTTGGGGGCCCAGATCGTACAGGAGACGACTGAGAAGATACAGCTGATTCGAGACAGGATGAGGACAGCTCAGAGCAGGCAGAGATCGTATGCTGACAGGCGCCGCCGAAAATTAGAGTTCGCAGTTGGAGATCACGTTTTTCTGAGGGTCTCTCCGATGAAGGGAGTGATGAGGTTTGGACGAAAGGGGAAGCTTAGCCCCAGATTCATAGGTCCCTTCGAGATCCTCGAGCGTATAGGCGCAGTAGCTTATCGTTTGGCTCTTCGACCCGACTTCCCCAATGTTCACCCCGTGTTCCACGTGTCGATGCTTCGCAGATACCTACATGACCCTTCGCACATGATTTAGCATCAGACCGTTCAGCTCGAGCGCGACCTTTCGTTCACCGAGCAGCCAGTCGTGATATTGGACTGGCAGGTGATGAAACTTAGATCGAGGGTCTTGCCATCAGTGAAGGTGCTTTGGCGTAGCCCGAGTGGCCAAGAGATCACTTGGGAAGCCGAGGGCGAGATGCGGAACAAGTTCCCTCATCTCTTTGAAGGTATGCGTAGCTCTATATTTTCAAATTCGGGGACGAATTTCTTTTAAGGGGGGGGGGAGATTGTAACACCTTAGGACGTGATTAGTGGCTAATTATATTTAAATAAAAGGTTTTTAATAAAAAAGTTTACCAAATTGAGTTTCAAATATTTTTCCAAATTTAATAAATATTTTTCTAGAATTTTCCTCGGCATGCACACATATGTGCATGTAAACTAGGGTTTAAAATGAAGTTATACCAAGATTAGCAACCATGGTGGGTTTAATAATGGGGATTAAGTCTTTTGGGTTTTAGTTAATTCTATTTAGTTAATTGATGGTGGTTTTAATTTGAATTTTTTTTTGGAGTGTTGACTTGGTGAGAATGAGAGAGAGAGAGAGAATGCATCATGGTAAGGCCATGCTTGCATTTAATGATGAGAGAGAAAGGAGGGGTTGACAATGGGAGTTATCATTTTCTCTCATTCTTGTGCTCATTTCTCTCAACCTCACTCTCACATTCACACACCCACCATCTCAGCAGTAGCAGAAGCAAGCACAGCAGCAGCCAGCAAGCACAGCAGCAGCAACAGTGAGCAGCAGCAACAGCACAACTTCAACTGCAGCTCCTTCCCTCTACTCCTTCTTCCTCCAGCTCCCTAGGGTCGAGTGTGGGGTATACTTCTTGAACTTACCCCCTGGTTTGCTTAATTAGTGTAGCTTAGCTTCGATTAGTGATTAATGGTGCGTTTTAGTGCGATATGTGGTAATTAGGAGGAAACTTGATCAAGTGAAGTATGAATTGGTTTTAGTAAGTTGATGGAGTGTTGTTAGGGCCATGTTAACCTAGTTTAGCCCCCAATTGCACTAAAATACCACCAGATTCCTATTTGATGCAAATTCATCGTTTTTGAGAAAAATCTAGCTTTCTGCAAACTGCTATCGACCTAGTGAGTTCAGATTAAAATTGTGAAGACTGTAGTATAGTTGTGAGGTGCTGATCCCATGTGTAGAACACGACCCCCATATGACATGTTCAGGCCGCCGGAATATTGATTCTGGCCGCAATTTGCGGCAAGATGGGGAGGGAATGGGGTTGGGTTTGGCCCTATAGGTGTCTGCTGCTATCCTTAGACTCATGGCATGTGCAATTTTGTTTGATTCTTGCTGTAGAAAAATCTGGAGTTAAATACCCTATTTCTCGTTTTTTTTAAACCTTCGCGACACGCGTGACATGCATGTGGTTTGGGGTTTCTGCGTATCGCGACGCGTCGTAGTAGTTTCAGGCGCGTAATCACACGTTTTTGCGTATCGCGCACACGCGCGCTTGGTTTGCGACATGGGTTGCTAGTTTGACCTTAATATCACATTTTTGTGGATTTGAGCTTATGTGTGGTATATTGTGTGATTCTAGGTTTGCAGGCGAGTGAGACGGACGCTGCGACAAAGGGGAAGCAATTCGTCGGCTACACTTAGCGCGAGACTTCGATGAGTAGATTTAACATCTACGGGGATATCGCCCGCATGGCGTTATGCGTCAGGGCTGATAGGACCTTATAGCTATATGTTGCATTTACCCCATTGACTGTCATGGATACTGTTGTTGCATACTGCATTCCCTGCTATATGTATGTAATCTTAGAATTGATAGAACACCGCACTATTACTAACGGTTCATGTTGCAGGAGCACTAATCTGCATGTTACACACACACCGTTAGTAATTGCCATGACAGACTCACTGTAGAATTGCCATGATTATATTGCTGTAGTTCATTTCACATATGATTCGATTTGATTTTCATAGAAATTGGGAGCCGCATGATGTCTTTAAAAACTGAAACTATTTTAAAAAGAGGTTTCCCCTTGTACCTATATTATGGCTTGATGTACATAGCACATCGCATTTGATTTACTTATTGGTGTTGGATTTCCATGTGTTTTCTGGTTTTGAGGACCGTAGGATTTTTTTAAAGAAAAGATGCACTATTTGAAAAACCCGTCTCCTCGTGATATGATATTTTGATGCGTCCACCACGCATTTTCTCGGTGCTGAGACGTGTGTTTGAAACCCGATTCGAGGAGTTGGATGATCCGTTTGCGGGTTCGTGGTGGACCCGGTATGGTTCTCCGGGACGAGAAATGTTTTTCATGGAGTAGACGATGAGCCTAGCAGGGTGGCGAGTATCTACCAGTGATTAGTTGGACCCGGCGGTTATCCGGAGGATACTGACCAGAGTCGAGAGATGGATGCGGGATGATCCGTACTGCCGTGGCCGAGGGCTGATACCGAAGACGGAGCCCGATATATGAGGATTTGCGTGTCGATGCTGGCCACGAGTATTTTATGATATTTTGAGTGTCAATGTTGGGCACTCGTGATTCTCCGAGATTTACAGGATTTGAGGACCGAGGAGAGTACCGGCGCCTGAGTTTATTTGGGATTTGGGTGCAGTTTTGGGCACCGATTATTTTCCTCGTTGATATTCCGTGTAGATGTTATTTATCCCATGCCAAGCATTGATTATCATGTATCTCATCCTGTAGTTATTTTACCTGACAGAGCATTTGCCAGATTATTGCACCTACTTCTTGTCGCATATAGATCTTACTTGCTGGCATATGATAGAGTAGCGCAGTACGTGCATGCTCGCGATTACATTTATATGTTATCTCTATTCACGAGTTGGCAATTCACCCCCGTTGTGCCACAGTATTTGCAGGTTGCCCCTCAGAGTAGTCGCGGCAGGCTGCCTTTTGTATTTTTTGGCTACAGATAACACTACAGTTGGTGCGAGAGCTGTTTTGCCATTAGGTGGGTTGTGGTATCTGATTACTTTTATTGTACACCCTTTTGTATCTAGTATTCTCCATCTACCATATATGTACTGGAATTAGAGGCAGTGTGAGGACGATGATGTATATTTTGTATTCTGGTGTCGAGCTCGTGGGAGCCGACTGTTTTTATATGCAGTTTATTATTCTGTGATGTTTACTTATTGCTCATTCTTCACTACGGCGTCGTATATTACTCTTGTGATGATGGTTTCCACCGTTGGGCGTGATTGCTCCCGTTTGGGAATGTTTTGTTTCATTATATCTCATTTTCACTCATATCCTGTTTTAGACCCGATTTCGGGGTTACTTTTGCAAAGGAAATGCTGCCAAAATTATTTAAATGATGACGTAACTTTGAAAGAACTTATTGAACCATTTAAGGTTTTCTAAATGTTTTAACTAAATGTTTTCAACACTCGCTACTTTTATATGGTTTTGATTTCTGGGTTCGGCTTACTTAGTCGCGTTACGCCTGTAGACGTTGTGTGGTTAAGTGCCGGTCACGAGTCGAAATATTCAGTTCGTGAGACAATCTTTCAGCCAGGTCAGTGTCGGTATTTTGAGGGAGGTTCCCCTTGCTTTCACACGGACCTAATTAAAATAAACCTCGTTTTCCCAGAGGCATAACCCCGCTAACACCTTTCTAGACACCTACTTGATTGGCTAATTGTCATGTTTAAAACTCTTCCAGGAATAACTCTTACTCGCAGTGGGTATCGGGATCCAACTATCTCATAGAAGGTATGCAATCTCATTGAAAATTCTAACACTTGAAATTCCCAATAATTCTTTTGCCCCTAACGCCCTATGACCTTGATAAAGGCCAACAAACCATAGGATGCTAGTCAAATTCAACCCGTCATTTCCCGATTAAATTAAACCCACCCGTATGACCCTTGACAAAGGCCAACAAGGTCGTACGACTACCTTAATCCAATTGCATCACATGCATAAGCATATAAGTACTAGTAAGCTACCGCACACTACGCCTTGACAAAGGCCAACAAACACAGCACGAATACTAAATAGTCTTTATCTGAAATTACGGAGGGCTACGCAGGTTTTTAAGAAAACCATGAGCGTATTGAACTTGATATCGTTGTAGAAACAAGTGATTTTTGAAAAATGAGTGTTTTTGAGGGTTTTACTAGTTTCGCTAAAGAGGTCACTCCCGGTGAAGGGATCTTGGCTCTTTCCTTATTGAATAAGGTGCAGGATATTTCACAAATACCGCTATGCAAAGCAAGAACTATAGAAGCAATCAAAAACAAAACCAAGTGAATTGTAGCATCTGCTAGTGTTGGTAAAGTGGTCACTCCCAGTGAAGGGATCTCGGCTCTTTCCTATCAAATAAGGTGCTGAATATTCTACAAGGAATACCGCTATGCAAAGAAAAAACTAGAGCTACTCTTTTTGAAAATATGATTCTACAACATCTTTTAGGTTTCTTTTTCTTTCATTAATCTTATTAATGAATCCCATCATTTATGCTTCCTAAGAATCACAAAAGAAACGAAAATATAACGTACGCTTATGCCATCCGCATTCGCCTCAATGTTCCGTTATACACCGTTAGGTTAATTAACTAACGGCATACCGGGACGGGACTAGCGCGGGTGTAAAACATAAGCAACGTCTACTATATATCTCATATATAATATTTATCCATTCGTCTCAGAATCCACAGTGATCACATCACAGAATATCAGCAGCAGAAGATAACATATGAAATATTGGATATACTAGGAGATCCGTGTTTTATTTTAAGCCTGTATAAAATACGGATTGCACGGTCGCGATGAATATCCAAACCCACGTCGTTAGACCCCTACAAGAGCGGCAAGCAACCCTACCAATTCTAAGGTCAGGAGAACCGGACTCGACTCCTCGAGTTGGTCTCCCACTGTACCCCAGAACCCGGTTGTTTGTGTTCTCCTCCTTGGGTATATCCTAATGCGGAAAAGTAAATAATATACAATGTTGACATCATCCTCAACCTGGAAGTGCCGCAATAAAAGAATATTACATACAATGAATTTTACATGAATGAAAATGAAAAACTCTCATCTCAAATAAAACCCCTGGCTATTCAAAACACGACGATCCAATATAACATATCACAGCAACACATAACATCGCATGTCATCAATGTAAGTAAATATGCGTATCCCAATTGGCGTTGATGTATAGCAACGAAACCGACGATACACCACATATTACACTTATGGTCGCAGAAAAGAAAATGTAAAACTACAACAGTTGGAATTCATAATCACCTTAGACATCATAAACCCGAAATATCACATATTACGGATTTCATGCCTAACTATATGAATTCCACATATTGTATCACATTACAGAAAGCTAGACGACGTTGAACAATTTGATCGAATCAACGAATTCCCAAAATACCCAGAGAGCTCAACACTTGAGCATATTGAACATTAACCAGAGACATCCTACATCACCTATGGACATACAGCTGAAGGCCCAACCCAAGCTTCTTAAGTGGCACCGCGGATCCACCGCCAAAACCATGTTTTTACCGCGGATCCGTGGTCACTTAGACTTGTTAGGGTTTCGTTCTTCAGGTGTGTCCATAGAATTCCCTGCATGGTTTTCTGAATATTTTTAACAAGGAAAAATCCAACTTTTTGAAAATTTTCCACAGAGGGGGTCCTTTTGGTTTTTCGGAGTTTCGATCGGACTTTAAACTTTGTCTAGACAACGCCTAATGCTCTAACCTGTCTCTGATACCAATGTAGGTCAGGCAGCCACCCCATCCAATAGGGTCGTCATGGTACATACGGGTCCCACAGCAGAAACTTTTTACGCATGCCCCCTCACGAGGACTACAACCCGCCGGAACACCTTCCGATCTCGGGACACCCTGGGGGTAAGAGCCTATGCTTCGGCACAATGTAACATGGTGAGATCCCCCTATGGGTCGACATCTCATGCCTAGTAGCTCTGATACCACTGTAGGGTTGTATAGCACGAAAACAAGGTTTAGCAAGGCATCATCCATGCTATTTTATAAAATTTTGGGGTGCCATGAAACCCTAACCAAGATTTTAACTAGAGTATTAGGGTTAACTTTGCATGTAAACAACTTTACATCTAAGTGAGAGGGATTACAAACTTTGTAGTCCTTTCCTTCGCTTCAAAAGCTCCGAGTTGTGGTCCCTTCGCTGCGATCATCATGCTCCCAGACTCTAGAGAGGCTCCATGAGGTGAATGATGCATCTTGCTTGAAGTCTTCGAAATTCAAGACAATCTACCTTGAGGAAACACAAACTCAAGCTAACTCTTCACTAATTATGAATTAGTGAAGCTAACACACTAATCTATATGGCTATTATAAAAGAGGATGATGAAGTAGGAATTTTTCTTTTTTTAGTTTTCTTTTTCTCAATTTATTTCATCACCATTGAAAAAGCTAGGAAGCTTTTTGAGGAAGAAGAAGATGAAGTGATGAGAATGATTGTTGTGTGGTTAGAAATGCAACCTTGGGTCAAGTATATCATCCTTAACCCATATAGAGACTTAACCATTAGCTATGGTTAAAGATGAGGTGGATGAATATCCTAAGCTAGACAAAAAGAGTGGACAAAGTCATTGTAGTCTACAAGCTTCCATCAAAATATCAACCATGAAAAATATCAACAATTTGTGAATAACATAATGATAAATATAAACCCTAATTGCATTTATAACCAAGCATGTTACAATTATACATATTACATATATATAATTTAGTAACAAAAGAAAAGAATACATTTAACATATATCACATATATCAATGTATCCAAAATGTGAAAAAGAATTACTTAAGTGAGCTTATATTAATTAATGTAATATAATATATCACATAAATAATTATACATTAAATCATCGAATCAATACTTGATCCGATAATCCGGCTATATCACATATAACCGACTAATATAAAATGTATCGTTTCATCGAATCAACACTTGATCCGATGACCCGGCTATATCTCATATACCCGGCCGATATCAAATATCACGAGAATAGAATACGGTATAACATATCGTATTAATCTCGGTCCTGCACATATCACATATGTGCTCCTACTCTGTTTTGCCTGAGCCAGGAAACCTCAGTGTAGGACTCTAAAGACTCGTCAATACGCCGGCAGTAGGTGATGATCATATCAAACACCCACAAGCTGCAAGCGGTCAGCTAAATGTAACAGCCACCTGGGTATTGAGTGATCAGAAGATCAACAAGCAAATCTGCTCACACTCCTGAGAATCCATCCAGTAGCACTCCCGTATAGTCCGGTCTTTTCGTCTGATATGTCGCATATCCAGTCTAGGGGTGGTAAACGTCATACCCCAGTAACCGATAAGTCGTGTCGATGTGTAGCTCATAATGGGTCGAGAAACTACTGATAACACTTACCAGTAGATCTCCATATCAGCCCAGGCCAGGGACTTCCAGTTATAGCCAATCGAACAGCGCAACATCAACCCCTAATACCGGGAGAGATGACCCCTCCTATCGTTCATTGCCTCCATGTGATTCGGGACTGTTCCCAAAAGCCACCGTTTTTCACATTCTCGTGAACGTGGTAAGGTGTAAATCAAAACACAGTGGGAATCATACAAGACTCTAAGACGATCTCGGGTCTAAAGACTAACCTGTACCTGTGTCACCAGAGAACTGCTACCTGACGATAGGTATAATACCATATAGGAGTTCTCGATGAGTCTGTTCTGTGTACCCAGTTTCCACTGAGCACCCTCATACCATCTTTGATGTCAAACACCAATGGATGTAGGATCATCCATCGCCCATCATATGGGTCAAGATGCGTATACGCTAGTCTACTACGAAGTATCGATGCCTTATCTCGAAACACCCTCGACTAGGAACAATTATAGGATGTACTCGTTGACTACCCTGGCCCCACTAGTATGATCTCCATCATAGTCCTAGTAGTTAATTACATATCCTAAGGGCTTTATCAATATGTGAGAGCAAGACAGTAAACCAATACAAGTTAACATGTTAAGACAAAGAGCAACCACATAGCATACTATCATATCGAGCAAGAAAGTCCTCTCTATATATATCCAAGCATCCACTATAATATACATCATATATACAATAATGGCCTTTAGGGCATATATATAACTAACATATTAGATAGTCTTCTTCCAAACCATAGGCTGGTACCGAACGGTAAGGAAGGAAGAAAACCATTTAGCTTAAAGGAGGTATACAGAAGGTAATGACTAAAGACATATAAAGCGATTTGGAAAGATGGCAAAGAAATATACGGTTACAGTCGTGAATCTGATAATGGAAGAGGCATTTCTAGGAATATCCGGATACTCCTTCGAAACATTTTTCATGTTTCAGTTTCACTATGCATTGTTAATTGAAAACTGATTTCCCAATTAGATCCTTACTCCAGAGTATGTATTTACCAGGTTTGATTCTCACATATGTATGGTTTTACCGATGATGAGTGGGAGTAAGTTATTGGGAATTAGGTGATCATCCTCATTATATCGTAATTCGTTGTAATTGGTGATATTTGAGGAAATCGCCTGGGTTTTTGCCGGACGACAAATATTTGGTTTTGAATATCCGTTGTTATGCACCAATTTCAAATTGATATATCTGTACGTTTATTTTATAAAGTGAGATATAACATTTTGAAATTATGTCCATGACATTTACCTATATCAGCTGATGGTAAGGTAAGGAGCATTGAACAACGGTGTAATTCTTCATAACCATAGTACAGTTTTCAATCTGCGACGCACAACTTTTGAGTTATTCAACTCAGGGGACTTATACAGAGTATTGTATGTTGTCCAGTGTCCAATAAGACAGAGGGGTTGGTCCTCATACTATATTCTGTTTACTTGTAACTTCTCAAGTTTTAGTCAAGTGTTTCGTAGAAATACAAGGTCCATGTTTTGAGAAGTTATAGGTATAAGAATAAAGTAGAGAACCAGGTGTTGCAAGTATCGGTATTCTTCAAGGTAATCTAAGATGTAGATACTTGTGTGGGGTATTCAGTTGATAGTAATAGTTTTAAGAACTTGCTTCTCTTTCAGGTTACTCATATCTCGATGCACTCCTAAGTTGAGTAATGCTGATCAGCCTCTCTCTATTTAGTTGACATGTATTGGAGATAGCTGCATGATTTAAATCTGGTTCCAATTAGATCAGTGCCTCTGTTTCTATATTGTATATAGAATGGATCATATCTTAACGACGTTAAGCTATATGGAGTTGTCCGGCTTATGCTTAAAACCAGACACTGGATAATTCAAGGCACGTTTCTGTAATGGCAGTTTGTGGGTTAACCCGGGCTATGACGAGGGTTGACTTTCTACCATCTGGAAGATCAATAGTGATATTGTTCTTGACTCGCCACAGTTTTAGTAAAATGGACTTTTTCAGAAAACAGTAGTGGGAGTATGGTAGAACTGGAAGTGATTCCAAAACCGCAAACGATTACTAAAAATTTAATAGGACCTAAAGATTCAATTAGGTTTGACATTCAATTAGCCACTCCGCAGATATGGTAGGTAACCTCAGGTGCCCGAGAGGTACTCTGGTATCCTCAAGGACGGTGACAGGGAGGTTCTTGTTTACCGAGACTTGCCATTACTGATGTCCTAGATTATGAGACCCGGAAGGAGGATTTGTATAGCGTCATTCTAAACTAGTTTTAGAGGTGCACGCATATATGACTCTGCCAGAGGGTTGTCGTAGTCAGTGGGAGCAGCGGGAGTGTAGTGGACAAGTAGCTTATGTCTATTTATAGACTAAAGCAGATATAGCAGGGATAGATCGCCTATTTTTGATGTGACAGTCATAGGTTATGACTTCATCAGAATAGGAGATGGATCTGTTAAGAAGGTAGTAGGGTGTGATGTCCTGGTATATGGATGACATACATGGAGTAGGAAGTGATATTCCTATACTACGATCGGTTATACTGTAGTTTTCACACAGTAGTTTCTCCATATAGGATATGAATAAAATATCAGGCATTCTGGTTATTGGATCTATGGTTTTAGATCTAAATTTGGGAAGTGTCCTAATCCGGGTACATAGACTGCATTCTAAAGGTATTTTAGAATGGACGACTCCTGGCATGGTAGAGAACCTGCAGGTGATGGAGTCACCCTCTCTAAAGGTGTCTTACAGACTAAAGAGGAGAGGGAAGCGCATGATTGGCATATCACTTGCTTAGGCAATTGAGTCGATCATGAGATGTCAAGTAACACACCAGATGTTGCTTTTGCACTAGATGCAATAAGTTGATATTAATCCAATCCTGGAGAAACGTTCGGAAGCAACTTTAGAACATAAGTGGTTGTTCTAAGGATTTGATAACGACAGCCTCCTTCGGGACATGGTTATCCTGGATGACAGAGTGACTGTCAGAGTTATAGTTTTCCCTCTGACGAGGGGTAGTTGTTTGGACAGGTGGTCCAAGCGGATACTGAGGGAGGTATGGCGCAGGATACTGATTAAGTTCAGTTGACGATACAGTCTAAGAAGTTTGGATTTGGAGATCATTTGTGAACTAGGTCCCATCAGATATCCAGACATATTCTAAGATGGGTATTACTCAATTCGGGAGATGGCTTTCTCCGCGAACTTGAGATTAAGAGAGACATAGAAAGCAACATCATGGTGGATCCACTAACTGAGGCTACTTCTCGAACGCAATAGTTTCGCAAAAGAGCTTTGTGAAACTGATTAGTAGTGAAGTTGGGTGTTCGGTATCACACGGGCTGTGAGTATGCGACACCGCAATAATTAGCCTTAAGTGCAAGTGGGAGATTGTTGTATATAGTGCCCTCAAAGTCAATTATTGGATCGCAGGCACGTGATTGCAATGATTGAGGGAGGACCTATACCGGTAGGACAGTCTTACTCGAGTTGATAGTATGCTATTTGGTTTGCCTTTATCATTGTGTACATGCTTTAGGTGACATTACAGATCACTATTACACGTTGATAGAGCCCTTAGGATTCTTGCTTGACTACCAGCAGTACGATGGTGATCATATATGTGAGAGTTGGGTAGTCTATAAGCACATCCTTAAAGTGTCCCTAGTCGTGGGAGTTCAAGACTGGGCATCGATACTCTATGAATAGACTAGTGTATACGATCGAGACCCCGACAAGAGGTGATGGCCGGTCTCACAATCCATTTGTGTCAGTTAGTTCACCTAAGACGTATACAGGTGCTTATTGGGTTATGAGTACACCGGACAGGACTCACCGGGAATACGCTAGTTGGTATTATACCTAGCGTCAGATAGCAGTTCCTTGGTGACATGTATACAGGTTAGTCTATCGACCTGAGATCATCATTGGTCTCGTGTGAGTTCCCACTGTGCTTTGATTACTACCTTACCATGGCTCAAAGGAGTCATGAAAACCGGTTTTAGTTGGGTACAGTCCCGAGCCGCATGGAGGCAGTGAGCGGATCGTCAGGGGATTCGTCTCTCCCAGTATTGGGGTGAGATCGCACTGTGTCTAGGAGAGCCATTGGATGAATTCCTTAGCCAAGGCAAGTGAGATTTACTGGTAGGTATTTCAGTAGTATCTCAGGGTGTTCTGGGCTACACTCCGACACGACTTATACTACTATTGGGGGTTTGACATTTACCATCCCCCTAGGCCCGATATGCGATACTCATAGACGAACGAACCAGACTGTACGGATATTGTCACTGACAGGTTCAGTAGGGTTTTAGGATGAGTTCGCTCGTTGGCCTCCCTTTGCTCAATACCTTGGTAGCTGTTACGTATAGCTAGTACCACTGACGTGCTTGTGGTTAAACCCACTGCCAGCATATTGACGAGTCTTTAGAGTCCCCCACAGAAAGTTTCCCAAGTTCGGGCGAAACGTTGTAGAGGCCGTATGGTTTTATGGCAGGGTTCGATCATATACGTGCATTTATGCACGGATCATGATCGAACGGATCATACTAGTGGGCTTTGGGTTAAGCCGGATCCTAGTATTAGATTTGTTGGATTACTTTCGTCTAGTTGCATTCGTATTCAGTCGGAATGTGGATGCAGGTATGTATATACAGGTGAGGGGTATTCTTATGATCCGTTATGAGTTTACATTAGAAGATGCCATTCTATTTATTGTTTTAAACATTTGGATTAATGTTTTAATTTGATGGAAATTGTGAGGTTAAGTTTTGGCCTTGGGTATTAATTGTGCCATGTGCTCTCTTGGTGACTCATGGTCTTGGGTTTGGTGTGAGATATTTTTAAATGGATTTTTTGTATCTCATTAAAATATATCTCATAACACACCCACACAAGAGAGAGGGCAACCACTTCTCTCTTTCCTCTCTCTCCCTCCCTTGGCTTGCTCACTTGCTCATTTCTCTCAAGCTCACAACCTCCATCAATGGCTTCTTCTTCAACCTCCACTCTATCCCTCTCATATGTTGAGAATCCTAGAGTATTGTGAGACAAATTGATCACACTCATTCTCTACTTCACCTTGGACATGTCGGCTAGCAAACTTCATGTCCGAGTTGCTTCGGTTTTGAAGCAGGGGCCCGTAAAAAGATTCCTTGACGTGGTGCCACTTCGACGAGGAGATCGAGTGAGATAGGAGAAGCCGCGAGGAGCTTAGGATGATGGCTAAAGACCGAAGGACACGGATCGATCGGTATAGCCATTCTATCATCTTTGTAGTTAGCTAGTTTAGTGTTAATGGCACGATCCGAGTAAAAGTATGCATTAGCGCCAGTTTATAAAAGTTTTTGTTCCGCGTTTGGCCTCGGATAGACGGTCGAGGCGCTACCATAGAGTTACAGAACCGAGATCCCTTCACCGGGACTGACCTCTTTAGGAAAAGCTAGCAAATGATACAACCCACTATGTTTGTTTTGAAAACTACTCGATTTTAAAAGCGGAGCTTAAACAACTCATTCTCAAATCACTAGATTCTACAACGATATCTAGTTCATTACGTTAAAGGTTTTCTTCAAAACCAGTCGTAGCCCCCCGTCATTTCAGATAAGGACTATTCAGTATTCGTGCTGCGTTTGTTGGCCTCCGTCAAGGCGTAGTGTGCGGTAGTAGATTAGTGCTTATCTGCTGCATGTGATGCAATTAGATTAGGGTAGTCGTACGGCTTTGTTGACCATAGCTAAGGGTCATACGGGTGGGATTAATTAAATCACGAAATGACGGGTTGATCTTGGCTAGCGCTTATGATTTGTTGACCATAGCCAAGACCATAAATCTCCAGTGGTAAAAAAAGATATTGGAAATTTTAAGTGTTGAAATTTACAATGAGATTGTTTACCTTCTATGAGATAGTTGAATCCCGATACCCACTGCGAGTAAGAGTTACTCCTGCAAGAGTTTTGCACTTTACAATTAGCTAATCCAGTAGGTGTCTAAGAAAGGTGTTAACGGGCTTATGCCTCTGCGGAAACAAGGTTATTTAATTATTTCCATGCGAATGCATGGGGAGACTCCGTTGAAGTACCAATACCTGCCTGGCTGACCGATTGGCGAACTTGTACGGTGTAATTAATCCTGGCTAGTCTTACCATTTAGGGTTTGAAGGATGATTTGATAAAAACAGTGGGAGCCATCCTGATTAGATAAAATAATAACCAATCTAATCTTGCAAGAGCGCACGCAAAAGTGTTTTCTACTCTCTCTCTCCTGGTAGAGACCATAACATGCCTTAATCAAGATAATAATATGGATGTATTGACCGTACCCGCCTATTATACTAAGCTGAGGAACGTTGGTTCCGCTCTACCTTATGATTGTCATAAGTCTGAGCAAGGAATAAAGGAATGTACGGATTTCCATGCAACCCAAATAAAGAAAGAGCATGATGATGCATCTTATTTGGGTGTGTTCGTTATTGAGAACTTTTTCTTAGTTTGCTCTACGTCCTGTGTATTAGATACCGGATCAGGATTCCATATTTGTTATATGTTACATGGGTTAAGAAGAATTAGAGAACTGGGAAAGGGTGATAAATCTCAGGTAGTAGGGAATGGTGTAATTGTTATAGCCAAAGCAGTTGGCGAATATCTCCTTATATTAACAAATGGTAATACATTGATTCTGAACGACTGTTATTTTGTACCAAAGATGATGTGCAATATAATATCAATTTCTTTATTAGATAAAGAAGGATATAACTTTGTACTAGAGAAAAATGTTATGAATATTTTCTTAAATCAAGTGCTGATTGGGTTTGGTACGTTATATAATGGTATATATGTTCTAAATTAAACCACGGTTCTAAATATACATAAAACACAAGAGGAAAAGTTCAGAAATGAACGAAGCCTTCTTATGGCATTGTAGACTTGGTCATATCAATACGACAAGACTAACGAAGTAGCATACAGATTGATATTTGAATCCATTCAAATTTATATCTTATGAAACTTACCAGTCATGTCTCAAAGGCAAGATGACCAAAACTCCGTTTACTGGACACGGAGAAAAAGCTACTGAACTCTTGTGACTAATACATGGTGATGTATGCAGTCCTATGTCTATACATGCCAGGAATGGTTTCTCGTACTTTATTACATTCACCGATGATCTCTCAAGATTCGGACATGTGTTCTTGTTGAAACACAAATTTGAAGTTTTTGAGAAATTCAAGGAATATAAGTACGAAGTTGAGAACCAGAAGGGTAAAGGTATTAAAGTCCTTCGATCTGATCGAGGAGGAGAATACTTGAGCACAGAATTCCGAGACTACTTAAAAGAGAATGGGATTCTCTCTCAGCTTACTCCTCCGTATACACCACAGCACAATGGAGTTTCGGAGCGAAAGAATCGCACCCTATTAGATATGGTGCGCTCTATGATGAGTATTGCTGAGTTACCTATTTCCTTTTAGGGTTATGCACTTATGACAGCTGCATACCTATTGAATAGGGTTTCGACCAAATCCGTGCCTACCATTCCATATGAGATATGGAATGGGAAGAGACTATCTCTTAAATGAGTTAAGATATGGGGTTTTTCGTGTAAGTGCACGGCGGCGCCCCGGCCGTCAATCCGGCGGCCGGAATGCGGAAGCGGTGATAAACTTTAATTTTGCGGACTTTGCAAACCGGCACCACCGCGCACTAAACTCCGGATCGTAACCATTAAACTAGTCTAAGCTAACTAGAAGATGGGTTAGAGATATACCGACGATCCAAGTCCTCCGGTCTTCTCGCCATCGTCCGGATCTCTTGCGGAAAAGTCCCGTCTCCTCCTCGTCGCCGGAAGTGCACCACATCGCCTACTTTGTTTACGGGCTCCCACCTCAATGCCGAGGCAACTCGGGCACGAAGCCGGCTACTCGACATGCCCAAGATTCGTTGTAGAATATGTAGTGAGCAAGTCTCATATGGGGTTATGGAGTTGTGCCATTTTGTGGAGGAAAAGAGAGCTTGGAGAGAGGTGGGGAAAATGTAGCATACCAAAAAAATGAGAGTAACATTTTCCCACACCTAAAAGAAAATGAATCCCATTCCCTTCAAGGAATGGCCGGCCCCCCCTTTCATGTGTGATTGGAGAGAGAGAGAGAACAAACAAGGGGGTGGGTGGAAAAAGAGTAATGATGGAGAAACAAATGATCACCACAAAGAAGAAAAAAACACTCCAAAGCAACCATCACCACATAACAAGGGTCAAGCCATCATGACACAACCATGAAGCAAAAAGTCAAGTCAATGGATGGGACAAGTATCATGACATGATAATATGCAAAGACCCCTTCCACAAATGCTTATTTGCAACAATGCAAATAAGCCCTCCTCCACCAATCTTCGGCCAATGAACGGAACAATGGAAATTTGCCGAAACGGAAAGCAAACTGGCAACTCCAGAAAACTGGTCCCGTAATAAATTACAGGAAAACCCCAATACTGTGCATACACACCCGCATCTGTATTTCGACCGAAATACAAATGCAATGAGACAAAATCTACACTGTACTATACTAGAATCCGGCTTATACCAAAACCAGATAGTAATATCTGTTCGATCCTGATCCGTGCAATACCGCACGTATCTGATCGAACCCTGCCATATAACCATACGGCCTATAGTACAAACTGTCCGATCCTGATCCGTGCAATACCGCACGTATCTGATCGGACCTTGCCATATCTCCATACGGCCTCTACAACCTTTCGCCCGAAAGCTGAGTAACAGAATGTGGGGGACTCTAAAGACTCGTCAACACCTTGGTTGTGGATTTAACCACTAGCACGTCAGAGGTATAAGCCAATACGTAACGGGCTACCAAGTATTGACCAAAAGGGACGTCTGTGAGCGAACTCAGCCTGACAACCCTACTGAGCCTGTCGGTGACAATATCCGTGCAGTCCGGTCCGTTCGTCTATGAGTATCGCATGGCGGGCCTAGGGGGTTGGTAAAAGTCAGACCCCCAAAAGCGGTACAAGTCGTGTCGGAGTGTAGCCCAGAACACCCTGAGATACTACTGGAATACCTACCAGTAAATCTCCTTGCCTTGGCCAAGGACTTTGTGTAATGGCTCTCCTAGACACAGCACGACCTCACCCCCAATACCGGGAGAGACGAACCCCTGAAGATACGCTCACTGCCTCTATGTGGCTCGGGACTGTACCCAACTAAAACCTGTTTGCACGACTCCTTTGAGCCGTGGTAGGGTAGTAATCAAAGTACAGTGGGAACTCACACGAGACAAATGACGATCCCCAGGTCGATGAACTAACCTGCACACATGTCACCAGGGAACTGCCATCTGACGTCTGGTATATGACCAACTAGCATGTTCCCGGCGAGTCCTGTCCGGTGTACTCATAACCCAATGAGCACCTGTATACATCTTAGGTGATCCAACTGACACCAGTGGCTTGTGAGACCGGCCACCGCCCCTCGTCGGGGTCTCGACTGTATACACTAGTCTACTAATGGAGTATCGATGCCCAGTCTCGAAACTCCCACGACTAGGGACCTTTTAAGGATAAGCTTATAGACCCCCAGCTCCCACTTATATGATCGCCCTCATACTGCTGGTGGTCAAGCAAGAATCCTAGGGGCTCTATCAACGTGTAATAGCGACGTGTCAGGTCACCTAAAGCAGTACACGATGATAAAGGTAAACCAGATAGCATACTATCATCTCGAGTAAGACTGTCCTACCGGGATAGGTCCTCCCTCAATCATTACAATCACGTACCTGTGACCTAATAATTGACTCTGAGGGCACTATCTCCAACAATCTCCCACTTGCACTCAAGGCTAATTATTGCGATGTCGCATACTCACAGCCCGTGTGATACCGAACACCCAACTCCTCTACTAGTCAGTCTCACAAAGCTCGTTTGCGAAACTATTGCGTTCGAGGAATAGCCTCAGTGAGTGGATCCGCATAGTTGTTTCATTCCATGTCTCTCTATTTCTCAAGTTCGCGGAGAAACCCATCTCCCGAAATGAGCAATACCTGTCTCAGAATATGTCTGGATGTCTGATGGGACCTAGCTCATAAATGAACTCCAAATCCAAACTTCTTAGACTGTATCGTCAACTGAACTTAATCAGTATCCTGCGCGCCATGCCTCCCTCAGTATTGCCTTGGACCACCTGTCCAAAATACTGCCCCTCATCAGAAGGAAAACTATAACTCTGACAACCTCCTTGTCGTCCATGTCACCTTGGAAGCCTGGAATGATAACTGTCTCCTGAATGAGGCTGTCGTTATCATCTCCCTAGAACATCCACTTATGTTCTAAAACTGCTTCCGACTGTTTCTCCAGGATTGGATTAATGTCAACTTATTGCATCTAGTGCAAGAACAACATCTGGTGTGGTACTTGACATCTCACGATTGACTCAATTGCCTGAGCAAGTGATCTGCCAATCAAGCCCGTCCCTCTCCCCTTTAGTCTGTAAGACACCTTTGGAGAGGGTGACTCCATTACCTGCAGGTACACTACCGTGCCAGGAGTCGTCCATCCTAAATACTCTTAGAATGCTGTCAAGTACCCTGATCGGGAAACCACCCAAATCTAGATCTAAAACCATAGATCTAGTAACCAGTATGTCTGATATAAAATCCATTTCCTTTGTGGAGAAACAACTGTGTGACGACCAAAGTATAACCGATCGTAGTGTAGGAGCTTCTTTTCCTACTCTGTGTATATCATCCAAATACCAGGATATCACACCCTACTACCTTCTCAACAGATCCATCCTCTATTCTGATGAAGTCAAACCCATGACTGTCACGTCAGAAAAAGATGATCTATCTCCGCTACTTCTGCTCTAGTCTATAAATAGACAGAAGCAACCTGTCCACCAATGCTTCCGCTGCTCCCACTGACTACGACAACCCTCTGGCAGAGTCATATAGACGCACACTTCTAAAACTGGTTTAGAACGACGCTATACTCATCCTCCCGCCGGGTCTCGTAACCTGGAACAACAGCAATGGCAATTGTGGGTAAACAAGAACTTCCCTGTCACCGTCCTTGAGGCTACCGTAGTGCCTCTCGGGTGCCTGAAGTTACCCACCTTATCTGCGGAGTGGCCAATGGAATGTCAATCCAGATTGAATCTTTAGGTTCCTTATCAAATCTTCAGTAATCGTTTGTGGTTCTGGAATCACTTCCAGTTCTACCATACTCCCACTACTGTTTTCTGAAAAAATCCATTTTTAATAAAACTGTGGCGAGTCTAGAACAATATCGCTATTGTTCATCCAGATGGTAGAAAGTCAACCCTCGTCATAGCCTGGGTCAACCCACAAACAGCCATTACAGAAACGTGCCTTGAGTTGTCCAGTGTCTGGTTTTAATCATAAACCGGACAACTCCCCGTACCTTAACATCGTTAAGATATGAACTGTTCTATATAGAAACAGAGGCACTGATTTAATTGAACCAGATTCAAATCATGCAGCTGTCCCCAGCGCATGTCAACTAAATGGAAGGAGGCCGATCAGCGTTACTCAACTTAGGAATACTTCCAATTATGAGTAACCTGAAAGAGAAGCAAGATCTCTTTATCATTACTATCAACTGAATACCATACACAAGTATCTACATCTTCGATCTCTTTGAAGAATCCCGATACTTGCTATACCTGGTTCTCTACTCTATTCAAATACCAATAACTTCTCCAAATTCGGACCCTGTGTTTCCACGAAACACCTGTCTAAAAACTAGAGAAGTCATAAGTAAACCGAATATAGTACGAGGACCAACCGCTCTGTCCTGATGGACCCTGGACAACATACAATACTCTGTACAAGTCCCTTGAGTCTGATAACTCATTCACTGTGTGTCGTAGGTTGAAAACTGTACTTATGGTTAAGAAGAATTACACCGCTGTTTAATGCTCCTTACCTAACCATCCACTGATATAGGTAAATGTCGTAGACATAATTTTAGAAAGGTATATCTCACTCTATGAAAATAGACGTACAGATATATCAATTTGAAATTGGTGCATAACAGCGGATATTCAAAACCAAATATTTGCCGACCGGCAAACAGCCCAGGTGATTTCCTCAAATATCACTGATTACAACGAATCCCGATATAATGAGGATAATCACCCAATTCCCAATAACTTACTCCCACTCATCATCTGTAAAACCATACAGATATGAGAATCGTACCTGGTAAATACATATCCTGGAGTAAGTATCTAATCGGGAAATCAGTTTTCCTTTAACATTACACAGTGAAACTGAAACATTGAAACGTTCCGATGGGGTATTCTGGTATTCCTAGTAATGCCTCTTCCAGATTCACGACTGTAACCGTATAGTTCTTTGCCTCCTCTCCAAATCCCTTCATATGTCTTTAGTCTTTACCTTCTGCACACCCTTTTAGGCCAAATGGTTTTCTTCCTTCCCTACCGTTCGGCACCAGCCTATGGTTTGGAAGAAGACTATCCAATAAGCATAATGGGTGTACTGTCCCAATCCTAGGAACACTCGCAATGAGAGAGGGTGAAGATAAAAGACAACCGAACAAACCTTATTCCTATTTCTCCTGAACCAGAATCCATCCCCGAACTGGAACAAGTTCCATTCGAGTTCGTATATAACCATACGATGGAGTATCCAAATAAACTGTGGATCTTCGTAGTGATACGGAGTGTCCTGGAGAAATACAAAGGTGATGTGGGAGTGGTAACGAAATATTTGGTTTGGTCGTGAATATCTGTTGCAATTTACTTTGCCCTCTTACTAATCCCTTGCTTTGTCTGAACTTAATACCTTCTGCACACCATCATTACGCTAATTGGTTTTCTTCATTCCCTACCGGTCGGCACCAGCCTAAGGTTTGGAAGAAGACAATCCAATAAGCGTAACAGGTGTACTACCCCTAAACCAAGCAGTACTCGTAACCTGAGAGAGGGTAAAAGGAAAAGACAACTGAATAATCCTATCCGTTTTCTCCAGAACCGGAAACCATCCTCGAATAAATTCTTTCGAGTTCGTATCTAACCATACGATGGTTTTGTCCAGTGGAAGTGGACGTTCGTAGTAATACAGGGTGTCCTGGAGAAAAGGGTAAAAGTAGGAGTGGCAATGAGGTTTGCAACTCTGACAATCCAAAAGCCAGTGTTAAAAAGGTTCGGTCAACTTGGTCACTGAGTCATAGTCTTAGGGTCGGGTCAATGGTCGCTGCCAAAGAGAGAGAGAAAAGAAACACTCAGCGTGCACTCTAACCTAGATCAGAATGGTTACCAATTTATCTAATCTGGAATCCTCCCACTGTACCTCAAATTCTCCTCCAAACCTGAAAGAAGAATTAGTCGGGGTCACCCGAGGAGTAAACTAACTCATCAGTGGGAATCGGGATCCAACTATCATCGCATGACAACATGACGGAATCCGCTCACGGTATCACACTCCAGAAGGTATGCGCATATCTGGCAAGTTTCAGTTCTTTTGAAACTCCCGATGTGATTTCTGCCCCATGCTCTTATGACCTTGGCGTGAGGTCAAAATATCATAAGTCACATGTCAAGTTCTGCCCATCATTATCCAGGTTAATTTGAACCCACCCGTACGTACCCTTGACGTAGGCCAAAATAGTAGTACGACTGTCCCAAACCAACGCATCTATCTATGCAACAGATAAATACCCGGCAGCTACCAAACACTATGCCTTGGCGTGAGGTCAAAATACATAGCTTGAATACTACCGAATATTTAACTGAAATGATGGAGGGCTACGAATGGTTTCTGGCGAAAACCTTTAACGTAATGAACTTGATATTGTTGAAGGAACGGATAGCTTTTTGAAAATATAGTGACGAAAACCGTTGCTAAAGAGGTCACTCCCGGTGAAGGGATCTCGGCTCTTTCCCCGTAGAATGAGGTGCAGGATATTCCAACTGAATACCACGGTGCAAAGCAAAAGTAATCGGCTATAGTGAAGTTAATGCCCTGACGCAAACTTTTGTCCAAGGGGTCACTCCCGGTGAAGGGATCTCGGCCCTTGCCTCGTCGACTGAGGAGCAGGATATTCTAAATGAATACCGCAATGCAAAACAAAAGTGAACGTCCTTGCAATAACAGCTTTTTGAAAAGTGTTCCAACAACATCAGATTAGGTTTGTTTTAAACTTGCATTGATCCGAATCAACACAGTCCCATCAATTGATCACACCAAAAAGAACGAAAATATACTGATGTACGTATATGCCATCCGCATTCGCCACTGGGTCCCGTCATTACCCGTTAGGTTAGCTAACTAACGACAGAGCGGGGACTGGACTAGCGCGGATGCAAAACATATACAACATCTACTAATATATATACCAATATATAGTATTTCGCTCAAGGCGTGAATAAAATGCAACATCACAGAAATGTACAGCATCACAGAAACAATACAGATATCTGGGATCCCCGGGTTTCACAGAGCCGCTGAAACCCGACGTTCCCCTGGTCGTGTGGATAGCCTGTGCAATGAAATCCTAGACCCCTACGGGCGCGGCAAGTTACCCGCCAAAACCTGAAGCGAGGCAGCTCCCTTCAGCATCGTGAATGGACCACCCAGCACTTCACGGAATCCGGTAACTTGGGCACCCCTCCTGGGTCAACCTGTACCCCCTACGAGTGCGGCGAATAGCCCGCCAATCCTAGAGTGAAGCCCCCTCCGTCTCAATGCCATGAGATGCGGGCTTGTTGCCCTCCAGAACCCGGCTATCCGTGTACCCCTCCGCGGGGCAATCCTAGTACATAAAGTAAAATATACATACAACGGGTACATCGACCGCAACCAGGTCGTGCCCCAAAATAATAATACAATCAGGCAGTGACGGCAGTCCACATGTCGGACGCTCGCCCCGCAATATCAAATGTACATAATACAACAGAACTGTACTAGCATTGCATCCAGGCTATCCCCCACGACCGATCCGCAACATCACAGCAAAAACAAAACATCAACGTGAAAGTCACGTTCGCAAATCCGTCTAACCGGGCTATAGCAGTTAGACCGGATTTACCGATCAAGTGACATTCACGGTCGCAGATATAATGTAAATACTGTGAAAAATGTGTTTAAAATATCCGATCGATCAAAAATTAACAAGTGGGCCCCCAATCAAAACTGTAGCACTCACAGAAAACCTGGGCCCAATTTTAATATTCCAAAACCCATATTTTAAGCCCAGAAGGCCTCTGTAAAAAATTGGTGAAGTGATCTCCACAGTGTGCGGCGGAAGGGCGGCGGGAAGGGGGTTTTCGCGGCGGTTCCGCGCTCCCACTGTGGAGTTACTTCGTCGAATTTTTACAGAGCTCTTAGATTTTCCAGTACATCAATATTTTACAACCTGAAAAAATTTTCGACACCAAAAATTTCCAACAGAAAACTGATGCTAACAAAAATGTAGTTTTGGAACATTCGATCGATCGAAACAGAAAAACACACTACACAAAGCTAGACTAAGTTAATGGGGAGGCTCTGATACCACTGTAAGTGCACGGCGGCGCCCCGGCCGTCAATCCGGCGGCCGGAATGCGGAAGCGGTGATAAACTTTAATTTTGCGGACTTTGCAAACCGGCACCACCGCGCACTAAACTCCGGATCGTAACCATTAAACTAGTCTAAGCTAACTAGAAGATGGGTTAGAGATATACCGACGATCCAAGTCCTCCGGTCTTCTCGCCATCGTCCGGATCTCCTGCGGAAAAGTCCCGTCTCCTCCTCGTCGCCGGAAGTGCACCACATCGCCTACTTTGTTTACGGGCTCCCACCTCAATGCCGAGGCAACTCGGGCACGAAGCCGGCTACTCGACGTGCCCAAGATTCGTTGTAGAATATGTAGTGAGCAAGTCTCATATGGGGTTATGGAGTTGTGCCATTTTGTGGAGGAAAAGAGAGCTTGGAGAGAGGTGGGGAAAATGTAGCATACCAAAAAAATGAGAGTAACATTTTCCCACACCTAAAAGAAAATGAATCCCATTCCCTTCAAGGAATGGCCGGCCCCCCCTTTCATGTGTGATTGGAGAGAGAGAGAGAACAAACAAGGGGTGGGTGGAAAAAGAGTAATGATGGAGAAACAAATGATCACCACAAAGAAAAAAAAAACACTCCAAAGCAACCATCACCACATAACAAGGGTCAAGCCATCATGACACAACCATGAAGCAAAAAGTCAAGTCAATGGATGGGACAAGTATCATGACATGATAATATGCAAATACCCCTTCCACAAATGCTTATTTGCAACAATGCAAATAAGCCCTCCTCCACCAATCTTCGGCCAATGAACGGAACAATGGAAATTGGCCGAAACGGAAAGAAAACTGGCAACTCCAGAAAACTTGTCCCGTAATAAATTACAGGAAAACCCCAATACTGTGCATACACACCCGCATCTGTATTTCGACCGAAATACAAATGCAATGAGACAAAATCTACACTGTACTATACTAGAATCCGGCTTATACCAAAACCGGATAGTAATATCTGTTCGATCCTGATCCGTGCAATACCGCACGTATCTGATCGAACCCTGCCATATAACCATACGGCCTATAGTACAAACTGTCCGATCCTGATCCGTGCAATACCGCACGTATCTGATCGGACCTTGCCATATCTCCATACGGCCTCTATAACCTTTCGCCCGAAAGCTGAGTAACAGAATGTGGAGGACTCTAAAGACTCGTCAACACCTTGGTTATGGATTTAACCACTAGCACGTCAGAGGTATAAGCCAATACGTAACGGGCTACCAAGTATTGACCAAAAGGGACGTCTGTGAGCGAACTCAGCCTGACAACCCTACTGAGCCTGTCAGTGACAATATCCGTGCAGTCCGGTCCGTTCGTCTAGGAGTATCGCATGGCGGGCCTAGGGGGTTGGTAAAAGTCAGACCCCCAAAAGCGGTACAAGTCGTGTCGGAGTGTAGCCCAGAACACCCTGAGATACTACTGGAATACCTACCAGTAAATCTCCTTGCCTTGGCCAAGGACTTTGTGTAATGGCTCTCCTAGACACAGCACGACCTCACCCCCAATACCGGGAGAGACGAACCCCTGAAGATACGCTCACTGCCTCCATGTGGCTCGGGACTGTACCTAACTAAAACCTGTTTGCACGACTCCTTTGAGCCGTGGTAGGGTAGTAATCAAAGTACAGTGGGAACTCACACGAGACAAATGACGATCCCCAGGTCGATGAACTAACCTGCACACATGTCACCAGGGAACTGCCATCTGACGTCTGGTATATGACCAACTAGCATGTTCCCGGCGAGTCCTGTCCGGTGTACTCATAACCCAATGAGCACCTGTATACATCTTAGGTGATCCAACTGACACCAGTGGCTTGTGAGACCGGCCACCGCCCCTCGTCGGGGTCTCGACTGTATACACTAGTCTACTAATGGAGTATCGATGCCCAGTCTCGAAACTCCCACGACTAGGGACCTTTTAAGGATAAGCTTATAGACCCCCAGCTCCCACTTATATGATCGCCCTCATACTGCTGGTGGTCAAGCAAGAATCCTAGGGGCTCTATCAACGTGTAATAGCGACGTGTCAGGTCACCTAAAGCAGTACACGATGATAAAGGTAAACCAGATAGCATACTATCATCTCGAGTAAGACTGTCCTACCGGGATAGGTCCTCCCTCAATCATTACAATCACGTACCTGTGACCTAATAATTGACTCTGAGGGCACTATCTCCAACATTCCGTTCTATGTTAAAAAGCAAAATCCGGACAAGCTCGAGGCAAGGTCAGTTTTGTGCAAGTTTATGGGATATCTAAAGGATTCATATGGATATATCTTCTACCAAACTGTGGAACAAAAGATGTTTGTTTCTCAATATGCCACCTTTTTTTGAAAAGGAATTTCTTGTTAAAGAAATTAGTGGTAATGAGGTAGAACTGGAAGAAGTTCCAGCAGCATAAACTACAACTGATGATTTGGTAAGACCGGAGGATTCAATAGTCCCCGACGAACCTCAGCCACTCCGTAAATCTAGTAAGGTTCCTCATCCACCTGAGAGATACTATGATTTTCTCATAGACGGTGGGAGCGAGGATTGCATCATGGAAGATGATAACCCAACTAGTTTCGAGCAGGCCATCACAAGCGGAGACTCTGTAAAATGGCTGGATGCAATGCAATCTGAGATAGAATCCATGTACACCAACAAAGTATAGACTTTGGAAGTTGCTCCTGAAGGGGTAAAATCCATCGGGAGTAAGTGGATCTTTAAGATGAAACTTGGTGTAGATGGAAAGGTTGAGACCTTCAAAGTTAGACTTATAGCAAAAGTTTTCATCAACGACGAGGTGTCGACTATGATGAAACCTTTTCTCCAGTGGCTATGCTTAAGTCCATCGGGATCATACTTGCCCTTGCTGGATACCATGACTACGAAATCTGGCAGATGGACGTCAAGACTGCTTTTCTAAATGGTAATTTAGAAGAGAGCGTGTACATGACACAGCCAGAGGGCTTCAGAGACAGTGGGAGCAGCGTAAAGGTGTGTAAGCTACTTAAATCAATCTACGAATTAAAGCAGGCATCGCGGAGCTGGAACATCTGTTTTGATGCGGTAGTCAAAGAGTCTGACTTCATCAAAAATGTAGATGAACCTTATATATACAAGAAGGTTGTAGAGATTAAGGTTGTCTTCCTCGTATTGTACGTGGATGACATACTCTTGATAGGAAATGATGTTCCTATGCTACACTCGGTCAAGATCTTCTTATCAAAAAAGTTCTCTATGAAAGTTCTAGGTGATGCCTCCTATATCCTGGGGATTAAGATCTATAGAGATAGATCTAAGAGGTTATTGGGATTGTCCCAATTTAGGTACATTGACACCATACTAAAGAGGTTTAGTATGGAAGATTATAAGCGTGGTAATTTACCCGCTTGCTCAAGAATCACTCTCTCTAAAGAGATGTCTCCCAAGACTGATTTGGAGAGGGCTCGCATGCAAGGGATACCCTTTGCTTCTGTAGTTAGGTCAATCATGTACGCGATGTTATGTACCAAACTGGTTGTAGCTTACGCACTTAATATGGTAAGTAGGTATCAATCAGATCCTGGGGAGAAGCACTGGACAGCTGTGAAGAACATTCTTAAGTACTTAAGAACGACTAAAGAAATGTTCTTGGTGTATAGTAACGGAGAACTTTAGATGGAGTCCTTTACCGATTCGAGCTTCCAGAGTGATAAGGACGACACTAAGTCAGTCTCGGGTTTTGTCTTTACCCTCAAAGGAGGGGCGGTATGTTGGAAGAGTTCCAAACAAGATACAGTGGCAGACTTTGTAAGTCCATGTCACGCACCCCACGAACTTGCGGGGAGGCGGAATATATGAAAAACGATTATCAAAGCTTCGTAACACGGACTTGAGCGCATGAATCGTATCTAAACCGTTACTAGCAAACTATGAAAGGTTTAACTACTCGGATTCGAAGTTATACCTCACGTTACTTTTCCTTCGGGTCTTCATCGATGTCCTCCACTCCTCGTAGGCTCCTTGGAACATCGGCACCTCAACGGCCTCCTCGAGTCAAAGACGATCCACCCGAAAGCTCCTTGTCCAAGCTTGATCTCTAACTTGAGATAACTAGGTTGCTCAAAGTGCTATTCTAAGCTACCTAGGGGATATTGAGTGAGGTTATGGATGTATTAGTCTAGCTAACCCTTGATCTCAACACATGAGAGGTTAGAGTTAGGGTTTCAAGAACGAGAGCTTGAGGAGAGAGAAGGTGAGAAAGTGAATTGTTTTGGATGAATGAAATCATTTGAGTATATATGAAACATATGATATTATAAAGTAAAATAATAAATAAAGCTTTATCATCACGTTTCATTAATACCCTAAGTGATTCAACATATGAGTCATATAAATCATTAAATGAATCATTAACTCAATGCATGAATCACTACATGACTCACTAATCCAATTAATGCAAATGCCACCTTAGCCTCCAACTCACCTTTCTTCTAGAAGCTTCCCGGATAATTACGAGAACGCCCCTCCAATCCGTGAAAACACGGAAAAACTTTAGACTGTATAAATCCAATAATCTGATACTAGAATCTGGCTTAAACTAAAGCCGACTATTAAAAACTGTCCGAACGTCGTACGTGCGTTTAAACACGTATGCGTCTGAACCCTTGTCGTAAAACCATACGACCTCTATATCGTTTTGCCTGAAGTAGGGAAACTCTCTGTGTGAGACTCTAAAGACTCGAAACTACGCTGGCAGTGGTTTTAACAACAGACCGCAAGCGGCACTAGCTGTACGTAAAGGTCCCCAGGTAAATGTCGATAAGAAGGCCGATGAGGAAACCATCCAAACTCCTACTGAGACTGATGTGACAATCTCCGTACAATCCGGTCTGTTCGTCTAAGACTATCGCATATCAAGCCTAGGGGGCGGCAAGCGTCAGTCCCCTAATAGCGATATAAGTCGTGTCGGAATGAAGCCCATTACACCTTGAGAAACTACTGGAACCTACCAGTAAATCTCGCTTGCCCTGGCCAGGGACTTTGCGTAATGGCTCTCTGACACAGCACGATATCAACTCTTAATACCGGGAGAGACAAATCCTGTCTAACCGCCACTGCCTCCAAGTGCTCGGGACTGCACCCAACTGCTACCTGTTTCCAAGACTCCTTTGAGCCGTGGTAGGGTAGCAATCTAAGAAAAGTGGGACACACTCGAGGCGAAGTAGCAGTGTCAAGTCTGCGGACTATGCTGTACTCATATCACCTGGGAACTGTTAACTGACGATGGGTTGATACCAACCAATCAGTTCCCCTGCGAGTCCTGTCCGGTGTACCCGTAACCTAACGAGCACCTGTATACTATATCCAGTACGACGTACTGATGGCTGTGGGACAGACCATCTCCCCAACTGGGATGGAAAGCGTACACACTAGTTTACTCTGGATTATCGATGCCCAGTCTCGATAATCCTATGACTAGAGATGAGTATAGGATGTTGCTTATAGACTACCCAGCCCCCACTAGTGTGACTGCCATCACAACGCTGGTAATCAAGCAAAGATCCTATGGGCTCTACTAATATGTATAAGTGATACGTTACAAGAAACATATGCACATATTTAAGTAGACACAAACAAAGTAGCATACTACCATTTTTAGAAAGACTGTATATACAACTGTGATTAACCCAAGCTTCCATTATGTAATATACATACAAGTATGATACAATAATGGCCCCTAGGGCATATACACTAACAATCTCCCACTTGCACTAGGTACATGAGCTGGCATATCGTAGACCTATCTTCTCGAATAGCCTCTCGAACTGTGTCTGAGGAATGGCCTTTGTGAATGGATCAGCAATGTTATTCTCCGTCTCTACTCTTTTCACCTCGATCTCCCGGCGATCAACGATCTCCCTGATCAGGTGGTACCGCCTTAAGATGTGTCTGGACTTCTGATGGGACCTGGGTTCCTTCGCTAAAGCGATAACGCCGTTGTTGTCATAATACAGAGGTATTGGATCAACACTGGTAGGAACCACCTGAAGATCTGTGAGGAACTTCTTCATCCGGACAGCTTCTTTTGCGGCATCGCAAGCAGCTATGTACTCTTCTTCCATTGTTGAGTCAGCAGCGGTCTCCTGCTTGGAACTCTTCCAACAGACCGCCCCTCCATTGAGTGTAAAGACATAACCCGACATGGATTTGGAGTCATCCTTATCACTCTGGAAGCCGGAGTCGGCAAAGTCCTCCATCTGGTGGTCTTTTCCGCCATAAACCAAGAACATATCCTTAGTCCTCCTCAGGTACTTTAGAATGTTCTTTACTGCTATCCAATGCTTCTCCCCTGGGTTTTCCTGATAACGGCCTACAACGCTCAATGCGTATGCTATATCTGGTCCGGTACATAACATCGCATATATTATAGAGCCTACCGCAGAAGCGTAGGGTATGATCGACATGCGATCCCTTTCCAAATCAGTCTTGGGAGACATCTCTTTGGAGAGGGTGATTCCGTGACAAGCCGGTAGGTTACCGCGCTTAGAATCATCCATACTGAATCTCTTCACTATGGTGTCTATGTACCTGGACTGCGAAAGTCCTAACATCCTCTTTGATCTATCACGATAGATCCGGATCCCGAGAATGTAGGTGGCATCACCCATGTCTTTCATGGAGAATTTATGTGACAAGAATGTTTTGACTGACTGTAACATAGGAATAGAATTTCCTATTAGGAGAATGTCATCCACGTACAAGATGAGGAATACTACAGCTCTCCCTACAATCTTACTGTATATGCAAGGTTCAACTGGATTTTTGATAAAGTCAAATTCTTTGACAGCATCATCAAAACAGATGTTCCAACTCCGCGATGCTTGCTTTAGTCCATAAATGGACTTAAGCAGCTTGCATACTTTACCGCTGCTTCCACTCTGAATGAATCCCTCTGGCTGATCCATATAGACGCTCACATCCAAATTACCATTTTGAAAGGCCGTCTTTAAGTCCATCTGCCATATTTCATAATCGTGGAAGGCAGCAATAGCAAGAAGGACCCGAATGGATTTAAGCATAGCCACTGGAGAAAAGGTTTCGTCATAGTCCAAACCAGGTCTTTGACGGAAACCCTTTGCAACAAGTCTAGCTTTATAGGTTTCAACCTGTCTATCTACACCAATCTTCTTTTTGAAGATCCATTTGCATCCTACGGGTTTTACCACATCTGGAGCAATGTCCAAAGTCCATACTTTGTTAGTGTACATGGACTCCATTTCGGTCCGCATTGAATCCAGCCATTTTACTGACTCACCGCTCTGAATGGCTTGCTGGAAGCTAGTAGGCTCATCATAGTCAATAGTGCAATCCTCTCTATCCCCGTCTATGAGAAAACCGTAGTATCTCTCAGGCGGATGAGACTGCCTACTACTCCTGTGGAGTGGCGTTGGGATGTCTGGTTCTTCTGAAACCTCTGGTTCTACCATACTTTCAGTAGTAGTTTGTGGTTCTGGAATTTCTTCCAGTTCTATTTCTCTCCCATTTGTTTCCTTTTCTAAAAACTGATATTCTAGAAAATGGTCATTACGAGAAACAAAAACCTTTTGTTCCTCTGCGTAATAGAAAAAATACCCCCTGGAGTTCTTTGGGTATCCCACAAACTTACACAGTACTGAGCGTGCCTTGAGCTTGTCCGCATGCTGCTTTTTAACAAAAGCTGGACATCCCCATATCTTTAGATATGAAGATAGGGTTTCTTCCCACTCCACATCTGATATGGTGTGGTAGGCACAGTTTTGGTTGGAATCTTGTTCAAAAGATATGCAGCTGATTCTAGCGCATAACCCCAGAAAGATCGCGGTAACTCAGCCTTACTCATCATGGAACGAACCATATCCAATAGGGTTCGATTCCTCCTTTCTGATACACCGTTGTGTTGTGGTGTGTATGGAGGTGTAAGCTGAGAGAGAATTCCATTCTCTTTTAAGTAACCCAGGAACTCAGCACTTTAGTATTCACCACCTCGATCAGATCTCAGTGTTTTAATACTTTTGCCTATTTGTTTTTCAACTTCATTCTTGTATTCCCGAAATTTCTCAAAGGCCTCGGATTTATGCTTTGTTAGGAAGACATGTCCATACCTAGAGAAATCATCTGTGAAAGTAATGAAGTATGAATAACCACTTCGCGCATGTGTAGACACTAGACCACACACGTCACTGTGTATGAGTCCTAAGAGCTCGCTTGCTCTTTCTCCGTGTTCAGTGAACAGAGTCTTTGTCATCTTTCCCATCAGACAAGATTCACAAGTGGCATAAGACTGATACTCGAACGGATCCAAGTATCCCTCTCTATGTAACTTTGTTAATCTTCTCTCATTGATGTGACCAAGTCTACAATGCCATAAGAAAGCCTGATTTGTTTCCGGAGACTTTCTTTTAAGTGTGTCTTGGACACTGAAAATCTGGGCTTGATTTAATACGTATATTCCGTTTTCTAATGTACCTGACCCAATTATAACTTGATTTAGGTGGATGTGAACCACATCTCTTGCAAAAGTAAAATCATATCCTTCCTTAGAAAGTAAGGATACAGATATGATATTACAAGTCGTACCTGGTATATAAAAAATAGTTACGCAGAATCAATATCTGCCCAGTTGTCAGTCCAAGATGATATTCCCCTACGGATTCAGCGTTCATGCTCATTCCGTTAGCAACTGTGAGGGTCATATCACCTATCCCGATAACCCTACGGTTTCTCAGAGCCTGTAATGAATTACAGATGTGAGATCCTGACCCGGTATCCAATACCCAGGAAGTAGGGTTAACTGACATACGGTTCTCTATCACAAACACACCCGAAGCTGAAGCCATAATATGCTTCGAATCCTGGCTACTGGCTTTGCTAACCCTGCAATACTTCTACCAATGTTCATTCTTGTAACAATAGGAATGTCCCTCTTTTACTACATCGAGTCCTGAAACATTTACCCTTCTCTTTCCTTCTACTTCCCTGATTTTCTTTAGGGTAGAAGGCAGAGACTGTAGAATCAAGTCAGTATCTGACTCGTTTCCCAACGTGGTCTTCAGGTCCTGGAGCTCATCAATATAGCTAGTCATTGTAAGGACGTTGTCCCCTACAGATGACCCAACGGCCAACCTCGCTTGAATTAATTCGGTCGGGGTCTTATATCTTGTGATATGAGATTGCTCTCCATATAAATCTTTGTCATGGAGAAAGATGGAAACTAAGTCCATCTTCTCGTGTTGCTTCTGGTATACACCATCAACTGAAGCTAACATGAGGCACTTGGCTTTTGCTTTATCCTATTCCCTTGTCTGACGGATATCCATATCCGCGACGTTGGAAACTGGACCTGGGACGGCAGGATCTTGAGTAGTAATAGGGTGGTCCAGCTTGTCATAGGTAATGGACTTCAGGACAGACCATTACCAGTTATATAAGTCAGATTCAGTCAATTTGTTATCTAGATGTAACCTAGTCGTGGTCACAAGGTTGCTGCAATTAAGAGAGAGAGAAGAAAAGACTTTTAGCATGATGCTCTTGCAAGTTTAGAGCGGTTTTTAATTTATCTAAACAGGATGGCTCCCACTGTTTCTCGAATCCTTCCTCAAACCATAAAAGAAGAATTAGCCAGGAGTATTCTCACCGTACAATACTTGCTTAACCGTTCAGCCAGGCCAGTGTCGATACTTCGAGGGAGGTTTTCCAACGCCTTCGCGAAGTTCCTTAATTAAATAACCTCTTTTCTCTGGGGGCGTAACCCCGCTGACACCTTTCTTGGCACCTACCTGGTTTATAGCATTGATCGTTAAGTGACGAATCTCCTGATAAGTAGTATATACTCACAATATGATCGGGATCCAAAATATCATCGTATGATAATGTTGAAGGAATCCTACCAGTATTCATCAAACTCCAAAATGGTATGCATATCTCTGCAAATTTCAGTTTCTTTAGAAATTCCCGATGTGGATTTTTGCCCCATGCTCTTATGACCTTGATGAAGGCCAACATATCATAAGTCACATGTCAAGTTCTACCCGTCATTATCCAGGTTAATTTGAACCCACCCGTACATACCCTTGACGAAGGCCAAAATAGTAGTACGACTGTCCTAAACCAACGCATCTATCTATGCTACAGATAAATATCCAGCAGCTACCAATCACTATGCCTTGGTGAAGGTCAAAATACATAGCTTGAATACTACTGAATATTTAACTGAAATGACGGAGGGCTACGACTGGTTTTGGAAAAACCGTGAACGTAGTGGACTTGATATAATCGAAGGAACCTGATACTTTTAAAAAAGGAGTGGTTAAAGCTCCGCAATTTTAAAAATTCTGATCCTTTAAAATAACCGAGTGGTTTCTTTTAAATTTGTTTCAACGATTGAACTTTGGTTTATTTTCTTTGCATTATAATAATGCGTCCCATCATTAATCCTATCATTACAGAAAACAACGAAAATTCCACGTCCTCTTATGCCATCTGCATTCGCCACAGTGTCCCGTCATCACCCGTTAGTTTACTTATCTAACGACAGAGCGGGGGCTGGGCTAGCGCGGGTGTAAAACATAAGTGACGTTTAATAGCTATCATATATAGATATTGTACATTCGTCAGACGCAATAATAAGCATTCCAGATCACTGATGAACTTTATTGGATTTACTAGCAATCCGCATTTTCTTTGAGCCTGCAATAAAAGACGGATTACACAGTTGTGATGAATAGCCATAACCCCACCCTAGACCCCTATGGGTACGGCAAACTACCCGCCAAGTACCCGAAGTGAAGCGGTCTCCTAAACAAAGTGAGTAGGCCACTAAACACTTCAAAGTACCCGGTAGTTTGTGCACCCCACCTTGGGTTTATCCTAGGAGCAAAAACAGTAAAAAGAAATAATACAACGGTGGCTACAACCGCAACCTGGATGTGCCCCGCAAAAGAATATTACATCATATTACATTTACATCGAATTAATGAATATTAAACCCATCTCAAACCCCGGCTAATCATCACAACATTCTAATCAAGTCCATATACACATAGCAGTAAACATTACAGAAATGTGCAACCCTCTGCCAACCGACATACTAGCAGTTAGGGGAGGTTTACGAACACATTGAACATTACAGATAAAAACCTAATTAGCAAATATCTTAGAATATCGATCGACAACCATTATCCCTGTCTACCCCAAAAGCAAACCTGCACTGAAGTAACCTGGGTAGAAACAGAACATACTGGAAAACAATACACCAAAATATATGAATAACAGAAAAAATCCGAGTCAACTCGGCGTTGACTCGGCGGCGGATCCGCGGCCAAAAGCACCTTCTTGCCGCGGATCCGCGGCCGTCTTGCCGAGTTACTGGCTCGTATTTTCCCAGTATTCTTATAATACCCTGCTGTGAATTTTAAGGCATATCAAATAATTTTTTAGACATGTTTAAAATTAACAGAAACTGTTAGGGGGTTAGGGTTTTGTTTTCGTGTTTTCCGTCGATCGAACTTCTAATTAGTTGCTAACAAGCTAGTAATGGTTTAGTTGGCTCTGATACCACTGTAAGTCCATGTCACGCACCCCACGAACTTGCGGGGAGGCGGAATATATGAAAAACGATTATCAATGCTTCGTAACACGGACTTGAGCGCATGAATCATATCTAAACCGTTACTAGCAAACTACGAGAGGTTTAACTACTCGGATTCGAAGTTATACCTCACGTTACTTGTCCTTCGGGTCTTCATCGCTATCCTCAACTCCACGTAGGTTCCTTGGAACATCGGCACCTCAACGGCCTCCTCGAGTCAAAGACGATCCACCCGAAAGCTCATTGTCCAAGCTTGATCTCTAACTTGAGATAACTAGGTTGCTCAAAGTGCTAATCTAAGCTACCTAGTGGATACAGAGTGAGGTAATGGATGTATTAGTCTAGCTAGCCCTTGATCTCAACACATGAGAGGTTAGGGTTAGGGTTTCAAGAATGAGAGCTTGAGGAGAGAGAAGGTGAGAAAGTGAATTGTTTTGGATGAATGAAATCATTTAAGTATATATGAAACATATGATATTGTTAAGTAAAATAATAAATAAAGCTTTATCATCATGTTTCATTAATACCCTAAGTGATTCATCATATGAGTCATATAAATCATTAAATGAATCATTAACTCATTGCATGAATTACTACATGACTCACTAATCCAATTAATGCAAATGCCACCTTAGCCTCCAACTCACCATGCTTCTAGAAGCTTCCCGGATAATTACTAGAACGCCCCTCCAATCCGTGAAAACACGGAAAAACTTTAGACTGAATAAATCTAATAACCTGATACTAGAATCTGGCTTAAACCAAAGCCGACTAGTAAAAACTGTCCAAACGTCGTACGTGCGTTTAAACACCTATGCGTCCGAACCCTTGTCGTAAAACTATACGACCTCTATATCGTTTCGCCTGGAGCAGGGAAACTCTCTGTGTGGGACTCTAAAGACTCGCCACTACGCTGGCAGTGGTTTTAACCACAGATCGCAAGCGGCACTAGCTGTACGTAACGGTCCCCAGGTAGATGTCGATAAGAAGGCCGATGAGGAAACCATCCGAAATCCTACTAAGCCTGATGTGACAATCTCCGTACAGTCCGGTCTGTTCGTCTAAAACTATCGCATATCGAGCGTAGGGAGTAGCAGGCGTCAGTCCCCTAATAGCGGTATAAGTTGTGTCAAAGCGAAGCCTATTACACCTTGAGAAACTACTGGAACCTACCAGTAAATCTCGCTTGCCCTGGCAAGGGACTTTGCGTAATGGCTCTCTGACACAGCGCGATATCAACTCCCAATACCGGGAGAGACGAATCCTATCTAACCGCCACTGCCTCCAAGTACTCGGGACTGCACCCAACTGCTACCTGTTTGCACGACTCCTTTGAGCCGTGGTAGGGTAGCAATCTAAGAATAGTGGGACACACTCGAGGCGAAGTAGCAGTGTCAAGTCTGCGGACTATGCTGTACTCATATCACTTGGGAACTGTTAACTGACGATGGGTATAATACCAACCAATCAGTTCCCCTGCGAGTTCTGTCCGGTATACCCGTAACCTAACGAGCACCTATATACTATCTCCAGTATGACGTACTGATGGCTGTGGGACAGACCATCTCCCCAACTGGGATGAGAAGCGTAAACACAAGTCTACTCTGGAGTATCGATGCCCAGTCTCGATAATCCTACGACTAGGGACGAGTATAGGATGTTGCTTATAGACTACCCAGCCCCCACTAGTGTGACTGCCATCACAACGCTGGTAATCAAGCAAAGATCCTATGGGCTCTACTAATATGTATAAGTGATACGTTACAAGAAACATATGCATATATTAAAGTAGACACAAACTGTTAGTTATATGTATGCCCTAGAGGCCATTACTGTACATTGGATGTATTTTGTAGTGGATGCTGGGACATATATAGGTAGGACTTTCTTGCTCGACATGATAGTACGCTATCTGGTTGCTCTTTATCTTGACGTGTATACTTTCTGTCTCTCTGTTACATGTTGATAAAGCCCTTAGGATGTGTACTCGACTTCCAGGACTGTGATGCAGATCATACTAGTGGGGCCTGGATAGTCCATGAGTACATCCTTCAATGTTCCTAGTCGAGGGAATATCGAGACGAGGCATTGATATTCCAGAGTAGACTAGCGTATATCTTCTCGACCCATACGATGGGCGATGGATGATCCCATATCCATTGGTGTTTGACATCAGAGATGGTATACGGGTGCTCAGTGGAGACTGGGTACACTGAACGGACTCGTCGAGAACTCACAGATGGTATTATACCTCACGTCAGATGGCAGTTCTCTGGTGACACTGGTACAGCTTAGTCTGTTGACCCGAGATCGTCATAGAGTCTTGTGTGTCTCCTACTGTGCTTTGATTTCCACCCTACCACGGCTCTACTGAGTCGTGCAAACAGGTGGTTTTTGGGTACAGTCCCGATTCACATGGAGGCAATGAGCGATAGGAGGGGATTCGTCTCTCCCGGTATTGGGGGTTGATGTTGTGCTATGCTCAACTGGCCATAACAGGAAATCCCTAGCCAGGGTTGCAGTAATATACTGGTAAGAGTTATCAGTAGTTTCACGAATGTTATGGACCCTACGTCGGCATGACTTATCAAGCTATTGGGGTCTGACGTTTACCACCCCTAGGCGTGATATGCGGCATATCAGACGAACAGACCGGACTGTACGGTAAGTGTTACTGGTTGGATTCACAGGAGTGTGAGCGGGCTTGCTCGTCGATCTTCTGATCGCTCAATACCCGGGTGGCCGTTACGTTTAGCAGACCGCTTGCGGCTTGTGGGTGTTTGATATGATCATCATCTGCTACCGGCGTATTGACGAGTCTTTAGAGTCCTACACAGAGGTTTCCTAGCTCAAGCGAAACGAAATAGGAGCGCATATGAGATATGTGTGTATGTGATACCGTATTCTATTCTCACGATGAATGTATCGATTGGTTATATGCGATATAATCTAGTTATCGAATCAAGGATTGATTCGATAAGCCGATACACATGATACTAGTCGGTTATATGCGATATGACCGGATCGTTAAATCAAGTGTTGATTTAATAATTTAATGTATAATTATATATTTGATATATTACTTTGCATTAACTAGTATTGGTTCACTTTAAATGGATTGACTCACTAGTATTGCACATTGTATATGTGATATATTTTTTGTGCACATGATTGTATCATGTTTGATGATGCATTCTAGCTTGGTTTTGTGTAAAGTCTTAAACCATGGTTAGTTAGTGGTTAGGGTATCATTTTATTTACTTAATTATTTATTTATTCTTTTTGTTTATTTTGAAAAAAGAAAATGATAAAGAGAAAGATAAATGGCGGACTTGTTTTGTTTTTAGTTGAAGCTTCTTGAAACCTTGACTAAGTCACCATTCTTGTCTTTTCTTTAACCCTAACCACTCATCTAACCTTAGTTAAATCTCTACACTAAACCATGGTTGAAGAAATGATAAGTATTCATTTATTTTCCTTTTTAAAAAAAGACTTATCATAACTTCTTCTTCTTCTTCATCTTCTTCTTCCATGAAGAAAGCTTGCTACTCCAATGGCAAGTGATGAAAACTAGTGAGAAATCCAAAACTAAAGTCTACCCACTTCCTATTTCTTCATCCTCTACCTCTTGCCAAGTAGTATAGGGTGTTTCCTTCACAAGTTTTCATGGCTTGGTGAAGGTGGAGCTTGATCTAGTGATGCCTCGACGTAGATCATCTTCGGCACGTCGTCGATGACCTAGCCCATTTTTCCTCCGATGAAGCCGACGCTAGAGCCCAAAATACGATTTGGACAGCGAGGGGACTTCATCACGGAGCCTAGGAGGTGGTGGACCGGATCTACAAAGGTTGTAGCCCCTTCCCTTTAGCATTTAATTCGTTTACATGCTTGCATCGCCTCATTATCTAGTTAACGATCCGTATTAGGGTTTGTAGGCACTTGTAAAATTTGATTTGTGCGTGTTTGATCACTTGTGAGACTCCATTAGAGTGCCTAGGAATCCTACAGTGGTATCAGAGCCTAGCTAGAGTCTTAGGCGATGTCTAGACGGAATTAGAACTCCGATCGAATCAAAACCCAAACCCTAATATTGCTCTCTGTACTTTTTCTGAAATCGTGGAATTTTGAGAATTAAAAATATGCAGAAAAATCAGCAGGAAGATCTAAGACTTACTGTGAAATTCGAGCTCATGAATCCATCAAAGAGCCGCGGTTCCGCCGCATAAGCATGGCTTATGCGGCGGTTCCGCGGCCATAATGTATCCCTTTTTAATGAATTGTGCACAGTAATTCCTAGTATGCAGTGCTGGTTTTCCTGGGAATTTTTAATATTTTTCCAAGAGTTGAATTTTCTGGGTTGTATTGGGGACTCGGTATATCGATCGGATTGTCTAATTCTGTCAGTGTGTTTTTCCGGGTATTTTAGAATATGTTAAAAAGTTCGACCGGATATAAATACCCAATTTTTCCCCTGTCGGGAAATTTCCAAGTGTTGGATTTTTCCGTAGTTTAACGACGTTCTAAGTAGTGCAAGTAACGCGATGGACCCTTTAGAAGACAACAAAGCTTAACTCGATTATGTGACCGTCTTGAACTGCCCTTTGAACCTTCGGGTTTGGGGCAGTACGGCGTGCCACATGTGAGGCGTTGGCTTGACCCTTCTACGGCTGGACCGTTGGTACTGAGGCACGAACTGAATGTTGTTAGACTTATTTCATGTGTTGAAATGTATCGGGAAAACTTGGGTGTTCGATTGTTCGATCGAAAATTTTAGCGTTTTCTATTTATCCGGAATGTGATACAATAATTGGAATTCACAAGTAGTTATGAGATAACGGAATGAATATTATAAACATAGCAGTTTAGTCTCACTTGATCGGTTGCCAAGGAGTTTTGATGTGATCAAAAGTCCGTCGCAATCATGTAGCGTACGCGGATACTCGCCGGGTAAACCTAATAGACAGCCTCACTCCATAGCCCCGACCAAGTGACTGTAGGAGAACCCCGACGCCGAAAGCATCCGTTCGGATGCTCGCGGTAGCGGTGTTCCGCCTTGGTGCACTTCGTCGATGGCATCGGGGGTGCGGCCGTCTACTGAAGTTTGCGATGAGCATTCGATCAGGATGTCGGGAATCTTGTTGAATTGCCCAACTTGATATTGAAAAGTGTTTTCGATTTTGAGACTAAAATGCGGGGTTTATAATTGTTAGGCATGCGATGTCTAAGGTATTCATATGATTAGGCATGTGATGTCTAAAGAGTTTGCGGATTCCAACTGTTGTAGTTTTACACTTTCTTTTCTGTGACCGTAAGTGTAATATGTGATGTCGCCGGTTTCGTTGCTATATGTCAACGACAATTGGGATGCGCATATTTACTTACGTTGATGACATGTGATGTTATGTGTTGCTGGATATGTTATATTGGATCGTCGTGTTTGAATAGCCGGGTTTTTTTTTATGTGAGATGAGTGTTTTTCATTTTCATTCATGTAAAAACTTGTATGTAATATTCTTTTATTGGGGCACTTCCAGGTTGCGGAAGATGTCACCGTTGATGTATATTATTTACTTTTCTGCACTAGGATAGACCCAAGGAGGGGAGCACAAGTAACCGGGTTCTAGGGTCCAGTGGGAGACCATCTCGAGGAGTCGAGTCCGGGTCTCCTAACCCTAGAATTGGTAGGGTTGCTTGCCGCTCTCGTAGGGGTCTAGGGGTGTGGGATTGGCTATTCATCACGACCGTGGAATCCGTGTTTTATACTGGCTCGTATTGAAAACACGGACGTCCTAGTATATCCAATATTTCATATGATATTTTCTGCTGCGTTATCTGTGATGTGATCATGTGATGTTCTGTGACAGATATTATATATAGTATATATGATATATTATATAGACGTTACTTATGTTTTACACCCGCGCTAGCCCTGCCTCGATCTGGCGTTAGTTACCTAACCTAACGGTGCAGACGGGACATCGAGGCGAATGCGGATGGCATAAGCGTACGTTATATTTATCTGTGATGATTAGGTGGAATTAAATGATGGGATATTCATTAATGAGATTAATGAAAGAAAATAAACCTAATTGATGTTGTGGAATCGAATTTCAAAATAAAAACAGGTAGCTACAGTTCTTGCTTTGCATTGCGGCGTTCCTTGTAGAACATCCTGCACCTTATTCGATAGGGAAAGGACCGAGATCCCTTCACCGGGAGTGACTCCTTTAGCAATAACTGGCAGATGCTACATCACTCGGTTTGTCTTTTGATAGCTTCTATAGTTTCCGCTTTGCACAGTGATATATATGATATATCCCGCACCTCATTCGACGAGGAAAGGGCCGACGATCCCTTCACCGGGAGTGACCCCTTTAGCAAAACTAGAAAAGCCTCGAAAACACTCCATTTTAAAACCATTTGATTCCGCAACGAGATCAAGTTCAAAGCGTTAAAGGTTTTCACAAAAACCATTCGCAAACCTCCGTCATTTTAGGAAGTAGAGTACTTAGTATTCGTGCTGTGTTTGTTGACCATAGTCAAGGCACAGTGTACGGTAGCAAAGTGATGTCTTCCTACACCGCATATGATGCGATTAGTTAGGACAGTCGCGTGACTTTGTTGACCTTAGTTAAGGGTCATGTGGGTGGGTCTAATTAATCACGAAATGACGGGTAGAACATGACTAGTACTTATGATTTGTTGACCATAGTTAAGGTCATAGGTGCTAGGGGTAAAAACCTTTATCGGGAGTTTCAAGTGTTGAAATTTGCAATGAGATTGCATACCTTCTATATGATAGTTGGATCCCGATACCCCCTGCGAGTAATTGTTACTCCTGGGAGAGTTTTGCACTTTACAATTAGCCGATCAAGTAGGTGTCTAGAAAGGTGTCAACGGGGTTACGCCTCTGGGAAAACGAGGTTTACAGTAATTAGGTCCGTGCGAAAGCACGGGGAACCTCCCTCAAAGTACCGACACTGGCCTGGCTGAAAGATTGGCGAAATTGTAGAGTGTAATTAATTCCGGCTAGTCTTTCCTTTTAAGGTTTGAAGGAAGATTTGATAAAAACAGTGGGAGCCATCCTGATTAGATAAAATATATAACCAATCTGATCTTGCAAGAGCGCACGCAGAGTGTTTTCTTCTCTCTCTCTCCTGGTAGCGACCATATCACGCCTTAATCAAGATAATAAAATGAATGTATTGATCGAACCCGCTTGTTATACTGAGCTGGGGAACGTTGGTCCCGCTCCAACTTATAATTGTTATAAGATAGAGCAGGAAATAGGGGAATACCGGAATTATTATGCCGCCCAAACGAAGAAAGTGCATATGATGCATCTCCTTCGGGTATGTTCATTATAAAGAACTGTTTCTCAGTATTCTCTGCATCCTGGGTATATGATACCGGATCAGGATCCCAGATATATAATCTGTTACATAGGGCTACAAAAGGGTAGAAAAACTGAGAACGGGTGATAAGTTTCATGAGACAGAAAACGGGGCAAGTGTTGCAGCCAAGTCTGTTGGTCACTGTCACCCTGTATTACCAATTCATTGATTCTGAACAAATGCTATTAGATACCGAACCTGATATACAAAATCATATCAGTCTCTTTATTGGTTAGAAATGATAAAATTTTGTATTGATGGATAATGTTTTGAACATTTCCTATATCAAAAGTTGATCGGTTCAGGCACGTTATCTAAAAGCATTGACGTTCTAAATCAAACTACAGTTCTTTGTATTCAGAACACACACAAGAGGAAGAGTTCAGAAATGAACGAATTCTTCTTGAGGTTTTGTAGACTAGGTCATATCAATGCGACCCGACTAGCTGAAGTTACATTTAGATGCATATTTAAATCAGTTTGAATTTACATCTTGTGAAACTTGCCAGTCATGTCACAAAGATATAATGACACCAGCTCTGTTTACTGGAAACAGAGGAAGAGTTGGTAAACTCTTGGGACTGATACATGATGATGTATGTAAGGTCTCCTGTCTACACATGCCAGGACTGGTTCTTTATACTTCATTACGTTCTCTGATGATCTCTCAAGATTCTGACATATGTTCCTGTTGGAACACAAGTCCGAACCTTTTGAGATATTCACAGAATATAAGTTAGAAGTAGAGAACCAATACGGGTATAAGTGTTATGTCCTATGATAAGATCAGGGAGGAGAATACTTTTGCATGGCATTCCTGGACTATTCTAAAAGAAAATGAGATTCTCTCTCCGTATTACTCCTCTGAATACACCACAGCACAACGGTGTATCGGGGCGGAGCAATCACACCCTATATGATAAGGTATGCTCTATGATGAGTACTACTGAGTTACCTATTTCCTTTTTGGGAGTTATGCGCTTGAGAAGCTGCATACCTATTGAATTAGGTTCGAATCAAATCAGTGTCTACCACTCCATATAAGATATGGTGTGGGAAGATCCTGTCTCTTAAGTAAGTTAAGATTTGGGATTGTCTGGCCTATATCAAAAGCAAAATCCGGACAAGATCAAGGCAAGGTCAGTTCTGTAGAACTGGAAAGGTTCCAGCTATACGAAACTACAGCTGAAGATTTGACAGAACCAAAGGATTCTATAGTCCCCGATGAACCTCAGCCTCTCCGCCGACCTGGTAGGGTTCCTCGCCTGCCTGAGAGATACCTCGGTTTCTCGATGACAGTGGGAGCGAGGATTGCATCATGAAATGATGGCCCAACCAGTTTCGAGCAGGCCATCGAGAGTAGGGACTCTGTAAGAATGGCTGGATGCTTAGTGATCTGAGATGGAATCCTTATACACCAACAAAGTATGGACTTTGGTTGCTATATCTGAAGGGTTAAATCCCCATCAGGAGCAAGTATATCTTGAGAAGATTGCTTGGTGTACATGGAAAAGTTGAGACTTACAAAGCTAGACTTGTTAAAGGTTTTCGTCATCAACCAGGCACGGATAATGATGAAACCTTTTCCAAGGACTATACTTATGTCCGTCCAGATCCTACTTGCCACGGCTACATACCACGACTACGATATCTGGTAGTTGGGTGCCATGACTACTTTTCTAAATATTGATTTAGAAGAGAACGTCTATAAGAACACAGCCAGAGGGCCTCGTAGACAGTGGGAGCAGCGGAAACGTGTGCAAGATGCTTTATAGGATAAAGCAGGCATCGCGGAGTTGGAACATCTGTTTTGATAGATTAGTCAAAGAAGTTGACATCATCAAAATGGTAGATGAACCTTGTATAAACAAAAAAGGTAGTAGGGAGTATGGTGACGATCCTCGTAGAGTACGTGGATGACATACTCTTGTTAGGGAAGGAGTTTCCTATGCTACGCTCGATCAATCTCCGCTTATCACAAAGATTTTCTATATAGGATCAAAGTGATACCTACTAAATCCTAAGCTTTGGATCTATGAGATAGATCTAATTGGATGTTAGGATACTCACTAGTTGTAGTGAGATGGTATCAATCGATCCTGGGGAGAATCACTGGAAGGGTTCCAGAGTGATAAAGACGACTGAATGTCAGTCACAGGCATTGTCTTTACCCTCAGTAAAGGGACGGTATGTTGGAAGAGTTCCAAGCTTGATACCGTGGCAAACTAGACGATAAAGGCTGGTAACATCGCTATTAAAGATACTACCAAAGAGGCAGTTTGGGTGTATATTGGTTCATAGGATGAACTAGGTTCCTACCATTGTGTGACAATGGAAGTGTGGCTTCGACCCTGGAACCCTGGTCCCATCAGTGACCCAGACATATTCTGAGGCAGCATCACCTGATCATGGAGATAGTTGATCTCCAGGATGATCGAGGTTAGGAGAGTAGACTCGGAGGACAACACGGCGGATCCACTCACGAAGGCCCTTTCCCAAAGAGAGACTTTTAGGGGATGGTTGAGTATGTGATACTGCAACCACTGTTACAGATGGCCGTAGTGCAAGTGGGAGATTGTTAGTTATATGTATGCCCTAGAGGCCATTACTGTACATTGGATGTATATTGTAGTGGATGCTGGGACATATATTGGTAGGACTTTCTTGCTCGACATGATAGTATGCTATCTGGTTGCTCTTTATCTTAACGTGTATACTTTCTGTCTCTCTGTTACATGTTGATAAAGCCCTTAGGATGTGTACTCGACTTTCAGGACTGTGATGCAGATCATACTAGTGGGGCCTGGATAGTCCATGAGTACATCCTTCAATGTTCCTAGTCGAGGGAATATCGAGACGGGGCATTGATATTCCAGAGTAGACTAGCGTATATCTTCTCGACCCATGCGATGGGCGATGGATGATCCCATATCCATTGGTGTTTGACATCAGAGATGGTATACGGGTGCTCAGTGGAGACTGGGTACACTGAACGGACTCGCCGAGAACTCCCAGATGGTATTATACCTCACGTCAGATGGCAGTTCTCTGGTGACACTGGTACAGCTTAGTCTGTTGACCCGAGATCGTCATAGAGTCTTGTGTGTCTCCTACTGTGCTTTGATTTCCACCCTACCACGGCTCTACTGAATCGTGCAAACAGGTGGTTTTTGGGTACAGTCCCGATTCACATGGAGGCAATGAGCGATAGGAGGGGATTCGTCTCTCCCGGTATTGGGGGTTGATGTTATGCTATGCTCGACTGGCCATAACAGGAAATCCCTGGCAAGGGTTGCAGTGATATACTGGTAAGGGTTATCAGTAGTTTCACGAATGTTATGGACCCAACGTCGGCATGACTTATCAAGCTATTGGGGTCTGACGTTTACCACCCCTAGGAGAGATATGCGGCATATCAGACGAACAGACCGGACTGTACGGTAAGTGTTACTGGTTGGATTCACAGGAGTGTGAGCGGGCTTGCTCGTCGATCTTCTAATCGCTCAATACCCGGGTGGCCGTTACGTTTAGCAGACTGGTTGTGGCTTGTGGGTGTTTGATATGATCATCATCTGCTACCGGCGTATTGACGAGTCTTTAGAGTCCTACACAGAGGTTTCCTAGCTCAAGCGAAACGAAATAGGAGCGCATATGAGATATGTGCGGGACCGAGAATAATGCGTGTATGTGATACCGTATTCTATTCTCGCGATGAATGTATCGATTGGTTATATGCGATATAACCTAGTTGTCGAATCAAGGATTGATTCGATAAGCCGATACATATGATACTAGTCTGTTATATGCGATATGACCGGATCGTTAAATCAAGTGTTGATTTAATGATTTAATGTATAATTATATATTTGATATATTACTTTGCATTAACTAGTATTGGTTCACTTTAAATGGATTGACTCACTTGTATTGCACATTGTATATGTGATATATTTTTTGTGCATATGATTGTATCATGTTTGATGATGCATTCTAGCTTGGTTTTGTGTAAAGTATTAAACCATGGTTAGTTAGTGGTTAGGGTATCATTTTATTTACTTAATCATTTATTTATTCTTTTTGTTTATTTTGGAAAAAGAAAATGATAAAGAGAAAGATAAATGGTGGACTTGTTTTGTTTTTAGTTGAAGCTTCTTGAAACCTTGACTAAGTCACCATTCTTGTCTCTTCTTTAACCCTAACCACTCATCTAACCTTAGTTAAATCTCTACACTAAACCATGGTTGAAGAAATGATAAGTATTCATTTATTTTCCTTTTTAAAAAAAAGACTTATCATAACTTCTTCTTCTTCTTCATCTTCTTCTTCCATGAAGAAAGCTTGCTACTCCAATGGCAAGTGATGAAAACTAGTGAGAAATCCAAAACTAAAGTCTACCCACTTCCTATTTCTTCATCCTCTACCTCTTGCCAAGTAGTATAGGGTGTTTCCTTCACAAGTTTTTATGGCTTGGTGAAGGTGGAGCTTAATCTAGTAATGCCTCGACGTAGATCATCTTCGGCACGTCGTCAATGACCTAGCCCGTTTTTCCTCCGATGAAGCCGACGCTAGAGCCCAAGATACGATTTGGAAAGCGAGGGGACTTCATCACGGAGCCTAGGAGGTGGTGGACCGGATCTACAAAGGTTGTAGCCCCTTCCCTTTAGCATTTAATTCGTTTACATGCTTGCATCGCCTCATTATCTAGTTAACGATCCGTATTAGGGTTTGTAGGCACTTGTAAAATTTGATTTGTGCATGTTTGATCACTTGTGAGACTCCATTAGAGTGCCTAGGAACCCTACACAAACCAAGTAGCATACTTCCATTTTTAGCAAGACTGTATATACAACTGTGAATATCCCAAGCTTCCATTAAGTAATATACATACAAGTATGATACAATAATGGCCCCTAGGGCATATACACTAACAAACTTGACGATGGAGGCTGAATACATCACTACCAACGATGCTTCCAAAGAGCCTGTCTGGATGAAGAAGTTCAAAGCCAAACTTAGTGTGGTTCCATCCATTGAGCATCCATTACCTTTGTATTATGATAACAATGGAGTTGTGGTTTAGGCCAAGGAACCCCGGTCCCATCAGCGATCCATACATATTCTTTGGCGGTATCTCATGATCCAAGAGATAGTTGATCGCCGGAAGATCGAGGTCGGGAGAGTTAACACGAAGGATAACACAGCGGATCAACTCACGAAGGCCCTCCCCCAGACGCAATTTGAGAGACTTTTTGGGATGTTGGGTATAAGATACGACAACAATTGGACTGAGTGCAAGTGGGAGATTGTTAGGAATATGTATGCCCTAGAGGCAATTATTGTATGATATAGTGGATGCTTGGACATATATATAGAGGACTTTCTTGCTCAACATGATAGTATGCTATCTGGTTGCTCTTTATCTTAACATGTACACTAATATTTCTATACTGTCTCTCTTATACATGTTGATAAAGTCCTTAGGATGTTGGCTTGACTACAAGGACTATGATGCAGATCATACTAATAGGGTTTGAGTAGTCCACAAGCACATCCTTTAACAGTTCCTAGTCGATAGGATATCGAAATAGGACATCAATATTCCGGAGTAGACTAGTGTGTACGTTTCTTGACCCTGTATAGGGAGATGGTTGATCCTACATCCATTGGTGTTTGACATCAAAGATTGTACACAGGTGCTCATTAGAAAATAGGTACACCGAACAGGACTTGCCGAGAACTCCTTGTTGGTACCATACCTATCGTCAGATAGCGGTTCTCTAGTGACACTTGAACAGGTTAGTCTGTAGACCCGAGATCGTCATAGAGTCTTGTGTGGTTCCCATTGTGCCTTGATTTCCTCCCTACAATGGCTCAAAGGATTCATGCAAATAGGTGGATTTTGGGTACAGTCCCGAGTCACATAGAGGCAATGAGCGATAGGAGGGGTTTCGTGTCTCTCGGTATAGTGAGTTGATGTTGCGCCATGCTCGATTAGCTATAACAGCAAGTCCCTGTCCAGGGATGATGAGATTTACTGGTAAGTGTTATCAGTAGTTTCTCGAATGGTTATAGGCCACACATCGGCATGACTTATCAAGTTACTGGGGTCTGACGATTCCACCCCTAGACTTGATATGCGACATGTCAGACAAAGAGACCAGACTGTACGGTAAGTGTTGCTTATAGGATTTGCGGGAGTTCGGACAAGCTTGCTTGTTGATCTTCTATTCGCTCAATACCTGGGTAGGCGTTACGTCCAGCTAGTACCGCTGACGGCTTATGGGTGACTGATGTGATCATTACCTACTTCTGGTGTATTGACGAGTTTTTAGAGTCATACATAGAGGTTTCCTAGCTCAAGCGAAATGAATTAGGGCATATACGGTGATATGTGCGGGAGCTTGATTAAATACGATTATGTGATACAGTATTCTAATCTCGCGATATGTGATATCGGTTAGGTTATATGTGATATAACTGGATTGTTGAATCAAGTGTTGATTCAATGATATGTTATATGTATATATATTTGATATTGGCCGGTTATATATGATATGATCGGATTATTGAATCAAGTGTTGATTTGATATAGTATATTGAATATTGTCGGTTGTATGCGATATGACCGGGTTATTGAATCAAGTGTTGATTCAATAATGTGATGTACATATAAGTTATATTAGTCGGTTATATATGATATAACCGGATTATTGAATCAAGCGTTGATTTAATAATTTGATATATATTTATATTTGATATATTTATGTATTAACTAATATTAGTGCTCACTTAAAGAATTTCTTCTCTTTAAAATACATTTAATATATATGTGATATATATTAATATATATTTATAAATTGTGTCATAGTGGATGATACATTGGGCATGGGTGTATGAGACTCACACCAAGACTAAAGAAAATTAGGGAATTTATTTATTAAGAATAATTCAAAATTAGGTGGAAAATGAGCATAACTTAAGATGCTTGTGAAGGCATGTAGAAGTCATGACTCATTCTACTAATTTTGTTTTACTATATATATTTTTTAACCCAGCCATTATCTTTAGCCCATGGTTAACTCTCTACATTATCATTTGAGATATTTCTTCACCCTAGTCTATCTTCTTAAGCCCATATTTTGCTCTCTAGCTTTTCATGAGGTGAGAAATAAAAGGAGAAAGTGATTTCTAAAGTGAGCAAAATTCCTACTTCATCAACCTACTCTCATCTAGCCCATAAGATTAAGTTGTTTGCTTCACTAATTCTTAATTAGTGAAGAGGTAGCTAGAGTTAGAGTAACTTCAAGGTGGATCATCTTCGGCCTCGAAGAAGAAGAAGCAAGCTCGTTCATTTCACCAAGTGGAGCCTAAGAAGAGTTCTAGGGATCACTACTTGGAGCTAGGAGACTACTACTTTGAGCTTTAGAAGTGAAGGACCGGTCTATAATGGTTGTATTATCTATTCATTTAGTGTAAAACTTGTTTACATGGTTACAAACCCTAATTCTCTAGTTCGATTCTAGGTTAGTGTACCTTAGACCTCTAGATTTTTTAAAATTGCATACTTGATGCATGTAGAAACCTAGTAGAGGTGTTAAGACACACTTTCAGCTTTTGTATGGAACTAATTAAATAACCTCATTTCTGCAGTGGCATAACCCCGTTAACACCTTTCTTAAACACCTACTGGATCAGCTAATTGTAAAGTGGAAAACTCTCCCAGAAGTAACACTTACTCAAAGTGAGTATCGGGATCCAACTATCTCATAGAAGGTATGAAATCTCATTGCAAATTTCAACACTTGAAATACCCAATATCTGTTATTACCCCTAGCGACTTATGATCTAGGCTATGGTCAACAAATCATAAGCGCTAGCCAAGTTCGACCCGTCATTTCATGATTGAATTAAACCCATCAGTACGACCCTTAGCTAAGGTCAACAAAGCCGTATGACTACCATAATCCAATCGCATCAAATGTGGCAGATAAGCACTAATCAGCTACCGTACACTGCGTCTTGGCTATGGTCAACAAACGCAGCCCTACTTATCTGAAATGACGGAGGGCTACGAATGGTTTTGAAGAAAATCTTTATCGTAATGAACTTAATATCGTTGTAGAATCTAGTTGATGGGTTCCTTACAACCCTCACTACGTTTTCTAGGGCATCAAGCATGCAATTTTCAAAAAAAAACTAGAGTGCCAAACAACCCATAACCAAGGATATAACTAGAGGATTAGGGTTTAACTAACATGTAAACTACTTTACACTAAGTGAATTTTGAATGCAACCTTTGTAGACCGGTCCCTCAATTCTAAAGCTCCGTGTAGTAGTCCCTTTTGCTCCAAGTAGTGGTGTCCCGGACTCTCCATTGGCTCCACTAGGTGAAAAGAACGAGCTTGCTCAAGGATCTTCGAGGCCGAAGATGATCTACGTCGAAGAATCTCTAACTCAAGCTACCGCTTCACTAATTGATGAACTAGTGAAGAAAACGACGTATACTAAACGGCTAGTTTGATATAGATTGGTGAAGTAAGGATTTTGCTCACTTTAGAAATATTTTTCTCTCTTTCTTTTTCTTTTCCCACAAAACTAGAGAACAATGGAGGAGATGAAGAAAATGAACTCAAGAATAATCTTGTATGAACTATGGGTGAGAAAATATCATTTATAACTCATGTAGTGACTAAACCATGGCTAAAAATAATGGTTAGCTTAATAAATATCTAGAGTAAAACAAAATTAGTGGACTAAGTCAATGCTTTCTACATGCTTCTCCAAGCTTCAAGACATGACTAATTACCTGTAACGTTTTGAAAATCGTTTCGGTGAAATTTCAAAAAAATCGGTAAAATAAGGGGGTTTTCTGTAAAAAGTCAAAATACAAATATCCTATTATAAAAATTAAATATACATATTCTAGCTATGTAATTGCTATTATTTGGTATTTATTGAGCCGTTGGTGAAATTTCAATTTTTCTGAAAAAAATATTATTTTATTATTATTTAAGCCGTCACTAATACATTTAATTAGGGAAAATTACAAATTGGAATGAGTTGAAACAAATTTTGTGCATTATAAAACATTAAATAAAATTTTATTATGTGGTTTTTGGAACGAAATCATTTGCCAAAACGGTTTAGAAATTATTGAAGAAAAAAGGCTTTTTTTAGCGTAAATGGATGTTTGGGGTATTATATTTATCATTTTTCATCACCCCACACCCGTACCCACATCCACAGACTCCCATTTACTTCTCCCCTAGAAGAATTCAGCAGCCCCCATTTATTTTCCCCACTTGAATTTCAAAGGAAAGAAATGAAAGAAAAGAAAAGAAAATGGAGAAATGAGGTGGACCTTTGACCTTGAATTGACTTTGACTTCTTCCCCCACTTTCTCTACATCCCTCTCTCTCCTCTCCCACTCCCATTCCAGCAGCCCCCCCTCCTATAGCAGCAGCAGCCCCCCCCCAAATTCCCTTCTGTTTTCTCTTCAAATTTCATCAAAAATTGCCTCAAATCCATCAAAAAAAATCCCAAAACCCAAATCTGACTCCTACACATTTTAGCTTAGCCCGTATAGCATGGATCTTTGTGAAAAGAGAGCATTTTGGGAGGCCATGGATGCTTGTGGATCTTCAAATGTTTTTGGGTATAATTCTAAGACATTTTTGCTTAATTTGTTACTAATTTCTTAAAGCTAAACTACTTAAGTGTTAATTAGGCTTAAGTTGCAAGTTTTGGAATTCAAGTTATGAATTTGAATGCAAGTTAGGGTTTTATAAAATTGGTGTATGGTTGTGTGTTATATTTAGGCTTTTTGTCATGTTAATACAAGATTAGTAGCTTGTGCTAATGGTTAGTTTAAAAATTGTGTTAATTTGCTAATTTGCTTACTGGGTTTTTGAAATTGATTAAATACTTGGGATTAAAAATGTGTTTAGGTTTTTCATGACTTCATTAACTTTATTAAGTGTGGTTTAATGCTTTAGATCATGCAAATCTAAGCTAGATTGTAGTTTGTGCATTTTTGCTTTGAAATTGTTAAATTTTAGGTATTTTGTAAACTAGAATATTAGGGGTTTTGGAATTTAATGAGATTAAATTCCGGGAATTGTTTATATGACTTATTTAAGATATTTAATAAATATATTGGCCGCTCCATTCATTTAAACATCCTGTTTTGTACAAAAACGGCGAATTGTGCTTGCTAGATTTTCGGAAAAATGACTTTTTAAGTAAAATTGGGGTTTTTGTGAGTTTTAACCTAGTTTATATTAAAATTAGTGTTCGTGAATGTGCAAATGAGTGTGATTGGATTTTTCTCGATGGTTTGACATTTGTACATCGACATCGAGGGTTGGTTTGACATTTGTACATCGACATCGAGGGTTGGTTTGACTATTCTTGCATGCGTAGGCGATAGGTTTGGACCTATGCGTGATACGCGTGCCGATTTGATTTTCGTATGCCGTTTCGATTTCGAATTTAGTTTTAATACGATATGGTGCGTTATGATATGTAGGTACCCCCATGTGGACTTCGAGACGACAAGCAAGCGCATGGCGACGTCGGCACCGGCTAGCAAGGACCAGGTGAGTAGATTTATATCTACGGGGAGAAGTCGGGTGGATGGCGTATAGCACCCCCGCAGTCCGTGGTGGTGTATACGGATGCGTATACACACCAACAATTATTATATGTTATTTGGGATTAATAACGATGCTTAGGATGGATATTGGTGTGTTGAATTACTTTAGTGTTGCGAACCCTAGGGTAGCGTTGCACTACACATATACACATACATACTTGCATACATTCCTATTGATATGTGCTCATGGGATTCTTTATAGTTATGGGTTCACATGGGTATGGGACTATATGTTCACATACCGATTTGAGGATGATACTTGGAATTGAGCTGAGTCGATGAGATTTGATTTGAGGCCGTGAGATCGGTGATATAGCAGGGTTCGTATTTGAGATACGACATGACGTTGTAGCGGGTCCTTGACGTAGTGTTTCGCACACGTCCATGCATACGTAGGCGGTATCAGTATGGTACTAGACGTAGATCAGTACCCCGATCATGATATTTGATAAAGAGGATACCAGGTGAATAGTATGATGAATGTGATATTGACCCGTACCCAGATTGGGATGCCGTACGACGGATTTACGTACGAGCTATATTGATGATTGATCCGCACTCTTGACTTGGGATGCCTGATTATAGATATGGTATCGGATATGATATTATTGAAGCAGGATCACCGACTATACATATACAGGTATGTATATGTATCGACTCAGATGATAGACGGTTTCCTTACCTGTAGTTCAGCTTGTTAGTTCAGCCGTATAGTTTAGTGTAGTTGTTAGATTAGATTAGACTCCTACCTATTTCAAAAACTAACAAATCGTGGGTAATTTAAAAGATAGCCCAAGGGATCCTACGGATATTTCAAAAGACTTATCTTTTCATAAAAACACCGTAGCCCCTATTTTCAAAACCCCATGATTCGTGTTATTTCAAAAGGCACCATTTGTAGGACTTATATTAGATTAATGCAGATTAGTTATAGTTGTGTCTAGTTTTCAGCTCCCGCTCTTCTTTTGTGGTCCGCTTCGCATCGCATGCTTATTTTATGTTTCATACTCCATTATTGATATCATGCTGTTAGGACATCAGCACCATTACCGATGATGCGTATGTACCACGTACATTTATTTGCCGGCTCACACACATCTTCATCGGTAATTGCTATGTCACGTACACCTTAGAAAATATTATTGCTTGACATAGCCTATTAGCTAATAGTTAGACATGATATTAGTGTACTTGCCTTATATGTTAGTTTAGACATTGTAGTTATTACCTGCTACTTCATGCATACTGTTATTCATTGTTATGCCGCATTCATGGATTTTCATGCATATATTCACCATTTTACGTGTTATTGAGGTTTTGGATTCGGATTTCCATGAGATTTTCTGGATTTGGAGGAAAACCGCAAAAACATAAATAAACCTTTTTCCTCTTTTAAAATAAAAAGTACGGTTTTCCCATGATGTATGAGTCGTCCACCATGAGTTTGCTGATGGATTTCGAGACCCAATTCGAGGAGACGGATGAACCGTTTCGGGTACATGGTGGACCCGGTAAGGTACCCCGAGGCAAGAAGCGCGTGATGATGATGATGTGAGCCTGGCAGGGGAGCACTACCTACCGGTGATATTACCCGACGCGTCGGATATCCGGAGGATACCGTCGTGGTCTTGAGATGGATGGTAGGGGCCGGTCTGGACTAACGGCGCCCTAGATATTGAGATTTGAGGTACATAGATTGTGACACAGAGATATCGAGGTATTTGGACACTTGTTTTGTGTCGATGCTGTGCACTGTTTTATGCTGATTTCATATATGGTACCTCATTTCTTTTAAAATACAGAAATCTTACTGATTTATGAAACCAGTTTTATTCAGTACATGCATTCTGTTTTATGCATTCATACATCTTCCATATGATATATTGCTACCTGAGGCACTGACACGGGCACGTGAGATTACACTCGGGTTAGATATTTACCCTAGCCTTGTTATAGGCTACGTGTTATATACATTTTTGAGGATATATTATGATCATTGACCTAGGATTGCGTTATTTATGCGATTTCTGGGCGTAGATATTTTTCTATTCACGAGTTGGCAACTCACCCCCGTTGTGCCCCAGTTTCTTGCAGGTTGCCGTACAGGTTTCATTACGGCTTTGCGGGCTCAGTTTCATTCGGGTGACTTGCTAGTAGGTGGGTTTTTATTGTATCGTACCCATCATATTACCATGTATAATATTATTCCGTTGTATCTAGTAAATTCCATCAACCAAACATGTATTTATTGAGATAGAGACCAGTGTTGGTTATTCTTTCGACCTTAGAGTCGCTCGTTATATTTCTGGTGGTTTTGAGTTTCCTTTTGAGTTTTGATCCTCACCGTTGGCGTTGTATATTATATTGTTTGTGTGGTTGTGACCGTCGATTGACGAAGAGCTAGCTCCTGCTTGGGGATGCCCTTTTCTTGATTCCGTATACTATTCATGTTGTATCCCGTTTGGGGACCAGTATTTACAAAGGAGACTCTGCCGAAATTTTCAGTAAATTTTTGATGTTTTAAAAACCGCATAATTCGGCTTATGCTATTGAAATTACTTGCTATAAGTTGGTTTTTCCTGCACTCTACTACTTTTCTTGGTTTGGATTTCTGGGTTTTCGATTTACTTAGATTACGTACGTCTCGAGACGTTCGTAGTTTAAGTGCCGGTCATGTTCCGTACTTTCGGGTCGTGACAAAGTTGGTATCAGAGCGTTAGGTTTTAACCTTCGGAGCGTAGGATGACCCTTGGTTGATGGAATAGGTGACTAAAGTAGAGTGACGTACCGTTGATATGTTCCGCGGCATATTTACGACACGCCACTCCACTTAAGAAGCCTTAGGATGTACATTTCCTTGTTCAGTATTATATTCCTTCCTGATCTAGCCTCATCGTTACCAGTTTGGTTTTGCTGCCACGATTACGGGCAGGGAGAGCTACGGCTAGAGTTGCGGTCAGCACGAGCTCGTCACGGACGAGGACTGACCAGGGCGAAATTCCGGCGACACCCGATTGTAGAGAGGTGTCTTTTGATTGTGTTTTCGCACCACGAGCGTTTGGCGGATCGCCTTTATGAGATTTCTCGGACGTGCCGATCAGTATCAGAGGATTGGGCCACTGGCAGAGGCCAGCCAGATTTTGATGACCCTTGGTGTGTTGCTTATTCATGATGGTTGAGGCACTGTTCAGCGTGCAGACGAGCGAGCCAGTTATTGCTGCGAACGACGAGATATTGCCCCAGATGCTGGCGTTAGTGCAGAACGAGTTGTACTAAGAGATGATAGAAGGTTACTAGTCATCGAGGATGAATGACTAGGACATGTGGATCGTTCGCCTACCCCGATGCGAGGTCATCAGATAGATTGATTCCAGCTAGAGACGACTTCACGCGGAGACGTTGGGAGTCGACAGAAACGATCGAATGTCAGAAACCTATTATTCCAAGTTTAAAGTAGTCGGAAAGACATGCAGGCAATTCTATGGTCCCTCAAGAAGAATGAAACCCTAACTCGACTTAATGACCGTGTGAAAGCCTTTGAACCTTTGGGTTTGCGGCAGTTCTACGGCGCCATTAGTGAGGCTTGGGTTTGCCCTTCTACGGCTGGACCACCGATGCTGTGGTATGTACTCGATACTATTAAACTGTGCCCAAGATATTGAGCTCTTGGGGGATTATGAGGTTTTGACGACTCGATCGGATGGCTTGACTTAATTCGGATGCTAGGTGGTGAGATGCATTTCTTGGGAGACTCCAGATATGAGGATAGCCGTTGGAGCTCAGTCCCTGCAGCCACGACGAGACGAGTCCAAAGCAGAAGACATTAGAGAAAAGTGGAGTAAGAGGTTCGTACCAGATCTAGATGATATGACATTCCACTCCGCCGACATCAGAGATGCGATACGCATGCTGAGGTATGGTACTTGGAATTACCTTCCAGAAGGAGTCGCGATGAGTATGCAGTCGTTCCAGAGCAAGATGCAGATATAGGAAAGGACAACGACTTCCGGATAGTTGGCAGAGACGAGACATGGAAGAGACCGTGAGCAGGATTCCTTCCAGGACACTGCTGCAATGATACTTGCACCCAGGATCAGATGTGTCACGTACATTCAGAGAGCTAGAGGCCGATGCCAGTAATATGCTGTCTTACGAGTGGTCGCGATGATTGACCAAGAGATGACCAGAGAAGTGCCAGAACGGAATCGTCCCCGTTAGCACACCTGACAGGGCCGATGAGCCGATGGACCGAAAGATTGGTAATTCACAGTGAAGACCTTGACCCAGGAGTGGTCATGGTTATGCAAACCAGTAGGCCAGGATTCATGATCATCGACGAGATGTCCCATTAGTGACCGCGACAGTTGGCCGAGATTCTTAGAGGATGCACTTGAGCAGTACTATTCCGCCATTGTTGATTACGATGTTTTGGGTGATTTATTCGTATGATTTGATTTTGATGATTGAGGATTTACGATCTTTGCACAGTGTTGCACTTGATATCGTTTTCGTGCTTCAGTTTCACATGTTTGTGATTTTACGATTTTAAACAGTTGAGTTGGTTTTATGCGTATGCATGCACATGATTTCGTTCCTGCACTCGATATAGTTTATATATGCTTGCAGTGCAGTGATACGCCTTTTGTGCGCTTAGATGCACTGGACTTCGATTTCGATTGTGATACCCGATATTTGTTTTTTGCACCTTGTGCACCTGATTGATTTTGCGCACGTTCGGCACTTGATATTGGATTTCATGATTTCGTGCATGATAGATGCACCTGATTTTGCTGTCAGGCACACATGTTGCCTACGACAGATGTTTCGTGCACACCCGATGCACTTAGATGTTGTTTCTGTGCGCATGTATGGCACATTCATGGATTTTGATTTCCGTGCGCACCAGACGCACGTAGCATTCATGTGCATATTTTGGGATTGATTTCGTATAGAGCAGTACGTTTTTATGATATTGCTATGTATTTTCGTACTGAGCAGGACTAGTCAGAGGACAGTACCTGAATATATTTTGCATGCATTGATAGTTATTGAAGGGATTTCCAAAAAGCGAGCTATAGCCTTAGTATTTACCTACGTGTCTGATATGACACGAAATGTTTAAAACAAGGAGACCCTTCTAAATTGTTTCCAAAACGGCGGAACGTACATTTCAAACAAAGGTATATATGTATATAGTTATTTTCTTATGATAGTCGTCCGCCACTGTGCAGTGTTATACGCGTTGCTTAAAGAGATTTGGCATGCATTTCCTTCAGATACTTACAGATATAGATTCGATATTTACATGTATAGTTTCGAGTTATATCATATTGGTTTGATTTAGATTTGGCATTGATGTCTTCTCCATGACTCCGATGATTGCGGGATGCTTGACGGAGTTTTGATTTGAGTTATATACTCATTTTTCAAGCGCATGCGCTGCGCTACGAATTGTTTTATGTAGTTACAATTTCGGAGACCCGACGACTTGATGGTTTTTCTTAGATGTTTCAGTATTTGGGGGAGTTTGAATTTAAATTCGGGGACCGAATTTCTTTAAGGGGGGAAGATTGTAACGTTTTGAAAATCGTTTCGGTGAAATTTCAAAAAAATCGGTAAAATAAGGGGGTTTTCTGTAAAAAGTCAAAATACAAATATCTTATTATAAAAATTAAATATACATATTCTATCTATGTAATTGCTATTATTTGGTGTTTATTGAGCCGCTGGTGAAATTTCAAATTTTCTGAAAAAAATATTATTTTATTATTATTTAAGCCGTCACTAATACATTTAATTAGGGAAAATTACAAATTGGAATGAGTTGAAACAAATTTTGTGCATCATAAAAAATTAAATAAAATTTTATCATGTGGTTTTTGGAACGAAATCATTTGCCAAAACGGTTTAGAAATTATTGAAGAAAAAAGGCTTTTTTTTAGCGTAAATGGATGTTTGGGGTATTATATTTATCGTTTTTCATCACCCCACACCCGTACTCACATCTACACACTCCCATTTACTTCTCCCCTTGAAGAATTCAGCAGCCCCCATTTATTTTCCCCACTTGAATTTCAAAGGAAAGAAATGAAAGAAAAGAAAAGAAAATGGAGAAATGAGGTGGACTTTTGACCTTGAATTGACTTTGACTTCTTCCCCCACTTTCTCTACCTCCCTCTCTCTCCTCTCCCACTCCCATTCCAGCAGCCCCCCCTCATACAGCAGCAGCAGCCCCCCCAATTCCCTTCTGTTTTCTCTTCAAACTTCATCAAAAATTGCCTCAAATCCATCAAAAAAAATCCCAAAACCCAAATCCGACTCCTACACATTTTAGCTTAGCCCGTATAGCATGGATCTTTGTGAAAAGAGAGCATTTTGGGAGGCCATGGATGCTTGTGGATCTTCAAATGTTTTTGGGTATAATTCTAAGACATTTTTGCTTAATTTGTTACTAATTTCTTAAAGCTAAACTACTTAAGTGTTAATTAGGCTTAAGTTGCAAGTTTTGGAATTCAAGTTATGAATTTGAATGCAAGTTAGGGTTTTATAAAATTGGTGTATGGTTGTGAGTTATATTTAGGCTTTTTGTCATGTTAATACAAGATTAGTAGCTTGTGCTAATGGTTAGTTTAAAAATTGTGTTAATTTGCTAATTTGCTTACTAGGTTTTTGAAATTGATTAAATACTTGGGATTAAAAATGTGTTTAGGTTTTTCATGACTTCATTAACTTTATTAAGTGTGGTTTAATTCTTTAGATCATGCAAATCTAAGCTAGATTGTAGTTTGTGCATTTTTGCTTTGAAATTGTTAAATTTTAGGTATTTTGTAAACTAGAATATTAGGGTTTTTGGAATTTAATGAGATTAAATTCCGGGAATTGTTTATATGACTTATTTAAGATATTTAATAAATATATTGGTCGCTACATTCATTTAAACATCCTGTTTTGTACAAAAACGGCGAATTGTGCTTGCTAGATTTTCGGAAAAATGACTTTTTAAGTAAAATTGGGGTTTTTGTGAGTTTTAACCTAGTTTATATTAAAATTAGTGTTCGTGAATGTGCAAATGAGTGTGATTGGATTTTTCTCGACGGTTTGACATTTGTACATCGACATCGAGGGTTGGTTTGACTATTCTTGCATGCGTAGGCGATAGGTTTGGACCTATGCGTGATACGCGTGCCGATTTGATTTTCGTATGCCGTTTCGATTTCGAATTAAGTTTTAATGCGATATGGTGCGTTATGATATGTAGGTACCCCCATGTGGACTTCGAGACGACAAGCAAGTGCGTGGCGACGTCGGCACCGGCTAGCGAGGACCAGGTGAGTAGATTTATATCTACGGGGAGAAGTCGGGTGGATGGCGTATAGCACCCCCGCAGTCCGTGGTGGTGTATACGGATGCGTATACACACCAACAATTATTATATGTTATTTGGGATTAATAACGATGCTTAGGATGGATATTGGTGTGTTGGATTACTTTAGTGTTGCGAACCCTAGGGTAGTGTTGCACTACACATACACACATACATACTTGCATACATTCCTATTGATATGTGCTCATGGGATTCTTTATAGTTATGGGTTCACATAGGTATGGGACTATGTGTTCACATACGGATTTGAGGATGATACTTGGGATTGAGCTGAGTAGATGAGATTTGATTTGAGGCCGTGAGATCGGTGATATAGCAGGGTTCGTATTTGGGATACGACATGACGTTGTAGCGGGTACTTGACGTAGTGTTTCGCACACGTCCATGCATACGTAGGCGGTATCAGTATGGTACTAGACGTAGATCAGTACCCCGATCAAGATATTTGATAAAGAGGATACCAGGTGAATAGTATGATGAATGTGATATTGACCCGTACCTAGATTGGGATGCCGTACGATGGATTTACGTACGAGCTATATTGATGATTGATCCGCACTCTTGACTTGGGATGCCTGATTATAGATATGGTATCGGATATGATATTATTGAGGCGGGATCACCGACTATACATATACAGGTATGTATATGTATCGACTCAGATGATAGACGGTTTTCTTACCTGTAGTTCAGCTTGTTAGTTCAGCCGTATAGTTTAGTGTAGTTGTTAGATTAGATTGGACTCCTACCTATTTCAAAAACTAAAAAATCGTGGGTATTTTAAAAGACAGCCCAAGGGATCCTACGGATATTTCAAAAGACTTATCTTTTCATAAAAACACCGTTGCCCCTATTTTCAAAACCCCATGATTCGTGTTATTTCAAAAGGCACCATTTGTAAGACTTATATTAGATTAATGCAGATTAGTTATAGTTGTGTCTAGTTTTCAGCTCCCGCTCTTCTTTTGTGGTCCGCTTCGCATCGCATGCTTATTTTATGTTTCATACTCCATTATTGATATCATGCTGTTAGGACACCAGCACCATTACCGATGATGCGTATGTACCACGTACACTTATTTGCCGGCTCACACACATCTTCATCGGTAATTGCTATGTCACGTACACCTTAGAAAATATTATTGCTTGACATAGCCTGTTAGCTAATAGTTAGACATGATATTAGTGTACTTGCCTTATATGTTAGTTTAGACATTATAGTTATTACCTGCTACTTGATGCATACTGTTATTCATTGTTATGCCGCATTCATGGATTTTCATGCATATATTCACCATTTTACGTGTTATTGAGGTTTTGGATTCGGATTTCCATGAGATTTTCTGGATTTGGAGGAAAACCGCAAAAACATAAATAAACCTTTTTCCTCTTTTAAAATAAAAAGTGCGGTTTTCCCATGATGTATGAGTCGTCCACCATGAGTTTGCTGATGGATTTCGAGACCCGATTCGAGGAGACGGATGAACCGTTTCGGGTACATGGTGGACCCGGTAAGGTACCCCGGGGCAAGAAGCGCGTGATGATGATGATGTGAGCCTGGCAGGGGAGCACTACCTACCGGTGATATTACCCGACGCGTCGGATATCCGGAGGATACCGTCGTGGTCTTGAGATGGATGGTAGGGGCCGGTCTGGACTGACGGCGCCCTAGATATTGAGATTTGAGGTACATAGATTGTGACACAGAGATATCGAGGTATTTGGACACTTGTTTTGTGTCGATGCTGGGCACTGTTTTATACTGATTTCATATATGGTACCTCATTTCTTTTAAAATACAGAAATCTCACTGATTTATGAAACCAGTTTTATTCAGTACATGCATTCTGTTTTATGCATTCATACATCATCCATATGATATATTGCTACCTGAGGCACTGACACGGGCACATGAGATTACACTCGGGTTAGATATTTATCCTAGCCTTGTTATAGGCTACGTGTTATATACATTTTTGAGGATATATTATGATCATTGACCTAGGATTGTGTTATTTATGCGATTTCTGTGCGTAGATATTTTTCTATTCACGAGTTGGCAACTCACCCCCGTTGTGCCCCAGTTTCTTGCAGGTTGCCGTACAGGTTTCATTACGGCTTTGCGGGCTCAGTTTCATTCGGGTGACTTGCTAGTAGGTGGGTTTTTATTGTATCGTACCCATCATATTACCTTGTATAATATTATTCCGTTGTATCTAGTAAATTCCATCAACCAAACATGTATTTTTTGAGATAGAGACCATTGTTGGTTATTCTTTCGACCTTAGAGTCGCTCGTTATATTTCTGGTGGTTTTGAGTTTCCTTTTGAGTTTTGATCCTCGCCGTTGGCGTTGTATATTATATTGTTTGTGTGGTTGTGACCGTCGATTGACGAAGAGTTAGCTCCCGCTTGGGGATGCCCTTTTCTTGATTTCGTATACTATTCATGTTGTATCCCGTTTGGGGGCCAATATTTACAAAGGAGACTCTGCCGAAATTTTCAGTAAATTTTTGATGTTTTAAAAACCGCATAATTCGGCTTATGCTATTGAAATTACTTGCTTTAAGTTGGTTTTTCCTGCACTCTACTACTTTTCTTGGTTTGGATTTCTGGGTTTTCGGTTTACTTAGATTACGTACGTCTCGAGACGTTCGTAGTTTAAGTGCCGGTCATGTTCCGTACTTTCGGGTCGTGACATTACCACCTAATTTTGATTTACCCTTAATAATTAAAATCCCACATTATCTTAAGTGTTGTGTGAGTCTCAAACACCCATGTCTAATGTATCATCTAGCATGACACAAAATAAATACATTAACATATATCACATATATATTAAATGTATAATGAGAAAAACATTTTCTTAAGTGAGCTAATATTAGTTAATGTATATTAACATATCAAATATATAATTACACATTAAATTATTAAATTAACACTTGATTTAATAACCCGGTTGTATTACATACAACCGACTAATATCATTTATATGCATATCACATATACATATAACATATCATTGAATCAACACTTGATTCAACAATCTGGTTATATCACATATAACCTATATTGCGAGATTAGAATACTGTATCACATAAACGTATTAATCTTGGTCCCGCGCATATCACATATGTGCCCTATTTTGTTTCATATGAGCTAAGAAACCTTTGTGTAGGACTCTAATGACTCGTAAATACACCAGTAGTAGGTAATGATCATATCAGTCACCCACAAGCCGTCAGCGGTACTAGCTGGATGTAACGGCTACCCGGGTATTGAGCGATCAGAAGATCAACAAGCAAGCCTACTCAAACTCCCGTGAATCCAACAGTAACCCTACCGTACAGTCCGGTCTCTTCGTCTTATATATCGCATATCTAGTCTAAGGGTGGTAAATGTTAGACCCCAATAGCTTTATAAGTTGTGCCGATGTGAGGCCCATAACGGATCGAGAAACTACTGATAACACTTACCAGTAAATCTTCATATCATTCCTGGCCAGGGACTTTCTGTTATGGCCAATCGAGCACAGCGCAACATCAACCCCCAATACCGGGAGAGATGAAACCCCTCATATCGCTCATTGCCTCCACGTGACTTGGGAATGTACCCAAAAACCATCTGTTTGCACGTTCTCTTGAACGTGGTAGGGTGGAAATCAAAGCACAGTAGGAATCTCACAAGACTCTATGACAATCTCGGGTCTACAGACTAACATGTACCAGTGTCATCAGAGAACTGCTATCTGACGTTAGGTATAATACCATCTAGGAGTTCCCGGCGAGTCATGTTCAGTGTACCCAGTCTCTATTGATGACCCGTATACCATCTTTGATGTCAAACACCAATGGATATGGGATCATCCATCGCCCATCATATGGGTCAAGAAGCATATACGCTAGTCTACTTTGGAATATCGATGCCCCGTCTCGATACACCTTTGACTAAGAACAATTAAAGGATGTACTTGTGGACTACCATTGCCCCACTAGTATGATTTCCATCATAGTCCTGGTAGTCAAGTACACATCCTAAGGGCTTTATCAACATGTGAGAGAAAGACAGTATCACAATACAAGTCTATATGTTAAGATAAAGAGCAACCAGATAGCATACTATCATGTCGAGCAAGAAAGTCCTCCCTATATATGTCCAAGCATCCATTGTAATATACAATCATGTACAACAATGGTCTCTAGGGCATACATACAACTAACACTAGTGATTTGATAAAGGAGTTGTTTTTGTAGCATTTGCTAGTTTTGCTAAAGAGGCCACTATCTGTGAAGCGATCTCGGTTCTTTCCTCATCGAATGAGGTGCTGGATACTCATCAAGGAATGCCACTATGCAAAGCAAGAACTAGTGAATCTATCAAAACAAAACCTACTGGGTTGTAGCATTTGCTCGTTTTGCTAAAGAGGTCACTCCCGATTAGGAGATCTCGGCTCTTTCCTCATCGAATGAGATACTGGATATTCATCAAGGAATACCACTATGCAAAGCAAGAACTAGAGCTACCTTTTTGAAAACATTGATTCTATAACATCTTTAGGTTTTTTTTTCTTTCCATTAATCTCATTAATGAAGTCCCATCATTTATGTTTCCCTAAACATCGCAGAAAAGAAACGAAAATAGGACGTACGTTTATGCTATCCGCATTCGCCACGGGGCCCCGTCATGCAATGTTAGGTTACTTAACTAACGGCAGAGCGGGGGCTAGACTAGCGCGGGTGCAAAACAAAAGCAACGTTTATTATATATATCATATATATATAGCATCCGTCTTACCTATTTATATGATCACATCACAGAACTCAAGCATCAGAAGCAAACATATGAAATATTGGATATATTAGAAGGTCCGTGTTTTAAATTCAACCAGTAATGAAAAATACGGATTCCACGGTCATGATGAATAGCCAAACCCACATCCCTGGACCCCTACAAGAACGGCAAGAACCCTACCAATTCTAGATTAGGAGACCCGGTCTCGACTCCCCGAGATGGTCTCCGACTGGACTCTAGAACCTGGTTACTTGTGCTCCCCATCTTGGGTCTATCCTAATGCGGAAAAGTAAATAATATACATCAATGGTGACATCATCCTCAACCTGGAAGTGTCCCAATAAAAGAATATTACATACAAATTTACATGAATGAAAATGAAAAACTATCATCTCAAGTAAAAAAACCCGGCTATTCAATCACTATGATCCAATATTACATATCAAAGCAACACATCACATAACATGTCATCAATGTAAGTAAATATGCGTATCCCGAATGTCATTGATATATAGCAACGAGATTTGGGATACCCCACATATTACATATACGGTCGCAGAAAAGAAATGAAAAACTACAATATTTAGAATCCGCATTTTCCTTAGACATCATAAACCCAGAATATCTCATATGCTGAATTTCATGCCTAACCTATAAACCTTGCATTTTAGTCTCAAATCGAAAACACTTTTCAATAACTTAGTCGGGTAATTCAACAAGATTCCCGACTAAAATACTCGAATACTCATCTGGAACTTTAGTAGATAGTCGTACCCCTGATACCGACGACGAAGTGCCCTTAGGCGGAACACCATAGCCGTGAGTACCCGAGTGGATGCTATTGGCAACGGGGTTCTCCTACAGTCACTTGGTCGGGGCAATAGGGAATGGATATCTAGTAGAGTTATCCAGCGAGTGTTCGCGTACTATACGCGATTGCGACGGAGTTTTGATCCGAATCAAAACTCCGTGGCAATCGATCTATAAAGACTAAATTGCTTAATTTACAATTACAAACTAGTTTTCGCAAAACTAATTATTTTGGATTCTTAAAATTGTAACACATATCAAACTTAAACCCGAAACGATGTTAAAACATGACTACGAAACACTCCGAATAGCCCCAATAGAAAAGTTAACATCACATGCAAACTGGGCAAAACAAACATAACCTGAAACCTAAACCAAAGTATACAGAACACCAAAAAAAATTCGAACCAAAAATTTAATAGGGGGCCGGCCAGGTCGGTTTTTTAGAGGTTTTCGCCGAGTCGTTTTTTGGAGTTTTTGCTTCGAATTTCTCTGGTGTTCTAGTTACATCACATGTAACATTCTGTACTTGTTTACAAAAATTTCAGAGGCCTTTAAAAAATTCGACAGAAACTTGGTTTTAAGGTTTCGGTTTTCGGAGTTGTTTCGGTTTCGTGATTCTAATAACATCGTCTAATCTTCTAGCCTGGCTCTGATACCATAAAAGTCTAGCCTAGCACCACCACTAGGTTTTCACAAGTATCTAGCATGCTATTTTAAAAAAAAATCTTGGTGCTAAGCTACACTATCCAAAGATCTTATCTAGATGATTAGGGTTTTAGCATGATATAACAAGAACTATTCTAAGAGATGGTGATTACAACCTTTGTAGACCGTGTCCTTCTCTTCTAAAGCTCCGGGTAGTAGCCTCTATGACTCCTCTAGGCTCCGCTTGAATAATGAACGTGCTCCCTTCACGATCTTCGTGTCAAAGATAATCCACCCGAAATTTCTCTAATACAGGCTACATCTTCAATAAACTCTCTTCAGTGAAGAAAATACCCTAAACTCAAGTGCTAATTAAGTGTAGGATAGTGAAGTAGGGGTTCTAAGTTCACTAGGATTTTTTTAAATCCATATGGTTCACATCACATTTGAGGATTTATGGCTTTGAGGTGGAGGAAATAAGAGAGGTTGAAGGAGATGAACTAGAAAGAAAAATGAGCTCAAGTGAGGAAGTGAAGAATGGCTTCTCTTAATCTTTTCACTTATTGAAGCATCAATATTCTACAGTAATAAAATGTAACCATGCTTGTATACTGAATGAAAAAGGAATAAATTAAAGAGCAAGCCATGCTTCACCATTCCTAAAATATTTCCCCTTCTTCCACCTCATTTTCTATTTTCATAAAATAGAAAATCCATGCCATGTTTCATTATCTATCTATCTATCTATCTATATATATACATATATATTAAGAAAACCAAATAATTAGTGAGCTTTAATATTAGTTAATATATAAATATATAACATATTATTAAATCAATACTTGATTTAATAATCTGGTTATATCACACATACCGACTAAAACTATTTATCTGTATATCACATTATCAAATCAACACTTGATTCAATAATCCGGTTATATCATATATAACCAAACCGATATCAAATGTCCGCCAAATTAGAATACGGTATCATATACTCGTATTTAATCAGGCTCCCCCCGCACATATCAGCATATGTGCCCTACTTCATTTCGCTTGAACTATAAAACCTCTGTATGGGACTCTAAAGACTCGTCAATACGCCGGCAGTGGGTGATAATCACATTAGTCACCCACAAACCGTCAGCGGTACTAGCTGGACGTAACGGCTACAAAGGTATTGAGCGATTAGAAGATCAATAAGCAAGCTTTTTCAAACTCCCATGAAGCCTATAAGTAACATTTACCGTACAGTCCGGTCTCTTCGTCTGATATGTTGCATATCACGTCTAGGGGTAGAATCGTCAGACCCCAGTAACTTGATAAGTAATACCAATGTATGGCTCATAACGGTTTGAGAAACTACTGATAACATTTACCAGTAAATCTCATCAGCCCTAGACAGGAACTTACTGCTATAGCCAATCGAGCATAGCGCAACATCAACTCCCAATACCGGGAGAGTCGAAACCCCTCCTATCGCTCACTGCCTCCATGTGACTTGGGAATGTACCTAAAATATACCTGTTTGCACGACTCCTTTGAGCCGTGGTAGGAAGGAAATCAAAGCACAGTGGCAACCACACAAGACACTATAACGATCTTGGGTCTACATACTAACCTGTACCAGTGCCACCAGAGAACTACTATCTGACGATAAGTATGATACCATCTAACAGTATCCTGTTCAGTGTACCCATTCTCTAATGAGCACCTGTGTACAATCTTTGATGTCAAACACCAATGGTTATGGGATCAACCATTGCCCCATATAGGGTCAAGAAACATTCACACTAGTCTACTCTGGAATATCGATGCCCCGTCTCGATATCCCCTAAACTAGGAACAATTAAAGGATGTGCTTGTGGACTACATAAGTTCCAGTAGTATGATCCACATCATAGTCCTGGTAGTCAAGCAAACATCTTAAGGGCTTTATCAACATATATCAGAGAGACAGTATAATAATACAAGTGTACATATTAAGATAAAGAGCAACTAGATAGCATACTATCATATCGAGCAAGAAAGTCATCTATGTATAGGTCCAAGCATCCACTATATCATACAATAATGGCCATTAGGGCATACATATTTCTAACATGGACTACACACATTTTCATGTATAAGTCCTAAGAGTATACTAACTCAAATTCTATGTTTTTTAAATTGAAAACTTAAGTTTGGTCGAGAATGTCTTACACCGTTATTCAATGCACCTTACTTTATCCTCAAGTGATAAAGGAAAATGTTTATAACACAATTTTCAAAATGTATATCACACTTTATAAAATAAAGGTACGGGTATTTCATTTTAAAATTTGCTGCATAACAACGGTTTTTCGAAACCAAATATTTGTTGTTAAGCAAAGACATGCGATTTAATCCAATATCACTGATTGCAACGAATTCTGATATTAAGGATCAAATTACCCGTTTCTCAATATTCTACTCCTACTCAGCATTTACAACACCGTACAGATGTGAGATCCAAACCGGTAAATACAAACCCTGGAGTCAGAATTGATTGGGAAAACAGTTCTCTTTTACAAGCACACAGAAAATATGAAACATAAATGTTTCAAAGTTGGAGGCCAGTTAACCCTAATAATGACTTTTCCATTATCCAGATTCATGGCAGTAGTCGCAATTTTTTTTGCCCTCACTTCAATCCCTTTATATGTCTCTACATCTTACCTTCTGCACATCGTACTTAGGCTAATTGTTTTTTTTCTCTCCCTACCTTTCGGTACCAGCCTAAGGTTTGGAAGAAGACTACCTAATAAGCATAATAGGTGTACTCTCCTAGTATAAGGAGCTCTCGCAACCTGAGAGAAGGTAAAGGTAAGAGACAACCGAATTATCCTATTCAATTTCTCTAGAACTAGTGGCCATTGTCGACTGAAATAACTTCTTCGAGTTCGTGTGTAACTATACGATGGTCGTTCCAAGCAATATAGATCATCGTAGTGATACGAAATGTTCTGAAGAAATGCAAAGGGTAAAGTAAGAGTTGCAGGGATATGTGCTACTTTGTCGTGAATCATGACAATATGAAACCTAAGTGTGTAAATAAGTTCCGTTAACTTGGTTCATTAGTTTTAGATTAAGGTAAGTCATGGGTCGATGTACCATAGAGAGAAAAGGAACACTCAGCGTGCACTTTATTAAGATTAGATTGGTTATCACTTTATGTAATCAGGATGGCTCCCACTGTTTCCTTGAATTCTCCTTCAAATCCTAAAAGGAGAACTAGTCGGGATCATGTACACTTTAAAAGTTCGCTAACCGTTCATCCAGGCTAGTGTTGGTACTCCAAGGGAGGCCCCCCATGCTTTTGCATGAACCCAATTAATAACCCCGTTTCCACAGAGGCATAACCTCATTAACACTTTCTAGACACCTAATAGGTTAGATAATTGTGAAGTGAAAAATCTCCCGAGAAGTAATACCTACTCATCAGTAGGAATCGGGATCCAACTATCATCATTTGATAAACTGACAGAATCCACTCAAGTCACCACACCAGAAGGTATGCGCAAACTTAACAAGTTTCTCGTATATTTGAAACTCCCGATATGGTTTTTTTTGCCCTTAATAGCCTATGACCTTAACAAGGTCAAAATGTTTTAAGCCGCTAGTCAAGTTCAACCTTTCATTATCCTGGATTAATCTAAACCCTCCCGCACGAGCCCTTGACAAGTTCAAAATGACCATGCGACTATCCTAGATAATCGCATCACAATACAACCAGAAAATTATTACATAGCTACCGAACACTACGCCTTAACAAGATCAAAACACATAGCACGAATACAAAGCAATACTAATCTGAAATGACAGAGGGCTACTAAAGGTTTTTGGCGAAAAACCTTTAACGTAATGAGCTTGATATCGTTGAAGGAACTTGAGTGGTTTTGAAATGGAGTGGTTTAGGCTCCGCTTTTTAAAGCTAGTAACAAAAACCTTTGCTTAAGAGAGAACTCCCCAGTGAAGGGATCAAGGCACTTTCCTTGCAGAATGAGGTGCAGGATATTCCTAACCGATTACCTCTATGCAAAGCAAAAGAATACGACTAAGAGTTTTAAAGAAAACCGAGTAGTTTTAAAAATTGGTTCCGACAACATCATGTTGGTTTATTTTCCTTGCATTATTCAGATAATGCGTTCCCATCATTTTAAGTTTCAAAGCCATAAATGAAACAACCAAAATAGCATGCTTTTATATGCCATCCGCATTCGCCACAGGGCCCTTTTCATGCACCGTTAGGTTATTTAACTGACGACAGAGCGGGGGCAGGACTAGCGTGGATGCAAAATATATAGAAGTATCTACTAAATATAATATATATATATATATATATATATATCAACATCTCCGGCAGATAATAGTCATCACAAGCAAATAAAAATTATCACAGGCATGCGAACAACAATATGCAATAGTGGATAAAGTAGGAGCCCTGTGTTTCATTTGATTCGCAAATGAAACTCGATGTTCCCCTGTCGTGTGGATAGCCTGTGCAATGAAGAACCTAGACCCCTACGAGTGCGGCAAGTTACCCACCAATCCTGAAAGTGAGGAAATCCCAATTAACAAAGTGAATGGGACACCCAGCACTTCACGGAATCCGGTAACTTGAGCACCCCTCTGTGGGTCAACCTATACCTCTTATGAGTGCGGCAAATAGCACGACAATTATAGAGTAAGGCCCCCTCAGTCTCAACGCCATGAGATGCGGTCCCGTTGCCCTCTAGAACCCGACTATTCGAGCACTCCTCCGTGGGGTAATCCTAGTACAGAAAAGAAAATATATATTCAATGGTGACATCAACCGCAACCTGGTCAAGCCCCAATAAAAGAATATACATAACTGGCAGAAATGACAGTCCACATGTCGGACACTCATCCCGCAAAAATGAATATACAAATGAATCTAAACTGTACAACTACCATTACAATAGGGGCTATCCAACACGACAATATGACTGAACCATAACCAGATATATATAACCACAGAAACAAAAAGGGACTGGTTCCATTTCTTAAAATCTTTTCGTTTGAAATGGAAGCTGCCAGGTAGGATCTCGTGAAACTCACTCCCTCTCCTTTACAGTCGAGCACGTAAACGACCTTACCCTTACGAGTAAGCAAGTTCCCCGCCTCCACCGGAGCCAGTTCCCCTTACCGGGCCACAATACCTTTAGGATTTAGCGCATGTAAAACCAAAATGTGCGCAACCCAGTCTAAATGAACATATAGCAATTAGATGACATTCAGCAACACATATACCACATCACAGATATCAATGATGCAAAAGTTTCAAGTTCTAAAACTTCCGATTTGCCCCAAAGCAAAGATAACACTAAATGAAACCTGGGGAAAAACAAACAAGACCAAAAATGCCAATTTCAAAAACCCAAGACACTGGATGAAAACGAGGACATGGGGACACAGAAAAACCGCCCATACCGGGGATTTCAATGAAACTGGTGGTTTTCTATTGGTGTATTTTCCTCGTATTCATTATGTGTCTCTATCGTGTCAAGAGTAAGCCTTTTCAATTGTTTAAAAAATTTCAGAGACAAATTTTTTCGAACAGAAACTGTGTTTTTAAAATCGGAGTTTTTCGGTGTTGAAGCTAAAGCATCATCTACTTCTAGTTTAAGGTGTTTGGCTGGCTCTGATATCATGTTGGTATTAAGTGCTCACGCCGCGGAAACCGCGGCCAAGGCGGAAGCGAAAACAAAATTTTTATCCAAGCACAAAATACACTAACCCAAGAAATCGATCCAAACAGCTAAACTAGCAAACTAAACTTGCAAGGGTATAGAAATACAACCTTCAATGCGTGTCCACCCATTTGTGGAAGACCCCTCCAAACTCGTAGATGCCGGGAACGCACTTGAAAGGTGACCACCCTTGCCGAAGAAGATCCACTGAGCAAAATCGGAAAAGGCTCCGACCGACGCTCTGAACTTGCTAAGGATGGATTGTAGGTGATGCATGAATTTTTCCGCTAATTATTTTCTCTCAAAACCATGCTCAAGGGAGAGCAAGAAAAGAAGGAGAAGGAAGTGAGGAAATGGCTAAGTGTTGAGCTCAACCATGATGCATGAACTCAAGGAAAAGTAGAATGTGGAATGAGAAAATTGCCAAGTGTAGAATTGAATGGCTTTGCTTTTTACAACCATGGTTCTATAGTTTAACCGAATCATATCAACATTAAATACCAAAAACATACCCTTCTATATGCACAACCATGCTTCATGCCACCTCACTTTCCACCTCATTTCCATTTATTTTTTTTAATAGAAAAATAAATATGAGGTGTCCTTCTTCTAGAAGTATTCCCGTATAAATATGGAATACTTCACCCTGTATACGTATCGCTACATATACTCAAATCCGATAAAAATACGGATAGCACCAAAGAGAGAAAATGAATAGTGAACGATAATACTAATATATATATATATATATATATATATTATGAAATCAAAACCTGATTTAATAATCCGGCTTAATCCTAAGCCGGTTAGTATTATCAATCGACCGCTTAAAGTCCGTGTATCCTATTCACGTATTTAATTGGACCCCTGCACGTACCAACGTATGACTTCTATATCTATCGCCTGAACAGGGAAACCCCTTGTGTGGGACTCTAAATACTCGACAATACGCTGGCAGTGGGTTTAACCACAATCACGTCAGCGGCACTAGCTGTACGTAACGGCTACCCAGGTACTTGCCTAAAGGGGTATCGACAATCAAGTACGTCCTTACCCTAATGTGATAATCTCCGTACTGTCCGATCTCTTCGTCAAAGAGTATCGTATATCGGGTCTAAGGGGTGGTAACGTCAGACCCTACTAACCCGATAAGTCATGTTTAACTCAAGCTCATCATCAACAGAGATACTACTGATCAACTATCAGTAAATTTTATCCACCATGGCCACGGATTTAAGGTGAAAGCCAACTGAACAAAGGGCGACATTGACTCCTAATACCAGGAGAGACAAATTCCTGACAATCGATCACTGCCTCCATGTGGCTCGAGACTGTTCCCAACTAAAACATGTTTGCACGACTCCTTTGAGCTGTAGTAGGATAGTAATCAAAGTAAAGTGGGAACTCACACAAGACAAATGATGATCTCAGGTCAAAGGACTAACCTGTACTTATGCCACCTGAGAACTTCCATCTGACGATAGATATAATACCATCTAAAAGTTCTCGGTGTGTCCGTCCGGTGTACTCACCTCCAGTGAGCACCTGCATACTATCTTAGGTGACACAACACCAATGGCTTGTGATACCGGCCGTCTTCCCTCATCGTGATCTAGAAACATATACACTAGTCTACTCCGGAATATCGATGCCTAGTCTCGATACTCTCATGACTAAAGACATTTAAGGATATGCTTATGTACAACCCAACTCCCACGTATATGATCTCCATCATAATGATAGTAATCAAGCAAGAATCCTATGGGCTTCATCAATGATGAAGATAAACCATATAATATACTATCATCTCGAGCAAGATTGTTCTACCAGTATAGGTCATCACTCAATTATCATAATTGTCGTCTTATAATCACAATAATTGCCTTGAGAGCACTATATCCAACAGTGCGTATAGGATACGTATGAGAGTTCGATTAAATATATTATTTAATCGAATGTCCGAAAAATACTAGCCGGTTTAAAAACCGGAATATTAAGTCAAGTTTTAACTTAATAACAACATTTCGATATAGTTTTTGTTGGATATGTAAGCCCTAGAGGCATGTATTGTATACGATGCTTAGGATATGTATGTATATGACAATCTTGCTCAGTTGTATATAGTGTATTATTTGAGTTGTATTTATCTTGATATGTGTATTTCTTTCTATTGATGCTTTATATTGCTTGCACATATTGATAAAGACTTGATACAGTAGTATACTATTATGGTTTGAATTTATCTTAACATGTGCATATGTTATACTCGATATAACATATGGCGGTTACATGTTGATAAAGCTCGTAGGATTTTACTTGACTACCAGCATTATGATGGCGATCATACTTGTGGAAACTGGGTAGTACATAAGCACATCCTTAAAGGTCCCAAGTCGAAAGAGTATCGAGATCGGGCATCCATAATCCATATTAGACTTGTGTTCACGTTTCTAGACCCGGACGAGGGGTGGCGGTTGGTCCCACAACCATTGGTGTGATCACCTAAGATTGTATACAGGTGCTCACTGGGGGTGAGTACACTGGACGGACTCACCGAGAACCCCTAGATGGTATTATACCTATCGTCAGATAGCGATTCTCAGGTGACATGAGCACTGGTTAGTTTTATGACCTGAGGTCATCATTTGTCTCGTATGAGTTCCCACTGTACTTTGATCACTACCCTACCACGGCTCTATTGAGTCGTGCAAACAGGTTTTGGTTGGGTACAGTCCCGAGCCACATGGAGGCAATGAGTGATTGTCAGGGATTCGTCTCTCCCAGTATTAGGAGTCAATATCGCACTGTGTCCGATTGGCTAGAACCATAAGACCTCGGCCAAAGCAGTTGAGAACTACTGATGGTTAGATAAGTAGTTTCTCGGATTGGACCTGAGCCAAATCGACACAACTTATCGGGTCAGTAGGGGTCTGACGTTCACCGCCCACTAGGCCCGGTATGCGATACTCTTAAACAAAGAGACCGGACTGTACAAAGATCGTCACGGATAGGATCAGTAGGGGTCAGGATGAGCTTACTTGTCGGCCTTCTTTTCGACAGGTACCTAGGTAGCCATTACGTACAGCTAGTCCGCTGATGTGCTTGTGGTTAAACCAACTTCCAGTGTACAGTCGAGTCTTTAGAGTCCCACACAGAGGGTTTCTCTAATTTAGGTGAAACGATGTAGTGACCGTATGTTTATACGTGCAGGGTTTCGATCGAATAATAATACTAGTCGGCTTATGATTAAGCCGGATTATTTAATCAGGTATTGATTTAATTATTTATGTGTACATTCTAGTGTTATCCATATTTTCGATCGGACGGTTAATAATACTGGCGGGCATAAGATTGAGCCGGTTCATTAAATCAGATATTGATTTAATGCTAGTATTATTTTGGTGGTATTATTCTATCTCTTGGGTATTCGTATTTTGATACGAAAACGGATATGTATATAAAGTAGAATATATTCCGTATTTATACGGAAAGACATTCTAGAAGGAGGACACCTCATCATGTATTTTCCGTTTTATTTGCAAAATGGAAATGAGGTGTAAAATAGGAAATGAGGTGTAAAGGAGAGAATGGTGTGAACCATGCTTGAATAGTATTGAAAAATGAATTGAAAATTCATTTGTGCAAACTATTCAAGTATGGTTGTATTATCTTTATTAAAAAATAGTTTTTACAAAACCATGCTTCATGGCTTTCTACACACAAGTTTTTCATTCTCATAGCAAGGTTCTCTCTCCTCACTTGCCTAGCTCTCTTGAGTTCCTCCTCCTTCATTTTCATCTTCCTCCCTACCATCTCATGAATTGAGAATCAAGGGAGGAAGAGAGATAGAAATACACTAGATAAATCACTACATCTCCTTAGTAACCTAGTCTAGCAAACTAGGTCACTAAGTTGATTCACTTGTGAAGCCAAGCTTGAATCAAGAACTCTTAGGTGGATCATCTAGGATCAAGAAAGCGAACAAGAAAGGTTGATCAAGGATCCTTAGGAGCTCTAGATGAGGAGTGAAGACCCGAAGGACACGAGTCTCTAGGTATAAGTATCTATCACAATAGATAGATCTCTGTAGATAGCTAGTTTCAGTTTATGGTTAGATTCTAGGACGAGTTTTCTAGCGCCAGATTTTTTAGAGTGAAAGTTTTTCGTTCTGCAATGGCCATGGTAGGCGGCCAGGGCGCTAGGAAACCCAACATGGTATCAGAGCCGGTCCATAAATCTTAACTAGCTAATTTGCACTAATTTAGAATTTCGATCGACAAAATTATCTGAATCGTATTTCCAAAAAACCCTGCTCGCTGTTCGAATTTTAAAATTGTTCAAAAAATATTTTCAGTGAGCTTAAAAATATATGCAGGGTTTTTCTGAGCTAAGAATTTTTTTTTGAGCATATAAGTCCTAAAATAGACCTCTATTCCGCGGCCAACTTATGGTCACTGTGCTCCAAATTTTTTCAGGGGTTCTTGGTTATGGAATTGTGATTTTTAGTATGTTTGGTTTTTGCCCCGATGTGTTTGTGTGCTGGTTTGTACATGGGGAAATGTGGAAAATTTTTAATCGATCGAAACTCTAAATTCTAGCTTTTCTATGTATTAATTTCTACGACCGTGAATATCATTGAGCGGTATAACCCGACTGATTGCTATATGTACAATCAGACGGGTTTACGAATAAGATATTCACGTTGATGTTCTGTGTTGCACTGATGTAGTGGATGGATTGTCGTGGTGGATAACCTGTAGTGCAATGGTAGTTGTACAGTTCAGATTCATTTGTATATTCATTATTGCGGGGCGAGCGTCTGACATATGGATTCTCGTTTCTTCCAGATTGTATATTCTTTTATTGGGGCACGAATGGGTTGAGGTCAATATCGCCATTGTATATATATTTTTCTTTTCTGTACTAGCATTAACCCACAGATGAGTTCTCGAATAGGAGGGTTCTAGAGGGAAACGGGCCCACATCTTATGGCGTTGAGACAGAGGGGGCCTTACTCTAGAATTGGCGGGCTGTTCGCCGCACTCGTAGGGGGTATAGGATGACCCATGGAGGGGTGCTCAAGTTATCGAATTCGGTGAAGTGCTGAGTGGCCCATTCACTTTGTTGATTGGGGTTTCCTCACATCCGGGATTGGCGGGTAACTTGGCACGCTCGTAGGGGTCTAAGTTTTCATTACACGGGCTATCCACACGACCGGGAACGCTGGGTCTCATTTGCGGCTCAAATGAAACCTAGGGCTCCAAGATTATATGATATTCTATATTGCTTATTGTTTTTCTGTGATGTTACTTATATCATGCCTGGAACGAATGGATATATATATATATATTTATATATGCTGGTAGATGTTGTATCTGTTTTGCATCCGCGCTAGTCCTGCCCCTGCTCTGCCGATAGTTAAGTAACCTAATGGTACATGACGGGACCCCGAGGCGAATGCGGATGGCATATACAGACATTTTATTTTTTTTCTTTTCTGGTGTGATAGGAATTAATTGATGGGACCGTATTAATTTTAATTAATGCAAGAAAAGAAACCTAAAAGATGTTGGAACAAATTTCGAAAAACTATAGGCATACTCTTTCGCTTTGCATAGTGGTATTCGGTTAGGAATATCCAGCACCTCATTCGAGGAAGCAAGAACCTAGATCCTTGTACGGGGAGTGACCTCTTGAGCATCACTTTATGTTATTATAGATTACTCGGTTTTCTTCAAAACCACTAGTTTTCAAAAGCGGCGCCTAAACCACTCATTTTCAAAACTACTCGGTTCTTTCAACGATATCAAGTTCATTACGTTAAAGGGTTTTCCGCTAAAAACCCAGCCGTAGCCCTCCGTCATTTCTTACAAGTGTTACTTAGTATTCGTGCTGCGTGTTTTAACCTAGTCAAGACGTAGTGTTCGGTAGCTGAGTGGTGCTTATTTGTTGCAAGTGTTGCGATTATCTAGGACAGCCGTATAACCATTTTGACCTAGTCAAGGGTATATGCGGATGGGTCTAAATTAATCTAGGATAATGATGGGTTGAACTTGACTAGCGGTTTATGCTATGTTGACCTAGTCAAGATCATAAGCCGTTAGGGGCAGAAACCACATCTGGAGTTTCAAATACACAGGAAATTTGCTAGCGTTGTATACCTTCTGGAGTGTGGTGACTAGAGTGGCTTCCATCTAGGTTATCACACGATAATAGTTGGATCCTGATCCCACTGTTGAGTAGGATTACTCTTCGGAGATATTTTCACTTCACAATTAGCTAACCTATTAGGTGTCTAGAAAAATGTTAACGGGGATACGCTTATGCGAAAACGAGATTTATTTTAATTAGGTCCATGCGAGAGCACGGCGAACCTCCCTTGGAGTACCAACACTCACATGGGTGAATGGTTAGCGAACTTGTAAGGTGTGAATGATCCCGACTAGTTTTCCTTTTAAAGGTTCGAAGGAAAATTCGAGGAAACGGTGAGAGCCATCCTGATTAGATAAACTAATAAACAATCTAATCTTGTAAAAGCGCACGCCGAGTGTTTCTTTTCTCTCTCTCCAGGTAGCAATCATTTCACACCCTAATCAAGAAAATAAAATATTTGGCTTGACCAAACCATCTTGTTACACTAGGCTGGGGAACGTCGGTTCGGCTCAAACCTGTGACAACTGTCACGAGTATGGGAAAGGGAAAGAGGGCTGTAAGGAATTCCAGATAACCCTATTGAAGGAGTGTCATGACCCAGAATTTAGCTCATGACTGGCACTTAAATCACGCAACGTCTAAAGGTGTAACGTAATTCAAGTAAGCCGAAGCCCGGAAATCTAAACCTTTTTGCGTAAAATGGTGGAGGTGCAGTTTTGAAATAAAGGTATAATGAAATCAAGTATTTCTTTAAATGCATAAATAATGTTATATAAAAAAACAATAGATTATATACTAGAGTTGAAAACATTTTTCGTCCTTTAAAAATTTGGGCAGCACCTCCCTTGTATATTTTGATCCAAAAACCACATAAAAGCGATATATATAGGCATCCCCAAGCGGGAGCTAGCTCTTCGCCAAACGGCGGAATTAGAACCACGCAAACAAGCAATATATATACGATGCCCAACGGCGAAGATCAACACAGAAAGAATAAATAAATAAAGCAAGACATCAAAAACCTTAAAAGAAGCGAACAAACACACATCGCTCTAAGTCTCGCAAAACAAGTCTGACTAGGTCTACCAATATACAAATTCTAGTTTCTGATTGATGGAGTTTATCTAGATACAATAGAATAATAAGTACAAGAGTAGGCATGATCCAATGTGTCCCACCTACCATAGCAAAACACTCTGGATGAAGCTGTGTGCCAGCGATACTGCTACTGATCTAAGAGGTTGAACCTGCAAGAAAACTGTGGCACAACGGCGGTGAGTTGCCAACTCATGAGTAGAAAACATCAGCAGGTAGAAATCAAATAAACAGTGATTCCTAGGTCAAACTGTATCATGAAGGTAATACTATGGTATCTAGGGTGACCATATATACATATATGTCAACAATAGAGTCAATGCCAATGGAATGTAGAAATAAACATCTGAAATCATATGCCTGTATGCATGTGGATATCATCCATGTGTATCCATTAACGACACAACAATATTATGGAACCTGAGTGTCCAACATCGACACTTGAAACATCATGAAATCATATGCATGTATGCATGTGGATATCAACCAACGTGTGTCCATCGACGACACATCAACATCATGGAACCTGAGTGTCCAACATCGACACTCGAAAAATCATGAAAACCAGTGTCCAGCATCGACACGTAAATCCACATATCTCAGGCGCTGCATCCTCTGATCGGCCCTCAGGCCCCGCATTCTCTAATCGGCCCTCATAACCATCTCAAGACTCCAATCGGTATCCTCTGGATAACAACCGGGTCTAAACTATCACCGGTAGATAGCACATCCCCCCTACCAGGCTCATTGTCCACTCTACGATCTTCTTGTCCCGGGATACCTTACCAGGTCCACCATGTACCCACAGACGGCTCATCCAACTCCTCAAATAGGGTCTCGAAAATAAGCTCAGAACCGAGAAAACTCATGGTGGACGCCTCGAAATCACATCACGAGAAACTGCGTTTTTAAAATAATTCATAATTTCCTTTGAAATATTGCCGCGGTTCTCAAATTTAGAAATCTCATAAAAACAATATCTCAATACATGTAACCATAAAGTACGATGTATGCAACATAGAACGGTAATGTGAGCATATCCAGTATATCATGTAAACATGTTATATGATAGTACTGAAAAATTAAGAATAATATCATGTTATAGCCATTCTGCTGTGTAAGTAGCATAGCAATTACCGATGATGAATGTGTGTGAGCCGGCAAATCGGTGTAAGTGTAACATGCGCATCATCGGTAATAGTGCAGGTGTACTGGCAGATGATATCATAAAGCGGTAAATACCGGAAACATAACACGTATCTCATGAGGGATAATCCAACATAAACATGAACTATAATAAGTGTTAGGAATATGTATGCCCTAGAGGCTATTATTGTCTGATATAGTGGATGCTTGGACATATATATAGAGGACTTTCTTGCTCGACATGATAGTATGCTATCTGGTTGCTCTTTATGTTAACATGTACACTAGTATTTCTATACTGTCTCTTTGATACATGTTGGTAAAGCCCTTAGGATGTTTGCTTGACTACCATGACTATGATGCAGATCATACTAGTGGGGCTTATGTAGTCCGCAAGAACATCTTTTAACAGTTCCTCGTCGATGGAATATCGAGATAGGGCATCGATATTCCAGAGTAGACTAGTGTGTACGGTTTTTAACCCTGTATGGGGCAATGGTTGATCCCACATCTATTAGTGTTTGACATCAAAGATTGTACACAGGTGCTCATTGGAGAATGGGTACACCGAACAGGACTTACCGAGAGCTCCTAGTTGGTACTATACCTATCGTCAGATAGCAGTTCTCTGGTGACACTTGTACATGTATGTCTGTAGACCCGAGATTGTCATAGAGACTTGTGTGGTTCCCATTGTGCTTTGATTTCCTCCCTACCAGGGCTCAAAAGAGTCATGCAAACAGGTGGATTTTGGATATAGCCCCGAGTCACATGGAGGCAATGAACGATAGGAGGGGTTTCGCCTCTCCCGGTATAGGGAGTTAATGTTGCGCTATGCTCGATTGGCTATAACAGCAAGTCCCTGGTCAGGGCTGATGAGATTTACTGGTAAGTGTTATTAGTAGTTTCTCGAATGGTTATAGGCCACACATCGGCATGACTTATCAAGTTACTGGGGTCTGACGATTCCACCTCTAGACTTGATATGCGACATATAAGACGAAAAGACCGGACTGTACGGTAAGTGTTGCTTATAGGCTTTGTGGGGAGTTTGGACAAGCTTGCTTGTTGATCTTCTATTCGTTCAATACCTGGGTAGCCGTTACTTCGAGCTAGTACCGCTGACGGCTTGTAGGTCTTTGATATGATCATTACTTACTGCCGGCATATTGAAGAGTGTTTAGAGTCCCACACAAAGGTTTCCTAGCTCAAGCAAAACGAAGTAGGGCACATATGGTGATATGTGCGAGAGCTTGATTAGATACGGGTATGTTATACCGTATTCTAATATCGCGATATGAGATATCTGTTAGCTTATATGTGATATAACCGGATTGTTGAATCAAGTGTTGATTCAATGATATGTTATATGCATATATATTTGATACCGGCTAGTTATATGTGATATAACCGGATTATTGAATCAAGTGTTGATTTGATAAAGTATATTGAATGTTGTCGGTTATATGTGATATGACCGGGTTATTGAATCATGTGTTGATTCGATAATGTGTTATATATATAAAAGTTATTAGTCAATTATATATGATATAACCGGATTATTGAATCAAGTGTTGATTTGATAATTTGATATATATTTTTATATTTGATATATTAATATATATTAACTAATATTATGCTCACTAAATGATTTTCTTCTCTTTGAAATACATTTAATATATATGTGATATATATTAATATATGTATTTATATATTGTGTCATTATGGATTATACATTGGACATGGGTGTATGAGACTGACACCAAGACTAAAGATTATTGGGTAATTATTTATTAAGAGTATATACAAAATGAGGTGGAAATGAGCATGGCTCAAGATGCTTGTGGAAGCATTTGAAGCCATGACTCATTCTATTAATTTTGTTTTACTCTAGATATTTTATAACCCAACCATTATCTTTAGCCCATGGTTAACTCTCTCTACTTATCACTTGTGATATTTTCTTTACCCTAGTTATCTTCTTCTTCATCTCATTTTTGCTCTCTAGCTTTTGATGAGGTAAGAAAAGAAAAAGAGAAAGTGATTTCCAAAGTGAGCAAAATTCCTTCTTCATCAATCTACTCTCATCTTGCTCATAAGATTAGGTTGTTTGCTTCACTAATTTCTAGATTAGTGAAGAGATAGCTTGAGTTAGAGTAACTTCAAAGTGGATTATCTTCGGCATCGAAGACGACGAAGCAAGCTCGTTCCTTTCACCAAGTGGAGCCTAAGAAGAGTTCTAGGGATCACCACTTGGAGCTATGAGACTGCTACTTGGAGCTTTAGAAGTGAAGGACCGGTCTACAAAAGTTGTATTCTCTATTCACTTAGTGTAGAACTTGTTTATATGCTTACAAACCCTAATTCTCTAGTTCGATTCTAGGTTAGTATAGCTTAGACCTCTAGATATTTTAAAATTGCATACTTGATGCATGTGTAAACCAAGTAGAGGTGCTAAGACATACTTTCATGGTATTAGATGCAAGCTAGAGCATTAAACGGTGTTATTAGAATTACGAAACCGAAACGACTCCGAAATTGTAAACCCAAAACCCTAGTTTCTGTTGTTTTTGAAAAGTCGTCTAAAATATTTTTTAAACAAGTGCAGAATGTTACAAGTGATGTAACTAGAACACTGTAGAAAAACGAGAACAAGAATTTACATTCTAACCGGCGAAAACTCCAAAATGCCCGGCCTTGCCGGCCCCCATTATTTTTTTGGTGTCGTATTTTTATGGTGTTCTTGTAACTTGGATTTGGGGTTTCAGATAATGTTTGTTTTGCCCAGATTGCATGTGATGTTATCTTTTCTGTTGGGGCAATTCGTAGTGTTTCGTAGTCGTAATTTTAACATCATTTCGAATTTAAGTTTGATATGTGATGCAATATTTGGAATCCACATTAATTATTTTTGTGAAAACTAATTTGTGTTTTGTAAATCTCGCGTTTTAGTCTCTTTTGATCGATTGCCATAGAATTTCGATTCGAATCAAAACTCCGTCGCAATCTCGTATTGTACGCGGATAATCGCCAGAAAATACTACTAGATTGCCACGCCCCATTGCGTCGACCAAGTGACTATAGAAGAACACCGTAGCCAAAAGCATCTATTCAGGTGCTCGGGGCCGCGGTGTCCGCCTAAGTGCACTTCGTTAACAGCATCGGGGTGCGACGCGAAAATATACTAAAGTTCCCGACGAGCATTCGATCATTTCATCGGGAATCCTGTTGAATTACCCGACTTCATATTGAAAAGTGTTTTCAATTCGAGACATAAATGCATGATTTAAAGTGTTAGGCATAAAATCCGAAATATGAGATATTCCGGGTTTATGATGTCTAAGGATATGCGGATTCTAATTATTGTATGTTTCATTTATTTTCTGCGACCGTAAGTGTAATATATGGTGTATCCCCGATCTCGTTGCTATACGTGAACGACATTCGGGATACGCATATTTACATACGCTGATGATATGTGATGTTATGTGTTGCTGTGATATGTTATATTGGATCGTCGTGATTGAATAACCAGGGTTTTTACGTAAGATGAGAGTTTTTCTTTTTTCATTCATGTAAAAAGTTGTATGTAATATTCATTTTTTGGGACATTTCCGGGTTGAGGATGATTTCACCATTGATGTATATTATTTACTTCTCCGTATTAAGATAGACCCAAGGAGGGGAGCACAAGTGACCGGGTTCTAGAGTCTAGTGGGAGACCATCTCGAGGAGTCGACACCGGGTCTCCTAACTTTAGAATTGGCAAGGTCACTTTCCTCTCTCGTAGGAGTCTAAGGATGTGGGTTTGTCTATTCATCACGACCGTGGAATCCATGTTTTTCATTACTGGCTGAATTTAAAACACGGACCTCCTAGTATATCCAATATTTCATATGTTGACTTCTGCTGCTTAAGTTCTGTGATATGATCATATAACTGCCTGAGACAAATGCTATATATATATATGATATATATAATAAACGTTGCTTATGTTTTGCACCTGCGCTAGTCCAGCCCCCGCTCTGCCGTTAGTTAAGTAACCTAAAGGTGCATGACGGGGCCCCGTGGCGAATGCGAATGGCATAAGCATACGTTCTATTTTCATTTCTTTTGTGATGTTTAGGAAGCATAAATGATGGGACGTCATTAATGAGATTAATGAAAGAAAAGAAACCTAAAAGATGTTGTAGAATCAAATTTTTCAAAAAGGTAGCTTTAGTTTTTGCTTTACATAGCGGTATTACTTGCTGGATATCCTGCACCTCATTCCATGAGGAAAGAGCCGAGATCCCTTCACCGGGAATGACCACTTTAGCAAATTCTACAACCCACTCGGTTTGTTTTGAAAACTAGATTTTAAAAGCGGAGTATAAACCACTCCTTTTCAAATTACTCGATTCTACTACGATATCAAGTTCATTACGTTAAAGGTTTTCTTCAAAACCAGTCGTAGGCCTCCGTCATTTCAGATAAGTGCTATTCAGTATTCATGCTGTGTTTGTTGACCATAGTCAAGGCGTAGGGTGTGGTAGCTGATTAGTGCTTATCTGCTGCATATGATGCGATTGGATTAGGGTAGTCGTACGGCCTTGTTGACCATAATTAAGGGTCGTGCGAGTGAGCTTAATTCAATCACGAAATGACAGGTAGAACTTGACTAGCGCTTATGATTCGTTGACCATAGTTAAGGTCATAAGTTTCTAGGGGTAAAAACAGACATTGGGAATTTCAAGTGTTGAAATTTGCAATGAGATTGTATACCTTCTATGAGATAGTTGGATCCCGATACCCACTACGAGTAAATGTTACTCCTGAGAGAGTTTTGCACTTTACAATTAGCTGATATAGTAGGTGTCTAAGAAAGGTGTTAACTGGGTTATGCCCCTGCGGAAACGAGGTTATTTAATTAGTTCCATGCGAAAACACGGAGAGACTCCTTCGGAGTACCAATACCTATCGGGCTGACCGATTGGAGAACTTGTAGGGTATAATTAATCCCGGCTCGTCTTACCTTTTAGGTTTTGAAGGAAGATTTGATAAAACCAGTGGGAGCCATCCTGATTAGATAAGATAATAACCAGTCTAATCTTGAAAGAGCGCACCCTAAAGTGTTTTCTTCTCTCTCTCTCTCTCCAGGTAGCGACCATGACATGCCTTAATCAAAATAATAATATGGATGTATTGACCGAACCCGCCTATTACACTGAGCTGGGGAACGTTGGTTCCACTGTATCTTATGATTTTCAGAAGTCTGAGCAAGGAATAGGGGAATATCAGGATTCCCATGCAACCCGAACGAAAAAAGAGCATGATGATGCATCTTCTTCGGGTGTGTTCATTACCGAGAACTGTTTCTCAATACGCTCTACGTCCTCGGTATTGGATACCGGATCAGAATCCCACATATGTAATATGTTACGTGGGTTAAGAAGAAGTAGAGAACTGGGAAAGTGTGATAAATCTCTAGTAGTAGGGAATGATGCAATTGTTGCAGCCAAAGAAGTTGGCGAATATCACCTTGTATTACCAAATGGTAATACATTGATTCTGAACGACTGTTATTTCGTACAAAAATTGAAGTGCAATATAATATCAATTTCTTTATTAGATAAAGAAGGATATAACTTTGTACTAGAGAAAAATGTTATGAATATTTTCTTAACTCAAGTGTTGATTGGTTTTGATACGTTGTATAATGGTATATACTTTCTAAATCAAACCACAGTTCTAAATATACAGAACACACACAAGAGGAAAAGTTCAGGGATGAACAAATCCTTCTTGTGGCATTGTAGACTTGGTCATACCAATACGACAAGAATAGTGAAGTTTCATAAAGATGGATATTTTAATCGGTTTGAATTTACATCTTATGAAATTTTCCAGTCATGTCACAAAGGTAAGATGACCAAAACTCTATTTACTGGACATGGAGAAAGAGCTACTGAACTCTTGGGACTGATACATAGTGATGTATGCGGTCATATGTCTACGCATGCCAGGAATGGTTTCTCATACTTTATTACATTCACCGATGATCTCTCAAGATTCGGACATGTGTTCTTGTTGAAATACAAAACTGAAGTTTTTGAGAAATTCAAGGAATATAAGTACTGTTAGTGTATATGCCCTAGAGGCCATTACTGTATCATACTAGTTTGTATATTACTTAATGGAAGCTTGGGATATTCACCTTGTATATACAATCTTGCTCAAAATAGTAGTATGCTACTTGGTTTGTTTCTACTTCAATGTGTACATGTGTTTATTTTAGTATATCGCCTATACACATTAGTGGAGCCCTTAGGATCTTTGCTTGATTACCAGCGTTGTGATGGCAGTCACACTAGTGGGGGCTGGGTAATCTATAAGCAGATCCTTATGCAGGTCCCTAGTCGCAGGACTATCGAGACAGGGCATCGATACTCCAGAGTAGACTAGCGCATGCGCTTCTCATCCCAGAGTGGGAGATGGTCTGTCCCACAGCCATCAGTACGTCGTACTGGAGATAGTATGCGGGTGCTCGTTGGGTTACGAGTACACTGGACAGGACTCGTCGGGAACTGACCGGTTGGTATTATACCTATCGTCAGTTATCAGTTCCCAAGTGACATGAGTACAGCTTAGTCCGCTGACTTGACACTATCACTTCGCCTCGAGTGTGTTCCCACTGTACTTTGATTACTACCCTACCACGGCTCAAAGGAGTCGTGCAAACAGGTAGTAGTTGGGTGCAGTCCCGAAGCACTTGGAGGCAGTGACGGTTAGACAGGATTCGTCTTTCCCGGTATTGGGGGTTGACATCGCGCTGTGTCTAGGAGAGCCATTACACGAGTAGTCCCTGGCCAGGGCAAGCGAGATATACTGGTAGGCTTCCAGTGCTATCTCAGGGTGTTTTGGGCTTCACTCCGACATGACTTGTACCGCTATTAGGGGACTGACGTTTACCGCCCCCCTAGGCCCGCCATGCGATGTATCAGACGAACAGGCCGGACTGTACGGAGATTATCACATTCAGGCTCAGTAGGAGTTCAGATGGGTTTCACCTCGTCAGTCTTCTTGTCGGCATCTACCTGGGACCGTTACGCACAGCTAGTGCCGCTTGCGGTCTGTGGTTAAACCCACTGCCAGCGTAGTGTCGAGTCTTTAGAGTCCCACACAGAAAGCTATTTGCCTTTAGGCAAAAGAGTAGAGTTCGCATGGTTTTGCGACAGGTCACATGGTTTTGCGACAGGGTCCGGTCACATCCGTGCACTTATGCACGTACAGTGTCCGGACAGTTAACACTAGCGGGCTTTGGTTTAAGCCAGATCCTAGTGTACGTTTTGGGATTGGTTTTATCCAGTATGTATTCGTGTTCCTCGGAACGCGAATGCAGGTGTATATGCACAGTTGACGGAGAGAGAGAGGCAGAGGATTCTCATTAGGGTTATTGACCGTTGACTGTTGACTGTTGACTTTTTGCTCAACCCTAATGAGAATATGATATGTAATTAACAATAATATTAATTAAGTATTGTGGTGACATGGTTGTTGAGGGGTTGACTTTGTTGACTTGTTGACTTTGTTGACCGGTTGGCTAGGTTGGACTAGTTGACCATCATGATGACAATGGCTATCATTTCATGGCAAAGACTTTTTACTTGCTTGTTCTCTTGTGCAATATGAGTGCATGAAATGATATAGCCATTTTGACTTAAACCATTTACACAATACTTGATTACTATTTTTGTGATGATGGTTTTGGATTATGAGAGCCAAGTGAGAAAAGTCTTGCACATTCTATCATTTTCATTCTCTCTCTTGTGTTCTTGAGCTCTCATCTTCTTCCTGTTGCTCTCCCTCTCTTTAGTCTATGGTTCACTTGTCTCATGTGTTGAGAACCAAGAACCATAGAGAAAATCCCTACACACTCTCCTCTACTCACTCTAGTTCACAAGGTTTAGCAAACCGAGTGAACTAGTTTCTTCAAAGTACGAAGAAGAAGCCAAAGGTAGAAGCTTTCAGGTGGATCGATCTTCGGCGCAAGGAGACGACGGGGTGAAGCCGATCCGGACAACCATCGAGGCTTGAAGACGAAGGAGTTCAAGAAAAAAAGGTATAACCCCCTAACCGAGTAATTAACAACTCCTAGTTAGGTTGTTAGTTAGATGTTTAACCAAGATCCGGTTTTGAGTCCATGCTACTGCCTCTAGAAGATTGTTTTTCACCAAATTCCGCATGCCCGAAAGTACCGGGAGAGGTAGCATGGACTTACAAGTACAAAGTTGAAAATCAGACGGGTAAAAGTATGAAAGTCCTTCGATCTGATCGGGGTGGAGAATACTTGAGCACAGAATTCCAAGACTACATAAAAGGGAATGGGATTCTCTCTGCTTACTCTTCCGTATACACCACAGCACAATGGAGTTTCGAAGTGGAGAAATCGCATCCTATTAGATATGGTGCGCTCTATGATTAGTAATGCTGAGTTACCTATTTCCTTTTGGGGTTATGCGCTTGAAACAACCGCAAACCTATTGAATCAAGTTCCAACCAATTCCGTGCCTACCACCCCATATGAGATATGGAGTAGAAAAAGAGCATATCTTAAACAAGTTAAGATTTGGGGTTGTCCGGCCTATGTTAAAAAACAGAATCCGGAAAAACTCGAGACACGATCAGTTCTCTGCAAGTTTGTAGGTATCCTAAAAATTTACATGGATATATCTTCTACCACACTACGGAACAAAAAGTGTTTGTTTCTCAATATGCCACCTATTTAGAAAAGGAATTTCTTGTTAAAGAAATTAGTGGCAATGGGGTAGAACTGGAAAAAGTTCCAGCCACACAAACTACAACTGATAATTTGGTAAGACCGAAGGATTCAATAGTCCCCGACGAACCTCAGCCACTCCGCATATCTAGGAAAGTTCCTCATCCATCTGAGAGATACTACGGTTTTCTCTAGATGGTGGGAGCGAGGATTGCATCATGGAAGATGATGACCAAACTAGCTTCGAGCAGACCATCACAAGTGGAGACTCTGTGAAATGGCTAGATGCAATGCGATCTGAGTTGGAATCCATGTACACCAACAAAGTATGGACTTTGGAAGTTGCTCCTAAAGGGGTAAAATCCATCGGGTGCAAGTGGATCTTTAAGAAGAAACTTGGTGTAGATGAAAAGGTTGACACCTTCAAAGCTAGACTTGTAGCAAAAGGTTTTCATCAACGACCAGGTGTTGACTATGATGAAACCTTTTCTCCAGTGGCTATACTTAAGTCCATCAGGATCATACTTTCCATTGCTGTATACCATGACTACAAAATCTGGCAGATGGCCGTCAAGACCGCTTTTCTAAATGGTGATTTAGAAGAGAGCATGTACATGACAGAGCCCGAGGGCTTCGTAAACAGTGGGCAGCGGAAAGATTTGCAAGCTGCTTAAATCAATCTACGGATTAAAGCAGGCATCGCGGAGCTGGAACATCTATTTTGATGTGACAGTCAAAGAGTTTGACTTCACCAATAACGTAGATAAACCTTGTATATACAAGAAGGTTGTAGAGAGTAAGGTTGTCTTCCTCATATTGTACGTGGATGCCATACTCTTGATATGAAATGATGTTCATATGCTACACTCGGTCAAACTTTTCTTATCACTAAAGTTCTCCAAGAAAGATCTAGACGGTGCCTCATACATCCTTGGAATTAAGATCTATAGAGATAGATCTAAGTGGATGTTGGTGTTACGACCCGAATATTGCACGTGACCGGCACTTAAATCGCATGACATTTAAAGACGTCGATGCGGTTCAAGTAAGCCGAAACCCGGAATCTAAACCTTTTTTTTTGAAAATATTAGAGGTGAGGTTAAAAATAGTCATCAGATGGGATCAGTTTAAAATAAACATTTAAGTTTAACTAAGTGTGTGTTTGAAAAGCATTTATGACGTTTTGAAATTCGACAGCACCTCCTTCGTAATTTATTTTAAAACCCGATACAATATAATAATGTAATTAGCATCCCAACGGGAGCTAGCTTCCACGCCCAAACGGCGGAGCAACCAAGCAAACAATATACGACGCACAATGGCGAAGAAAAGAAAAGCGAAACAAAATCAACAATATAAAATGGTCGACTCCAATGAGTGTGACATCACAACACACAAACTCTAAGTCTCGCTTCAAAATCCACAATATACCCTTTCTAAGTTGATGGAGTTTTACTAGATACAAAAAGATAAGAATAAACAAATGTGAGTACGATACAACAGTAACCCACCTACCAAAGCAATCACCGAACGGAATGTGTGCCCTAAGCCGCTGATAATCTAAGCGGTAACACCTGTAAGAAACTGTGGCACAACAGGGGTGAGTTGCCAACTCAGCGAATAAAAGTACAACACAAGGTAGAAATCGAATGCACAACGATACCTAGATCATAAGTATAGTACTATCATATCCTGTACTAATATAATATATGATATGCATATGTATCGTAAATGCAACACTATCTTGTTGGAGATAGTGCCCTCAGAGTCAATTATTGGATCACAGGCACGTGATTGCAATGATTGAGAGAGGACCTATCCTAGTAGGATAGTCTTACTCAAGATGATAGTATGCTATCTAGTTTATCTTTATCATCGTGTACTGCTTTAGGTGACCTTACAGATCACTATTCCGCGTTGATAGAGCCCCTAGCATTCTTGCTTGACTGCCAGCAGTATGAGAGCGATCATATACGTGGGAGCTGGGGTCTATAAGCACATCCTTAAAATGCCCCTATTCGAGGGAGTTTCGAGACAGGGCATCGATACTCCAGAGTAGACTAGTGTATACAGTCAAGACCCCGACGAGGGGCGGTGCCCGGTCTCACAAGCCACTGGTGTCAGTAGGTTCACCTAAGATGTATACAGGTGCTCATTGGGTTATGAGTACACCGGATAGGACTCGCTGGGAACATGCTAGTTGGCCTTATACCCGACGTCAGATATGTTGGAGATAGTGTCCTCAGAGTCAATTATTGGATCACAGGCACGTGATTGCAATGATTGAGGGAGGACCTGTCCCAGTAGGACAGTCTTACTTAAGATGATAGTATGCTATCTGATTTATCTTTATCATCGTGTACTGCTTTAGTTGACCTTACAGGTCACTATTGCACGTTGATAGAGCCACTAGGATTCTTGCTTGACTACCAGCAGTATGAGGGCGATCATATACGTGGGAGCTGGTAGTCTATAAGCACATCCTTGAAAGGTCCCTAGTCGTGGGAGTTTCGAGACAGGGCATCGATACTCCTGAGTAGACTAGTGTATACAGTCAAGACCCCGACGAGGGGCGGTGGCCGGTCTCACAAGCCACTGGTGTCAGTTGGTTCACCTAAGATGTATACAGGTGCTCATTAGGTTATGAGTACACCGGACAGGACTCGCCGGGAACATGCTAGTTGGTCTTATACCTGACGTCAGATAGCAGTTCCCTGGTGACATGTATACAGATTAGTTCATCGACCTGAGGATCGTCATTTGTCTCGTGTGAGTTCCTACTGTACTTTGATTACTACCCTACCACGCTCAAAGGAGACGTGCAAACAGGTTTTAGTTGGGTACAGTCCCGAGCCACATGGAGGCAGTGAGCGGATCTTCAGGGGTTCGTCTCTCCCGGTATTGGGGGTGAGGTCGCGCTGTGTCTAGGGGAGCCAGTACATGAAAAGTCCTTGGCCAAGGCAGGAGATTTACTGGTAGGTATTCCAGTAGTATCTCAGAGTGTTCTGGGCTACACTCTGACATGACTTGTACCGCTTTTGGGGGTCTGACTTTTACCAACCACCTAGGCCCACCATGTGATGCTCATATACGAACGGACCAGACTATACGGATATTGTCACTGACAGGATCAGCAGAGTGTCTGGCTGAGTTCGTTCACAGACGTCCCTTTTGGTCAATACCTGGTAGCCCGTTATGTATAGACTAATACCTCTGACGTGCTAGTGGTTAATTCCACAACCAAGATGTTGACGAGTCTTTAGAGTCCCCCACAGACAGTTGCTCAAGTTTCGGGCGAAACGCTGTAGAGGCCGTATGGAGATATGGCAGGGTTCGATCAGATACATGCGGTATTGCACGGATCATGATCGGACGGTTTATACTAGCGGGCTTTGGTTTAAGCCGGATCCTAGTATTATACAGTGTAGATTTTGTCTCATTGCGTTTATATTCGGTCGGAATACATATGCGGGTATGTATATACAGTAACGGGGTTTTCCTGTAATTTATTACGGGATCAGTTTTCTGAAGTTGCCAGTTTGCTTTCCGTTTCGGCCATATTTTTTTGTATCTTTCATTGGCTTAAGATTGGTGGAGGAGGGCTTATTTGCAATTGCGCAAATAAGCATTTGTGGAGGGTGTTATTTGCATCTTGTTGTTTCATGATGATTCTATCACCCTTGACTTTCCTTTGTTCATGATGGTTCATGATAGCTTGACTTTGGAGTGATGATGATGGTTGGTGGAGTGTGGGTTTGTTTTGGTGATCATTTCCTTTCATGATAACTTTTTTGATCTCTTTCTCTCTTGCATTATTCTTGTGAGACTCACTCCCTCATTCTGACTCTCTCCTCTCATTCACCTCATGAGCATGGCCGACCATCTTAGAGGGAGGGGCTGCCCATTTTTTGGTGTGAGTTTTTTTTTTGCTCTTTCCATGCTACAAAATTCCCAAGTTCATCCACAAAAAGCTTTGATCTATTTCCTCCACCAAAAGGCAACTCCCTACAACCCCAAATGAGACATAGCTTTTTACAAGTATTCTACAGCAAACCTTGGGCACGTCGGCTCGCCAACTTCGTTCCCGAGTTGCCTCGGTCCAGAGGTAGGAGCCCGTAAAAGAAGCCGGGGACGTGGTGCTTTTTCGGCGAGGAGGTGGAGACCGGACACTACGTGGGAGATCGGGACGACGACGAGAAGACCGAAGGACACGGATCGCTCGGTATATCTCTCTACCCCCTTCTCTAGATTAGCTAGGACTAGTTTAATGGCACGATCCGGATTAAAAGTGCGCGGTGGTGCCGGTTTGCAAGTTTCGCAAAGTTTTTCGTTGACGCACTCCGGCGTCGGATTGACGGCCGGAGCGCCGCCGTGCACTTACAGTGGTATCAGAGCCTCGCCATTAACCTAGTCTAGCTTTGTCTAACGTGTTTACATTTTCGATCGAACAAAAATCCCAGAACCGCGTTTTCATGCATATCAGTTTTCTGTAGAAATTTTTTTGGCTCCAAAAATTTTTCAGGTTATTGCAGAATGATGTGCAGGGAATTCTAAGAACACTGTAAAATTTTGGTGACCTAATCCTTCCATACGACGAACCGTGGCCATAACCCCTTTTTGGCCGCGGTTCCGCCGCAGGAATTTAGTTTCATTCCACCAGTTTTTTGCAGTGGGTTTTTGGGCTGAAAATAGGGTTTTGGTATGTTATTTTTTGTGCCCATATTTCTTTGAGTGCTACAGTAGTGCTTGGGGCCCACTTGGATAAATTTGATCGATCGAATATTTTAAACACATTAGTTCACTGTATTTACATTATATCTGCGACCGTGAATGTCACTTGATCGGTAAATCCTGTCTAACTGCTATAGCCCGGTTAGACGGATTTGCGAATGTGACATTCACGTTGATGTTCTGTGTTATGCTGTGATGTTGCGGATTGGTCATGGGGGATAGCCTGGATGCAATGGTAGTACAGTTTTTGTTGTATTATGTACATTTGATATTGCGGGGCGAGCGTCTGCCTGATTGTATATTATTCTTTTGGGGCACGACCGGGTCGAGGTCGATTTACCCGTTGTATGTATATTTTACTTTCTGTACTAGGATTACCCCAAGGTGGGGTGCACGGATAGCCGGATTCTTGAGGGAAACAAGCCCGCATCTCATGGCATTGAGACGGAGGGGGCTTTACTCTAGAATTGGCGGGCTATTCGCCGCACTCGTACGGGGTACAGGTTGACCCAGGAGGGGTGCCCAAGTTACCGGATTCCGTGAAGTGCTGGGTGGTCCATTCACGTTGCTGAAAGGGGCTGCCTCGCTTCAGGTTTTGGCCGGTAACTTGCCGCGCCCGTAGGGGTCTAGGATTTCATTGCACGGGCTATCCACACGACCAGGGGAACGTCGGGTTTCAGTAGTGGCTCTGTGAAACCCAGGGATCCCAGATATCTGTATTATTCTGTGATGCTGTACATTTCTATGATGTTGCATTTTATCACGCCTTGAGCAAAAATTATATATTATATATATACTAGTAGATGTTGTATATGTTTTTCATCTGTGCTAGTCCAGTCCCCGCTCTGTCGTTAGTTAAGTAACCTAACGGGTGATGACGGGACCCAGTGGCGAATGCGGATGGCATATACGTACATCATTATTTTCGTTCTTTTGTGGTGTGATCAATTGATGGGACCGCGTTGATTCGGATCAATGCAAGATAAACAAACCTATTCTGATGTTGTTGGAACATTTTTCAAAAAGCAGTTATTGCAAGGGCGTTCTCTTCTGTTTTGCATCGTGGTATTCAGTTGGAATTTCCTGCTCCTCAGTCAACGAGGCAAGGGCCGAGATCCCTTCACCGGGAGTGACCCCTTAGACAAAAGTTTGCGTCAGGGAAATAACTACACTATAGCCGATTACTTTTGCTTTGCATCGTGGTATTCAGTTGGAATATCCTGCACCTCACTCTACGGGGAAAGAGCCGAGATCCCTTCACCGGGAGTGACCTCTTTAGCAAAGGTTTTCGTCACTATATTTTCAAAAAGCTATCCGGTTCCTTCAACGATATCAAGTTCATTACGTTAAAGGTTTTCGCCAGAAATCATTCGTAGCCCTCCGTCGTTTGATATGGGTGGTCAATAGTATTCAAGCTGTGTATATTGGCCAAAGTCAAGGCACAGTGATTGGTAGCTATTGGGTATTCATATGCAGCATAGATAGATGCGTTGGTTTGGGGCAGTCGTACTACTATTTTGGCCAAAGTCAAGGGTATGTACAGGTGGGCTCAAATTAACCTGGAGAATGACGGGTAGAACTTGACATGTGACTTATGATATGTTGGCCAAAGTCAAGGTCAGAAGTGCATGGGGCAGAAATCACATCGGGAGTTTCTAAAGAAACTGAAATTTGCCAGATATGCGCATACCTTCTGGAGTGTGATGATGTGAGCGAATTCCGTTGCGTTATCATGCGATGATAGTTGGATCCTGATTCATACTGATGGGTTGGTTTACTCATCGGGTGATCCCGACTAATTCTTCTTTCAGGTTTGGAGGAGAATTTGACGTTACAGTGGGAGGTTTTCAGATTAGATAAATTGGTAACCGTTCTGATCTAGGTTAGAGTGCACGCTGAGTGTTTCTTTTTTCTCTCTCTTTGGCAGCGACCATTGACCCGACCCTAAGACTATGACTCGGTGACCAAAATTAACCGAACCTTCTTTAACACTGGCTTTTGGATTATCAGAGTTGCAAATCTCGTTGTCACTCCTACTTTTACCCTTTTCTCCAGGACACCCCGTATTACTACGAACGTCCACTTCCATTGGACAAAAGCATCGTATGGTTATATACGAACTCGAAGGAATTTATTCGACGATGGTTTCCGGTTCTGGAGGAAACGAATAGGACTATTCAGTTGTCTTTTCTTTTTACCTTCTCTCAGGTTGCGAGTACTCCTTGGTTTAGGAGATAGTACACCTATTACGCAAATTGGATAGTCTTCTTCCAAACCTTAGGCTGGTGCCGAACGGTGGGGAATGAAGAAAACCAATTAGCATAACGATGGTGTACAGAAGGTATTAAGTAAAGACATATCAAGGGATTAGTAAGAGGGCAAAGTAAATTGCGACTGATATTCACTACCAAACCAAGTATTTCTTCGCCAATCCTAAAATCACCTTTGTATTTCTTCAGGACACTTCGTATCACTACGAAGATCCACAGTTTATTGGATACTCCATCGTATGGTTATATACGAACTCGAAAGGAACTTGTTCCAGTTCGGGGATGGATTCTGGTTCAGGAGAAATAGGAATAAGGTTTATTCGGTTGTCTTTTATCTTCACCTTCTCTCGCATTGCGAGTGCTCCTACGATTAGGACAGTACACCCATTATACTTATTGGATAGTCTTCTTCCAAACCATAGGCTGGTGCCGAAAGGTAGGGAAGGAAGAAAACCATTTGGCCTAAAGGGGTGTGCAGAAGGCAATGACTAAAGACATATAAAGGGATTTGGAAAGGTGGCAAAGAAATATACGGTTACAGTTGTGAATCTGGATAATGGAAGAGGCATTACTAGGAATACCAGAATACCCCATCGAAACATTTCACTGTTTCAGTTTCACTGTGTACTGTTAAAAGAAGACTGATTTCCCAATTAATCTTTGCTCCAGGGTATGTATTTACTAGGTATGATTATCACATCTGTATGGTTTTACAGATGATGAGTGGGAGTAAGTTATTGGGAATTGGGTGATCATCCTCATTATATCGCGATTCTTTGTAATATTTGATATTTGTGGAAGTCACCTGGGTTGTTTCCCGGACGGCAAATATTTGGTTTTGAATATCCGCTGATATACACCAATTTCAAATTGATATACATGTACGTCTATTTTCATAGAGTGAGATATACCTTTTTGAAACCATGTCTATGACATTTACCTATATCAGTGGATGGTTAGGTAAGGAGCATTAAACAGCGGTGTAATTCTTCATAACCATAGTACAGTTTTCAACCTACGACAGACAAGGATTGAGTTGTCAGACTCAAGGGACTTCTACAGAGTATTTTATGTTGTCCAGTGTCCATTAGGACAGAGGGGTTGGTCCTCATACTATATTTAGTTTACTTATGACTTCTCTAGTTTTTAGACACGTGTTTCGTAGAAACATAGGGTCCGAATTTTCAGAAGTTATAGGTATATGGATAAAGTAGAGAACCAGGTGTTGCAAGTATCGGGATTCTTGAAGTTGATCGAAGATGTAGATACTTGAGTATGGTATTCAGTTGATAGTAGTGATTAAGAGAACTTGCTTCTCTTTCAGGTTACTCATAATTGGAAGCATTCCTAAGTTGAGTAACGATGATCGGCCTCCTTCCATTTAGTTGACATGCACTGGGGACAGCTGCATGATTTGAATCTAGTTCAATTAAATCAGTGCCTCTGTTTCTGTATTGGATATAGAACAGTTCATATCTTAACGATGTTAAGGTACGGGGAGTTGTCCGGCCTATGCTTAAAACCAGACTCTGGATAACTCAAGGCACGTTTCTGTAATGGCTGTTTGTGGGTTGACCCAGGCTATGACGAGAATTGACTTTCTACTATCTGGAAGATCATTAGTGATATTGTTCTAGACTCGCCACAGTTTTAATAAAAATGGATTTTTTCAGAAAACAGTAGTGGGAGTATGGTAGAACTGGAAGTGATTCCAGAACTACAAACGATTACTGAAGATTTGATAGGAACCTAAAGATTCAATCTGGTTTGACATTCCATTGGCCACTCCGCAGATATAGTGGGTAACTTCAGGCACCCGAGAGGTACTCCGGTAGCCTCAAGGACGGTGACAGGGAAGTTCTTGTTTACCCAGACTTGCCATTGTTGTTGTTCCAGACTGTGAGACCCGGCAGGAGGATGAGTATAGCATCGTTCTGAACTAGCTTTAGAAGTGTACGTCTATATGACTCTGCCAGAGGGTTTTCGTAGTCAGTAGGAGCAGCGGAAGCATTGGTGGACAAGTGGCTTATGTCTATTTATAGACTAAAGCAGATGTAGCGGAGATAGATCATCTATTTCTGATGTGACAGTCATAGGTTTGACTTCATCAGGATAGGGGATGGATCTGTTAAGAAGGTAGTAGGGTGTGATGTCCTGGTATTTGAATGACATACACAGAATAGGATGTGAAGTTCCTATACTACGATCGGTTATACTTTGGTTGTCACACAGTGGTTTCTCTACATGGGACTTGGACATTATATCAGACATACTGGTTACTAGATCTATGGTTTTAGATCTAGATTTGGGTGGTATCCCAATTAAGGGTACTTAGACAGCATTCTAAGAGTATTTAGAATGGATGACTCCTGGTACGGTAGTGTACCTGCAGGTGATGGAGTCACCCTCTCTAAAGGTGTCTTACAGACTAAAGGGGAGAGGGATGTGCAAGATTGGCAGATCACTTGCTTGGGCAATTGAGTCAATCATGAGATGTCAAGTACCACACCATATGTTGTTTTTGCAGCAGATGCAATAAGACATTGATCTAATCCTGGAGAAACAGTCGGAAGCAGTTTTAGAAAACATAAGTGGTTGTTATAGGGATATGATAACGACAGCCTCATTCGGGAGACAGTTATCATTCCAGGCTTCCAAGGTAACCTGGACGACAAAGAGGTTGTCAGAGTTATAGTTTTCCTTCTGACGAGGGGCAGTATTTTAGACAGGTGATCCAAGGCAATACTGAGGGAGGCATGGCGCAGGATACTGATTAAGTTCAGTTGACGATACAGTTTAAGAAGTTTGGATTTGGAGTTCATTTATGAGCTAGGCCACATCAGACATCCAGACACATTCTAAGATAGGTATTGCTCATTTCGGGAGATGGCTTTCTCCGCGAACTTGAGATATAGAGAGACATATAAAGAAACATCAAAGCGGATCCACTCACTGAGGCAATTCCTCGAACGCAATAGTTTCGCAAACAAGCTTTGTGAGACTGACTAGTAGAGGAGTTGGGTGTTCGGTATCACACGGGCTGTGAGTATGCGACATCGCAATAATTAGCCTTGAGTGCAAGTGGGAGATTGTTGGAGATAGTGCCCTCAGAGTTAATTATTGGATCACAGGCACGTGATTGCAATGATTGAGGGAGGACCTGTCCCAGTAGGACAGTCTTACTCAAGATAATAGTATGCTATCTGGTTTATCTTTATCATCGTGTATTGCTTTAGGTGACCTTACAGCTCACTATTGCACGTTGATAGAGCCCCTAGGATTCTTGCTTGACTACTAGCAGTATAAGGGCGATCATATACGTGGGAGCTGGTAGTCTATAAGCACATCCTTGAAAGGTCCCTAGTCGTGGGAGTTTCGAGACAGGGCATCGATACTCCAGAGTAGACTAGTGTATACAGTCGAGACCCCGACGAGGGGCGGTGGCCGGTCTCATAAGCCACTGGTGTCAGTTGGTTCACCTAAGATGTATACAGGTGCTCATTGGGTTATGAGTATACCGGACAGGACTCGCCGGGAACATGCTAGTTGGTCTTATACCTGACGTCAGATAGCAGTTCCCTGGTGACATGTATACAGATTAGTTCATCGACCTGAGGATCGTCATTTGTCTCGTGTGAGTTCCTACTGTACTTTGATTACTACCCTACCACGCTCAAAGGAGACGTGCAAACAGGTTTTAGTTGGGTACAGTCCCGAGCCACATGGAGGCAGTGAGCGGATCTTCAGGGGTTCGTCTCTCCCGGTATTGGGGGTGAGGTCGCGCTGTGTCTAGGGGAGCCAGTACATGAAAAGTCCTTGGCCAAGGCAGGAGATTTACTGGTAGGTATTCCAGTAGTATCTCAGGGTGTTCTGGGCTACACTCCGACACGACTTGTACCGCTTTTGGGGGTCTGACTTTTACCAACCCCCTAGGCCCGCGATGCGATGCTCATAGACGAACGGACCGGACTGTACGGATATTGTCACTGACAGGCTCAGTAGGGTGTCATGCGGAGTTCGCTCACAGACGTCCCTTTTGGTCAATACCTGGTAGCCCGTTACGTATAGGCTAATACCTCTGACGTGCTAGTGGTTAATTCCACAACCAAGATGTTGACGAGTCTTTAGAGTCCCCCACAGACAGTTGCTCAAGTTTCGGGCGAAACGCTGTAGAGGCCGTATGGAGATATGGCAGGGTTCGATCAGATACGTGCGGTATTGCACGGATCATGATCGAACGGTTTATACTAGCGGGCTTTGTTTAAGCCGGATCCTAGTATTATACAGTGTAGATTTTGTCTCATTGCATTTATATTCGGTCGGAATACAGATGCGGGTAAGTATATACAGTAGCGGGGTTTTCCTGTAATTTATTACGGGATTAGTTTTCTGAAGTTGCCAGTTTGCTTTCCGTTTCGGCCATATTTCTTTGTATCTTTCATTGGCTGAAGATTGGTGGAGGAGGGCTTATTTGCAATTGTGCAAATAAGCATTTGTGGAGGGTGTTATTTGCATCTTGTTGTTTCATGATGATTCTACCACCCCTGACTTTCCTTTGTTCATGATGGTTCATGATAGCTTGACTTTAGAGTGATGATGATGGTTGGTGGAGTGTGGGTTTGTTTTGGTGATCATTTCCTTTCATGATAACTTTTTTGATCTCTCTCTCTTGCATTATTCTTGTGAGACTCACTCCCTCATTATGACTCTCTCCTCTCATTCACCTCATGAGCCTGGCCGGCCATCTTAGAGGGAGGGGCTGCCCATTTTTTGGTGTGGGTTTTTTTTTGCTCTTTCCATGCTACAAAATTCCCAAGTTCATCCACAAAAAGCTTTGATCTATTTCCTCCACCAAAAGGCAACTCCCTACAACCCCAAATGAGACATAGCTTTCTACAAGTATTCTACAGCAAACCTTGGGCACGTCGGCTCGCCAACTTCGTGCCCGAGTTGTCTCGGTCCAGAGATGGGAGCCCGTAAAAGAAGCCGGCGACGTGGTGCCCTTCCGGCGAGGAGGTGCAGACCGGACACTCCGCGGGAGATCGGGACGACGACGAGAAGACCGGAGGACACGGATCGCTCGGTATATCTCTCTACCCCTTTCTCTAGATTAGCTAGGACTAGTTTAATGGCACGATCAGGGTTAAAAGTGCGCGGTGGTGCCGGTTTGCAAGTTTCGCAAAGTTTTTCGTTTCCGCACTCCGGCGTCGGATTGACGGACGGGGCACCGCCGTGCACTTACAAGATAGCAGTTCCCTGGTGACATGTGTACAGGTTAGTTCATCGACCTAAGATCATCATTTGTCTCATGTGAGTTCCCACTGTACTTTGATTACTACCCTACCACGCTCAAAGGAGACGTGCAAACAGGTTTTAGTTAGGTACAGTCCCGAAGCACATGGAGGCAGTAAGCGGATCTGCAGGGGTTCGTCTCTCCCAGTATTGGGGGTGAGGTCGCGCTGTGTCTAGGAGAGCCATTACACGAAGTCCTTGGCCAAGACAGGAGATTTAATGGTAGGTATTCCAGTAATATCTCAGGGTGTTCTGGGCTACACTCCGACACGACTTGTACCGCTTTTTGGGGGTCTAACTTTTACCAACCCCTTAGGCCCGCCATGCGATGCTCATAGACGAACGGACCGGACTGTACGGATATTGTCACTGACAGGCTCAGTAGGGTGTCAGGATGAGTTCGCTCATCGACGTCCCTTTTGGTCAATAGCTGGTAGCCCGTCACGTATGGCTAATACCTCTGACGTGCTAGTGGTTAAATCCACAGCCAAAGTATTGACGAGTCTTTAGAGTCCCCCACAGACAGTTTCTCAAGTTTCGGGCGAAACGCTGTAGAGGCCGTATGGAAATATGGCAGGGTTCGATCAGATACATGCGGTATTGCACGGATCATGATCGGACGGATAATACTAGCGGGCTTTGGTTTAAGCCGGATCCTAGTATTGTACAGTGTAGATTTTGTCTCATTGCATTTGTATTCAGTCGCAATACAAATGCAGGTATGTATATAGAGTAGCAGGGTTTTCCTGTAATTTATTACGGGATCGGTTTTTTGAAGTTGCCAGTTTGCTTTCCGTTTCGGCCATTTTTCTTTGTTTCTTTCATTGGCTGAAAATTGTGGTGGAGGGGGTTATTTGCAATTGTGCAATTAACAAAGGAGATGACTTCTTGGTTCATGATTGTTCATGATGGCTTGACTTTTGTGATGAGAGTGATAGGTTTATGAGTGTGGACTTTGTTGTGATGATGATTCTTAATCATCACCTTTCTCTCTCTCTTGTATTATTGCTTCTCACCTCCCCTTGACATTTTCCCTTGCTCTCTCAAATTTTTCCTCATGAGAAAATGGCTGGCCAATATGGGAGGGACTGTCCCAATTTTTGGGTATGGGATTGTTCTCATTTTGTTGTCACAAAATCCCTTTGTTCATCCAAAAAGCTTATATCCCATTCCTCCACCCAAAAGGCAACGTTAGTAACCCTATGAGACATAGAGTTCCACACTATTCTACAGTAATTCTTGGACACGTCGACTCGCCAACTTCGTGCCCGAGTTGCCTCAGTCCAGAGGTGGGAGCCCGTAAAAGAACCCGACGATGTGGTGCCGTTCCGATGAGTTGATGAAGACCGGAGATTCCGCGGGAAGATCGGAACGACGACGAGAAGACCGAAGGATACAGATCGCTTGGTATATCTCTCTACCCCTTCTCTAGTTAGCTAGGAGTAGGTTAATGGACCGATCCGGGTTTATAGTGCGCGGTGGTGCCGGTTTTAAATTTTAAAGAAAAGTATCGTTTCCGCATTTTGGCCTCGGATTGACGGCTGGGGCGCCGCCGTGCACTTACACTGGTATCAAAGACATGCCATTAAGCTAGTCTATCTTGCTCTAACGTGTTTACAAGTTCGATCGAACGAATTTCCAAAAAACACATTTTCCAT